>CM042016.1:63833381-64428381 GCA_023525715.1 Cichorium intybus | reverse complement strand
AAAGAAGACCGCAAAATAAACGATGTCGTCTTCCAACCAACTAAACTATGTCAATGATGACTTTGTTTCATTCGTTAACTTCCATGATATGATAACGTGACAAGTGAACGTTTTGTTCCTTAGTGGCATTGTTGTTTTGTTTTTCTTTAAATCGTCCAAAACATACAACAAAGTAGACTTCATTCCAAGTAAAAAACATATATTAAATATGGCATCTTGTTATATAGTTTCACAAGGCTTTGTATCTTGTGATAATGTAACGTCTTTTAGTTGGTTTAGATTACATCAAGAGAAAGAACAAAACGAGTAAAGTACATTAAACAAAAATGTTAATGTCATAAATTAACAACATACCTTTTTATATGTTATAGATTTTATTTTCATTTGTCAAAAAATTAAAAAATGGGCAGTAGTCCAAATTTTATTTTTAAAGTGTAACCACTACTACAAAATAGGGCATCACTGACGGCCCAAACCGTAATCTATCGCAATGGGTTTCATTGATGGTTGCGACGGACAAATTCTGTCATTGAATTTACGTCGCTAATTTTTAGCGACAGATTTTCTGGGTACGACATAATTACCGACATGTTTTTTCTGTTGGTAGTAGCAACGGATTACTGATGAACTACATTAGTAACGCATCACCGACGTCCAAAACTGTAATGGCATTAGTAACGAATTGCCGGATGGATTATATTCTTAACGAATTATCGAGGGATTATATTTATAACGGATTACCGACGAACGACAATTGTAACAAACTACTGACGGATATTTTTGTAACGGATTAACGACGGGATATACTTGAATTTTTATAAAAATGGTGCGGATTCCAAAAGTTATTGTAAAATTGAAGCACTTTAGAATTGCTTTGTAAAAATGGGGTGGTGTCCCCACCATTTCACCACCGGATGCAACATCCTTCAAAATTTTCGGTTTAAGTTCAAGTTTTATAGAATGTTATTATTAGTTCTAATATTAATTTTTAAATTGCTATTAGCTAAGTTCTTCAACTCTCATAGAATGTTATTATTAATTCTAATATTAAATTTTAAATTGTTATTAGCTTCTATACATAAACGTATTTACTTGGAAATATTTATGTAGCATAAATTTTCTTCTTAAAATTATAAACTATAATCAAAAAGATATATTTAGAAAAAAAAAACAAAACAAATCAACCATTAAAAATGCTAATACAAAAAATTACAATAACAAATAAACATAAAATTACAAAGTCAATTAAACTTGAAATTACAATATCAATAAATAATAGTACATTTTTTACATCACAATAAACCTTGGCTAAGAATTAGAACAATTTTTTCGATTATGACTAGGTTGGTGGCATAGCCCACATCTACGAGGTTCACCGGGATGACGCATGTCCATCTCGTTGCGAATTCGGTTGGCACGCCTCCTACCTCGAGCAACAGAGAGTTTTGAGTAATCTGCTTCAATTGACCAATCTGAATCAAACCAATAATCGACATGAGGAAGTGGTGCAAAACCAGCATTATCTTGTAGTTTAAACATAGCAGTAGTGTACACTGTTGGGCTGACCAGCATCAGCACTTAAATATGATGATCGTCAAAGTGGATGACACGCTGCCTAGCTATATCAGTGTCAAACCATCAGCGGCAGCGTTACTTGTTTATTTTTGTACTTATTTTGTTTCCATAGTTATCATAGATAATAGTTGGGAGTTATTCCTGATTTGTAGGGATAGTCTATATACGTAGATCAACCCTAATATAAACATAACGACTAGGGTTCTTGTAAAAGCACCAATATACAATTATCAAGATCTCTGTGTGAGGTCAATATATCATTTTTCTGTGTGAAACCTTGTGTTCTTGTGTGTTCGATAGTTCCAACAACTGGTATCAGAGCAGGTTTTTCCTTTACCACACAAGAATATGTCTTCCTCCTTTTCATCTACCTCTGGAAACAATATCCCTCCCTTCGTTTTCAATAACTTTGCTATGTGCAAGAGTAAAGCTTTGATGGTCCTCGAAACTATGGACTATCACATGCCTGATATTCTCAAGAATGGTCTGTTAGATATGAAATTCAATCAATGACTAGCAATGAATTAGTATTATGAAGAGATGATTCAACAATATAGTCAACACACACGATGATAATGAATAACAGTGAAGAACACAAGAATTAAATAGAACAAGTGTTGAATGCTTTGATATTGCTTTAGGGTTTTACAATGGGGGTGAATCACACACCCCTCGACACAGATGGTATCACTAATATTTATACATGATCAATGATACCAATAGTACATAAGAGATATTCTGAATATTCTAAATCAGTACTATCCAATGAGAGAGTAGTAACGTGCAACACATAGTCTGTAAAAAACACATGCATAGGATAAGGTTTGTTACATGTAAGCCTTTGGATCCTCCAGAATAAATACTTCGGAGCTTCAAGCTTCGGGCTCTTGCGTCGTAGTCATTAAGGTCTTCGGATGGGGATAACACTTCAGCACAAATTATTATCAACAATCTCCCCCTTTGTGTGAAGTGCATCCGAAGCCTATTGTGCCAGAAACTTCTTGAAGGCCTTCCTCAAAGGATACCTTACCGCCATCCACCAAGCTAGGTGCTTTCGAAATTTCTTCTTCTCTTCGTAAAAGTTAGCTGGGCAGGTGTTTACGGCAGTCATCAGGTTGGTTATCAAGGTCGAAGGGTAAAGACCCTTATAGTCTACTTCAAAAAATTTAGTTACGATTTCAGTATCGTTTTCAGGCCCTTGAAAACTACACCATAGTGCTCTTGAATGATTTCCCCATTCTTGAATTTAGAAATGTTGCGAACTGTGACTGGAGGAGGATTTAGGGGTTGATTGAAGCAGGTGCACATTTCCATGTCATTTTTGGCAAAGCGTAACATGTAGTTACGAAGAAATCCCATAACATGATTTCTGGCTACATTAAATACCATCATTGTATCCGTAGCATGCCCTGTTGCATTTCTCATGAGTTCCAGAATCACAATAAAATCATGAGGATTCATGATTGGAAAACCAGCTATTGTGAATCTGGATTCTTCTTCATCCGAACCTCGAAGTACAAAGAATTCATAGTTCTAAAGTTCTTCAAATACTTCGCCCTCTTTGATGGAAATGATTTTCACTATTCTTTTTAGGCTCCACACAGCCTTCTGATCCTGAATGTACTTAGCATGGAATGCTATTTTCTTTTTCTAGAAGGTATGTTGCTGATCATTGGTGAGGGTTCGGATAAACTGAAGAAAGGAGAAGGTATTTGGATTGTAACGGATGTCGAGTTGAAGATTGTCTGTTGTGTTTATTTCATAGCTTCGGAGTGGTAGTCTATTGAAGGCATTAAGCTCTGTAAATCCAAATGTTTAGATTGATTCAGCAGTCTACTTCACATTTTCTAATGCGAAGGCATTGATTTTCAACATTTTCTTGTAATCTTCATTTCTTGCTTTGTGGACTTGCTCCATGTGTGGAGCAATCAAACTCTCAGTCCCATCCTTCTCTTCAGACTTGGAACATGAACCACCAGCTTTGGATGATCCCATGGTGGTGGTAGTGATTGTTGAGTATGTGGGACCCAAAGTGGTTAGAAATGGTGGTGGTCCAAGAGAAGTGGCAACATAAGCGGTTGTTGTTGTTTTTGTTGTTGTTGTTTTTGAAAGTTTTGCTTCAGAGGTTGTGATCGCAGACGAAATGGCACTTGACCTGGCTTCTCTCCTTTGCGAAGGATGAGCCAAAGGATCAGTTTGAGCAACCACATTTGGTCTAGATTGGGCAGCTTGAGTTCTGGTCATGCGATCAGCAAAATTGATGAGAGTCTGAATAGCAGCTTTGAGTCTATTGACTAGATCTTCAGTTAAAGCTGAATTTGTCTTCTAAAGTTCATCAGCAAACCTCATAACTTCCGAAGCTGATTTAACAGCTGTTAACTCTTCAATCTTTGCATTTGCCTCTTCAAGTTGTTTTTCAAACTTGGTGCTATACTGGGAGGTCCAGGATTGAGCCTCAGTCTGATAGTCCGCTAGTCTGATAGTCCGCTAGGGCCTTCATCAATTCTGAGTTGGAGGACTCAACCTTCTCAACTAGTTCCTTCATTTTCCTCTCATTTTCTTCCTTAAGCAATTGATGCTTTGAGTGCACTTCGGTAACAGCCAGTTGTAGTTTTTGTTCAAGAATAGTTTCGATCCTTACCTGCTGATCTATTATCCGTTTTTTTGACTGCTTGATTGAGTCATCAATTGTTTTGGTTAATGTTTTCTTCGCTTCTTCTATCTTGTCTGGTATATCCCCCTCCGTTGATTTAGTTGGATCAAAACCAGTTTGAGACTGAAGGAGGATATCAAGCTTTGCATTGAGAGTCTGATAATGTTTGATTAGCATAAGATCTCTATCATGTAGTTTATCATCTGTTTCTTCCACTGTTAATGGAGCCATGAGAAAGGCTTCAAATAAGGCTTCTGAAGTAGGAGATTTTTGCAGTGGTGAGGAGAGTCTGAAGCCTTCAGACAGATTAAATTCTGGTAATGAAGTGTTAATACCAGAAGAAGGAATATTGAACATGGGATCTGTAGAGGTGATGATGGGTTCAGAGGTTTGAGTGGTTGAGGTAATAGGTGTTTCAGTTGAACTAGAGATGGGAGGAACATCCGAAGATGTGGTTTTTATGGTGGTGGTAAGTGGAATGGAGGTTGTTATTTGTTCTGTGGTGATGGTAGAGGTTTGAGGAGCAATGGTTGGAGGTGGAGAGGGTGGTCTGGTATCATGGATGGGAGGGAATGATATTCTTCTTCTTCTTCACCATGAATATCTTCGTACAATGTTTTTCCGAGTCTGATGATGAAGGGTTTTAAAAAATCTTTGAACTATAAATTTCCTGAGTTCACATGCAACCCTAAGAAAGATCTATGTTTTCTTCTATGAACATATAATATAAAACCTAAAGGCCAACAATAATTTCTAAAGTATAAAACAGAAGAACCAACCTTTGATTCTTGATCCAGAAGCTAGCAGCACAAGTGTCCTGCCTCAAATGGAGTCACACCCAAGCAATGGAGGAGAGAAGACAGCAGAGTTTCTTCTGGTAGAGAGAGTTGGCGCAGGCTAGGGTCTCCTAGGAGTTCCCTATTTATAGTTTTCAGGTGGCACAACTTAAAACCCTAGAGCCCATCTTTGGCAAGCCTTTTACCAATCAGGCAAGGCTTTTCTAAACCCTAATTTGGGTTTCGAGATTTATGGTGTCACCACCAAAATCTCGCCACCTTCCACTCCTGTCCACTGGCCAGTCAAGATTCAACTATTGAATAATTACAGAACCAGCCCCTGCACTTTTAATTAATTAAATTAATCTCCAAATTAAATCCAATTAATTCTAGATTAATTTCTAATTAATTATTATAGTTTATTAATATCTCATCACTTTAATATATTAATAAAATATTTATTTCTATTGATTTATTAGATAATTAATAAATCAACCTTTCTCTCTGCTCACTTCTACATCAATCCTCCTGCTATCAGGGCAACCCAAATGGACTTTGCTTCAATTAATAACATAAATATAAATATAAAGTCATGACTTATACACCTAATCCTACAGTCTCCCACTTGGATAAGTCTATGACTTTTATTTATCTTCTGATTAATAAACAACCTGCAGCTTCCTAAAAACTGCTGCTGAACTCTGACCCAGTCAGTTCTGTCCATAGATAAGTGATCATATGATACTTTGTCCAACAAGATATTTTCAGACACAAGACATGGATTGAGATCAATCTCTGTCCGATACTCTGTTTCCTGATTTCCGATTCTGCTTATGACTTTCAAACTTCTAATTGAACACATCAATTTAGTCTAGGCTGGCCAGCACTTTAGTCAACTTCAAAATCATCGAGCGTCCTACAGATATCTATTTCCCATCAGGGTCAAGGAACGAATAAGCTTTGACTCATATGCTTGTGTCTTTTACTTGTCAAAATGGCACACAACAATGCGTTTTATAACATCAAGTTACCGATGCGTTTACGCATTATCAATGCACAACCGACTCGCAAATTTCAACACATATGTCTCCACTTCAAGATCATAGGATATTATCGTCTCAACATTGCTCGTGATGTAATCCATGAAGCAATCTATTGAGTGCGGGTTTATCCAATACTCAAATCTCTATTTCCAAGTACTCATGAACATTGTAGCAGTCTTACTGCAATGTCTAACTCCTTAGACAATCTACAAACCAATTCACGACAATCTTCGTTCATACTTACTTCCTAAAAGTATGAGCGACTGTGGACCTTTGAATAATCAAATTATTCGGGAAGTGAAACATGTAAAACGAAACATAAATCTGACTGGTAGCTACTCTTGCTAATTACCAAGTCTCCACGAGGTAATCACCAAGTCGGATTCTTCATAAAACTATTATCGGTTTCTAGATTCCTTTTAAACTTTTAATTCATGTTATGTATCTATGTCTATATGACCTTTCACTCTTTCTATGTATCCAAATTTCATACACTGATACACTTTATCCAATCGGACATTCATCTGATGATATCTTAATTCAATCATATACTGTCATTCTCACTTACATCTCCATTCTGTGTACTGTGACTTTCCATGGTTCTTGGGATCTTTAGTCTACATGACTGCACCCTGAGACTATTTCGATGTATTACGATGTACCGGTGACCCACACGCGCTCCATCGGAGTACCAACGAAATTCTTTAACCATTAAGTCCTTATTTTGAAACTCTTTTTCAAATTAGTATTAACATTCACCCCAATCATTTTCAATGATTTCTCACGTATGTACTGAATCCATTAAGTATTCACAGCCAGGTCATATCCTGAATCTGACTCACTATGCTCTAAGCATTAAGTCATCAGGACATGTTCATGACACTTCTGATCGATCCAAGACGCTCGTGGAATTCGATCTAATCTTGTTCCAAACCCTTTTGGAATCTTAGGATTACTTGTAATCCTTGTGTCATGACTTTTAATAACTATTTCCTTCCGGAGACTTTTCTCATGCATCTTGAATCTTACCAAGATCATGCTTACTATGGCTAGGTCAATACTGATGATAACATCTATCTGATAGATGTCTATGGATTATGTGAGTATGTTGCACCTTCCTTATATCTCTCATGCCAAGTCATCACACTTTGCAATGATAGGAAGTTGATTTCCTGTGGCTATGCATCTTGAATCTCCTCAAGATCATCTTGGCAGAGTTTCGATCTATCTCATAGACGTTTACAACCACCTGAGTATGCCGTATCTCTATTAAGTCTTTCATAGCGACCCGTCTCTTAACACCAAGTCATTACACTTTGTAATGAAAAGAGACGTTTCCTAGAAACAGTATGTAACTCACATATGGAGATAGTAGATAACAGCGACACTCCCACTGGCTTTGACATGGTTATGGACTATTCACAAAATCCAGAACTTTTGACACATTTTGAGAATCTAAACCTTTCTGACATCTTAATGGAAATCTTTCAGCCCTTTCTCAAACTCCAATCCTTTGGCATATTTTTGAGAATCTGAATATCCTTTTCTTGCGAGATGCCCGTGGGGTGTAATCTCGGGCCCATGTACCTTTGTAATGGGACACTCTTTGTGAGTCCTTATTAGTGTGTTGGTGATCCACACGCGCTCCACTAACAACTTACAATGTGCCATGCAGTATCCTTTTGGATTTCATCTTCTATTGAGAATGCTTCTCCCGGAATCAATTACTTGACTCTGAGTATCATCTCACTCAACCAGATGTTCTGAAGGTATGTTTCTGTCAATGTTGCTTTCTTTTGATGATTCAATTACTCCCACTGGTTTTTAGACCAGGTGTAAAATCAATCAAATTGTCACATAGACTGTATCTCGTCCTAAGGTTCTCTTAATTGGCAGCAATCGGGCTCATCAATGCTTCCAAGTAGTCGGATTGTAAATCCGTACCAACTATAGTGTTTTAACACCAATCGGTATGTTACCCACATCATAACTACTTATGATGGTGATCAGTACTACTGGTCAAGAGAAGATTATGTCAGTGTTGAAATAGAAATCGGATTTCTGCTCTAAGCCTAGTGATGACTAAAGGTTCTTTCATTTGGCTAATCCTGAACTCATTCAGGACTGTCCCAACTCCTACTATTTCCTTAGAACATGAGTTCTTTCTAAAAGAGCTCTTTTTTTTAGGTACAGCAGGATAGCCAGTGAAATGACATTACTGATTAGGCTCAGGCTAGTCATGATGTTCGGACAAACACTACAAGACCCTAGACTCTCTATGTGCAAGTGGGACAATCCCAGCTTTACATTTCAAACAATGTCTTCAAGGCCTAGTTAGTCTAGGATGCGGTCGGAATATGGTTTATATGGTCTGATTGGTTTAGTGTTTAATTCATCGGAAACTAATTGACAATGCATCTCATACATCGAGGATCGAACTGTTTCGACCAATGGTCCATCATCTTCCCTAAGACACATTATAGCTATTAATGTTCTTGGAAGATACTGAACTGTGAAACATTTTTCTCAGTTTATGTTATCACTCAGGTTCTATGGATCTTGTACTTCCTTTAAAGTCCTTGAACTGTTCAAGGTTTCAATTTAATCGCTTATTCTGATAAGCGAAGCCATATTCGTCATATTGAATGACAAATATCGTAAAGTACAAACAATTGTGTTATGTTTGAATATTTGAGCAATACACAGCAACTGATGTGTCTGTTGCTTCTAATCTCAATGTCTTTTACATCTCTATATAAACTTATGACTTTGTTAACTCTGTTCAAGACTTGCAATCTTCAGTTGACTCTAAGTCAACTGATTCCAAAATCCTATCCTCTGGATCTTTGGGTGATTCATTTCTTGCCACATGTGCTTTATAAAGAATTTAATCATCATCTGACTCTAAGTCAAATGATTCCAAAGTCCTGTCCAACTGGATCTTTGGTTGATTCATTTCTTGACACATTAAGAACTCAATTCATCATGAGAGTCTAAGTCAAATGATTCCAAAGTCCTATCCAACTGGACCTTTGGTTGAATTGATTCTTATAACATTTATATTAACAATCATAAATGACACAATTCCTGAATCCAAACACTTTGGATGCATTATCATTAAAGTTATTACTAATCATGCATTTAACACATTCATATAACATTTCAAGGACAATTTCAAACAACAAGTGTTAAAAAGAAAATCGACAATTTTATTAAACAAAAATCCTTGAACAATGTAATATATGATAGACAATGTCATACGCATCTAATAAGCTAATAACATGATTTCAATATCTAACTAAACTTCAAAACTGCATGAGCTGGAAATCCAATCCAAATGTGCTCCTATGCGTCAAAGTCCCGTACCCTACCGATTCCTTGCATACAAACCAAAATGTGACTATCACATTATGTTCAAGGAATTATGGAACAGGAGTTTTGATGTTTTTAGATATACCTGAGCTTTCAAAAAGATTTTGACCTTGGAGCGTCTTCCAATCTTCCCGCGACTGTATCCGATTTTATGGATTCCCAGTTTAAGACATGTCCAGACGATCTGGATCGTTTCTTGCTGTCTCTTTTTACTGGACTCAATCCAGAAGTAGCTGAGCCATTGGAGCTATGCCTATCCAAGAGTGACTCGTACAAAGTCAATAGTGAACGCATTTCCATAAAAGCCCTTTTCTTGTCTTCCTTTATATACGTCTGAATGAACGAACAGATGGTACTTGCTAGTTAGCGAAGCGAGTAGAATGTTAACACTCATTTCCTGACTCATGGAATAACCAAGTTTGTACAATTTGCCTATGTATGCTTCAATCTGAAGAACATGCGAATCGATGCTACTTCCTTCTTTTAGCTTGCACTCTGCAAGCCTTTTGAAAATCCTAGCTCGTTCCTCTTCAATTGGTTTTTGGAACCTTTCCTCAACCGACTGCATTAACTCATATGGCCCCAAGGATTCAAAATTCTTACGGAACTCGGGGTCAATGGTCAATAGCATGACGTCATGAATCTTTTCGGATTCATCAACCAAGAAGTCATGCTTATCATAAAGACTCTTTATGATGACTTGTTTCGGTGGAACCGGGATCGGATACTCGGTGAGATGTAGCTTGCCAGCAATAACGAGAACCAGTCTCTAATTGCGAAGCCATTCCTTACAGTTAAGGCCAGTCAGCCTTTCCATATATGGCAGGTGTATTCTGATGCTCTCAGAAATGGGTGAAGGGGGAGAGAGAGGAGAATAGACACTTGATTCAGACATCTACAATAAACAGAATTTATTAGTTTAATTAATCCTTTTAAATAATTACCCAATTTATTATTTATTAAGGCTAGGACCCAAAATACCCCAACTATGACGTGAAGAGGGATGTCGTAATCACAACATAATGGTCATTAAGGTAGATAATACACTTATCAATTTCATCTTATGAAATTCCTAGATCTGTTGAGACACATTGAACTATTCAATGGCATGTTTAGTCTCGGATGGGCCCCACTGTTTGTGACTGGGATGCCGAGGATCACAAACCGGGTGTGAATAACCATGCAAGTTAGCTTGGTACTCTCGAAGTCAATTACCATCTCTAATTGACGTGCCGGTTAACCACACACGCTCCATCAATAATGGTAAAATTGAGAAACCCATTGCAACGCTTTGTGAACCCCTATTGGTGTGCCAGTTAACCACACACGCTCCTCCAATGTTTCACAAATCGCAATGTGCAACTTCATGGATTAGCAACTAATTCACATTTTTGACCTAAAGTAACTAGATTGTGATTTTGTTCAAAGTTCTAGTACTTTCGATTATAACATTATACTTTTAAGAGGCTTAGCGGTTCTATCAAACCCGTTCGGTTAACGACACTAGACTGACCAGGAGAGCGGTGGGTGAGAGTGGGCACCCATTAGACTACCATTTTATAGGCAGTCGCCTTATACCCTCTTTATAGGACAGTTTTGTGAATGAGGCCTACTAACGGTAAGACTAACCATTTTATCTTACATATAAATATTAACTTTTAATCATAAATATATAACATATATTTTAATTTTATTAAAATATTTTAGATTTAATTTTCTAAGAATTTTTGAAAATTTATATATATTTTTTGAAAATTTTAATTAAATCTTTAAGTGATTTAATTGGTCTTTTAATTAAACAATTTAATTAAACTAATTAAATCAAGTATGGGGAAACACAAAATTAATCAAATTAATTTCCTATCCTTTCCCTTTAATTTCGAAATCAGCAGGCATGGGAAAAAGGGTTCCAGTTATTTAATTATCCAATAATTACCAAAAATAACAACCAACTAAACATGGCAAGTAGAAATCGAAAAAGGGAAGGGAGGAGGCTAGGGTTTTCAAAACCCTAGCCACCAATTTCGACAATGGCCTCATGGTGGGTCTATTTTCGCAAAACACCCAACAACAAGCAAGATAAATACATCAAATTCACAAGAAAATAAGCCAGCTCTGATACCACTGAAGGGTTTTGCACAATCTATGAACTATAAATTTCCTAAGTTCACAACCCTAAGAAAGATCTATGTTTCTTCTATGAACATATAATATAAAACCTAAAGGCCAACAATAATTTCTAAAGTATAAAACAGAAGAACCAACCTTTGATTCTTGATCCAGAAGCTAGCAGCACAAGTGTCCTGCCTCAAATGGAGTCACACCCAAGCAATGGAGGAGAGAAGACAGCAGAGTTTCTTCTGGTAGAGAGAGTTGGCGCAGGCTAGGGTTTCCCAGGAGTTCCCTATTTATAGTTTTCAGGTGGCAAAGCTTAAAACCCTAGAGCCCATCTTTGGCAAGCCTTTTACCAATTGGGCAAGGCTTTTCTAAACCCAAATTAGGGTATCAGATTTATGGTGTCACCACCAAAATCTCGCCACCTTCCACTCATGTCCACTGGCCAGTCAATATTCAACTATTGAATAATTACAGAACCAGTCTCTACACTTTTAATTAATTAAATTAATCTCCAAATTAAATCCAATTAATTCTAGATTAATTTCTAATTAATTATTATAGTTTCTAATTAATAAATCATCACTTTAATATATTACTAAAATATTTATTTCTATTGATTTATTAGACAATTAATAAATCAACATTTCTCTCTGCTGACTTCTACATCAATCCTCCTGCTATGAGGGCAACCCAAATGGACTTTGCTTCAATTAATAAGTTAAATATAAATATAAAGTCATGGCTTAGACACCTAATCCAACAGAAGATTTCTTAACCACTTGTTTCTTTGTTCTCTTCGGTTGTGTTTTTTTGGAAGTCTGTTCCGAAGCCTTTCTCTTTTTGGTTATCTTCGTAAAAGTTGGACCCCCAGTCATCTTCTTCTTTCCCATTGACTTTGTGGGAATTTTGGCTTGAACGTCTTCAGCAGATTGGCGAGTTGGATATGGCATAGTGAGAGTTGAACGATAAGTATCAACTACATCATTCTACAAAGGCACTTTTGCAAGCATTTCATGGGGAATTTGAGCACTAAATCCTGAAAAGTGCTCATCCATATATGGTACCAGAATGTCCATATTTCATTAAAGGAAGAGACGGTTCATAGGAATAACCTACTCTTTGATAGTAATCGTCTATTATCATTACCCAAAATCTGGCACTCGACATCTCAACCCCTTTCATAGGATGATTGATATATGAACAGAAATCATTCCAAATAATAGTAGAAAAGTCTACCTGGGCATTGTAGTAGATTCCATAAAGCAGCCCCATGAAGGTCTGACTTGCAGAGTCCAGACCTGAGGTTCTTCCAGATAGACACCTCAAAAATATTTCGAAAAAGAATCTCCATAAATCAGGAAGGTGCTTCTTCTTGAAACTTCTAATACTGGAGAGTTCAGGTTCGTATCCCATAGAAATGAACATGTCGAGTATCTGTTCAGCAGTCGGTACAATGGATTTTTCGATGGTCGGCAGTTGAAGAACTTTCATGAATCGAGACTTGGAGAGTTGAACACGTTTGGTAGAGTTATCAGTATTTAGAACTTCATAGGTCACTGAATCAATGACATTATCATCTTTGAAAATTGCAACGGAGGTGTAGTGTGCTCTATGAACGAGAGAAGCAGGAATGGCGGGAGTAGCGGTGAGGGCATGCGCAAGAACTAAATGCTTGAGACACTCAACGAAAGCATCAATTGGCTTGGGATAAAGTTTGAGATCAAGGCGTGGAAGAAAGTTTGCGGATTGGTTTTTGAGATTAGGCATTGAAACATTCTCAGGGCTTTGGGATGATCCTTCAGTAGTCAGAGTTGTCATTGCTATTACTGGATTGAATCGAGGAAGACGATGAACAGTGCAGGTTTGATAGAGTTCTTGCAGAGGAAGTTTGAATGTTATGATCGCGAGATTTGAACAAACGGTGGAAGAGGTATTTATACTAATTGTGGTCCCAAGGCCATTTAATGCGCATGTTGAAAGGGTCCACTAAGAGTTTGCCACATCAGCATCCTAACGTTCCATTATCCCTGCAAAAATGGAATTGTCCCTGTGTCAGTCATTATGAATTTGAAAAAGTTCAAATTCAACTGCCATTCAGAGAATATCTTTTGTTATGATTTTGCGAGATATGCTGAATCATATATAATTCTTCTGAACGGTAATTAAATTTGAAAGAATGTTTGTCTTTTGAATTGTATTAAATGTTCAAGTCATTAAATAATTACTAACTTCGGATCATTGAAGATAGTTATGAAAGATGTTTGGATCTTCGCAAGCTAAAAATAAATGATTGATACAAGCATTACGAAGAATTTGAATTTCCTTCGGATAAAGAATTTTGTGAAGGAATTCATAAATATTCCGAGGATCATTAAACTCGTTTGAGAATGATTTTTTAGTATGAATGCATTTTGACTTTGATCTTTTCTTCCCTGAATCTTTTGAAATCAATGTTTAACATTATCTTTTCAGAATCATTCGGATCATGTTGGAAGTCCACTTTTCATTTTGAAGTCTGTATGATCTAACATTAGTTAATCTTTGGCTAAGTCTAACCACCCTAAGTTAAACTCAATTTTGCATTTTGCATAGTTGTTTGATATTCAATTTGATGATTCAAAATTTCCTTTCATAAGGTGATAAGCAACCACTACATGAAAATTGAAAAGATTTTTACTTCTGCATTTGAGCATTAGAAGTTATTTTGAAGTTTGAAGTTTTGGATTGAACATTAAAAATCTTTTTGAAAATTTTATCCCATTTCATTAGTCAAAGTGTTTGGATATGTCTCCCTGATGACAAGCCTTTGGGATCCATACACCACTTCAACAATGTCATTTAAGACAAACTACTTGAGATGTTCATACTCTCTAGAAGGTACTCAACTATGTTATAGGAGCTCCTTGTATTTTCATTTAAGAAAGAGATGTATGCCTTTAAGTGCAAATTTATCTTTTTCTTTGCATTCCTTCGTATTATATTTTTCTTTTGTTGTTGTCTTTGAATCTTTTGACATTTTTGTTTTTGCTATTTTCTTTGTTGGAATTTGTTTTCTCTTTTTCATACTTTTCTTTTCCGAAGATGAATTTTTTTGAAGACTTCACCATCTTTTTCATTTGATGGTGCTTTTGAATTTTGTACAATCCAATTTTTAAAAACTTCATATAGCTCAATTTTGAAAACTAAAGTAAAAATCATTTTAAATTTTGTTATTAGTTATTGCAAGTTTGGCAAGTTTCACTTGTGAAGAAAGCTTCGGAACTTATGCATATCCTGAGAAGCATTTTAACTTCTTGAATTATGACATGATAAAGCTGAAAGGTTTTAAGCAAATCTATGAACTAAAACCCTACGTTCACATGCAACCTATGAGGATCTATGTTTTCTACTATTGAACATATAAATATTTCCTAAAAGGTCAGAAGAAAATTGTTAAGGAAATAAATTCAGAAAAAACTAACCTTTAGGATTTTTCCTGAAGCTTAGCAGCACAAGTATCCTGCCTCAAATGAAGTCACACCCAAGAGCTAGGGAGGTAGGTCACGAAATTTAGAGAGGGAATATAGTAGAATTAGTGCAGAAAAGGGTTCCCCCAGGGTCCCTATTTATAGCTTCTAGTTGGCCAGTAGATAAGCCTTAGAGATAAACCTTTTTGAATTCAGATCAAGATAAACCTTTTATAATTTGATTCAAACCTATTTATCCTAACTTATTAATTTCGAAATCATATATATTCCATATATAATTTTGTGGTCATCTGGCCTGCTAAAACTGTCACTTACTCAACTATTGAATAATTACAATTTTAGTCCCTATACCTTTAATTAATTAAATTAATCACCAAATTAATTCCAATTAATTCCAGATTAATTTCTAATTAATTAATATAGTTTTTAATTAATATATTATCACTTTAATATATTAATAAACTATTTATTTTTTTTCTATTGATTTATTAATCACATAACAAATCAATCTTTCTCTTTCCGGAATTTCAACCAAACCTCTAGCTATGAAGGCAACCCAAATGGACTTTGCTACTATTAATTAGGTAAATACAAATTATTAGTCATGGCTTAGACACCTAATCCAACAGTCTCCCACTTGGATAAGTCTATGACTATAATTACTAATTTAACCTCTAATTAATCAGCAAACTGTAGCTTCCTAGAAACTGCTGCCGAACTCTGACCCAGTCAGTTCTGTCCATAGATAAGTGATCATATGATCCTCCATTCAACAAGATATTTTCGTACATGAGACATGGATTGAGATCAATCTCTGTCCGATACTCTGTTTCCCGATTTTTGATTTGCATATGACTTTAGGACTATCAATTGACACATCGATACAGTCCTGGCTGGCCAGCACCTTAGTCAACTTCAAAATCATCGAGAGGCCTACAGATATCTGTTTCCCATCAGGGTCAAGGAACGAATAAGATTCGACTCATATGCTTATATCTTTTACCAGTCAAATCATTCACAACAACACGTTTTATAACATCGAGTTACCGATGCGTTTTTGTATTATCAATGAACAACTAACTGCCTTGTAAATAATAACTCATATCTCTCCACTTCAAGATCATAAGATATTATCGTCTCAACATTGCTTGTGATGTAATCCATGAAGCAATCTATTGAGTGTGGGTTTATCCAATACTCAAATCTCTATTTCTAAGTACTCATGAATGTTGTAGCAATCTTATTGCTATCTCTAACTCCTTAAACAGTCTACAAACCAGTTCATGACAGTCTTGATTCAATACTTACTTCCCAAAGTATGAACGACTGTGGACCTTTCTGAATAATTAAATTATTCGGGAAGTAAAACATGCGAAAGCGAAACATAAAGATCTGACTAGCAACTACTCCTGCTTATTACCAAGTCTCCACAAGGTAATCACCAAGTCGGATCTCGTCATAAACTATTATCGGTTTCTAGATTTCTATTAAACTTTCAATTCAAGTTTTATACCTATGTCTACATGAACATTTCACTCTTTCTATGTATTCAAAAGTGTCTTACACTTATACACTTCATTGTAGATGATCCAATCGGATGCTCTTCCGATGACGTCTCAATTTGTCATTCTCTCATTCTCACTTACAACTCCATTCTGGTGATGTGTACTATGACTACCCATGGTTCTCGGGGTCTTTAGTCTACTTGACTGCACCCTAAGACTATTTCGAGGTGTTATGATGTGCTGGTGAACCACACGTTCTCCATCAGAATACCAATGAAACTCTTTATCCATGAAGTCCTTTAGCACCACGTCTTGACGTTTATAGTTACCACTTTGAAACTCTTTCAAATTATTACTATCACTTTCACCCTAATCATTTTCCAATGATTTCTCATGTTAGTTCAAATAATCCATCTAGTATTCCCAGCCAGACAATATCCTGAATCCAACTTGCTATGCCCTAAGCATCAAGTCATCAGGACATGTTCATGACACCTCTGATCGATCCAAGAAGCTTGTGGAACCCGATCTAATCTTATTCAAACCCTTTCAGAATCCAAAGATTATTTATAATCCTTGTGTCATGATTTTCGAAAACTATTTCCTTTCGGAGACTCTTCTCATGCATCTTGAATCTTATCAAGATCATGCTTACAATGGCTTGTTCTATATTGACTATCTAATCTGTCTGTGAACTACGTGAGGATATTGCACCTTCTTTATTTCTTTCATGCCAAGTCATCACACTTTGCAATGACAGGAAACTCTTTTCCTGGGGTTATGCACCATGAAGCTCATCAATATCATATTGGCAGAATTTCTATCTATTTAGTAGATGTTCGCAAACACCTGAGTTTGTTGTATCTCTTAAAGTCTTTCACAGCGAACCATCTCTTAAATCCAGGTCACTACACTTTGTAATGATAAGAGATGTTTCCTAGAAACAGTATGTAACCAACATACAGTGATAGGCGGATAACAACGATACTCCCACTGGCTTTGGCACGGTCATTTGACTCTTTCGGACTATTCACAAAATCCAAACCTTTTGGCACATTTTGAGAATCCGAAGTCCAAACCTTTTTGACACAGTTATGGGAATCTTTCAGGCTATTTACAAAATCCAAACTATTTCGCATATTTTGAGAATCCGAATATCCTTTCTTGCGAGATGCCCATGGGAAGAATCCCGAGGCCATGTACCTTTTGTAATGGCATGCTCTATGTGAGTCCCTATTAGTGTGCCGGTAAACCACATACACTCTACTAACGACTCACACTATGTCACGCAGAATCCTCTCGGATTTCATCTTTTATTGAGAGTGCTTCTCTCGGAATCAATTGTTTGACTCTGAGTATCAACTCACTCAATCAATTGTTCTGTAAGTACATTTCTATCTATGCTGCTTTCTTTTGATGATTTAATTACTCCCACTGGTTGTTAGACCAAGTGTAAAATCAGTCAAATTTGTGACATAGACTGCGTCTCGTGCTAAGGTTCTCTTATCTGGTAGTAACCGGGCTCACCAATGCTTCTAAGTAGTCGGATTACTTATCCGTACCATCTTTAGTGTTTTACCAATAATCGGTATGTCACCCAGATCATAACTCCTTATGACGGTGACTAACACTACTGGTCAAGCGAAGAGAAAAGCATGTCAGGTTTAACAGGAATCTGATTCATGGTCAAAGCCAAGAGATGACTAGAGGTTCTTTCACTTTGGCTAATCCCTGAACTCATTCATGATTATTCTTACTCTCACTGTTTCCTTAGAACTTGAGTCCTTTCCAAAAGAACTCTTCTTGCATAGGTACAACCAGGATGGGCAATAAAATGACATTGCTGATCAGTTTCAAGCTTGTCATGAGGTTCGGACGAACGCTACATGACCCTGGAATTTCTATGTACAAGTGGGACGATCCCAGCTTTACATTTCAGACAGTGTCGGCATAACCTACTTAGTCTAAGATATGGTCGGAATATGGTTTCTGCGGTCTGACTGGTCGAATATTCAATTCATTGAAATACTAATTGGAAACGTATCTGATACATCGAGGATCGAACTATTTCGACCAATGCTCCATCAGCTTCCCTAAGACACATTATAACCGTTAATGTTCTTGGAAGAGGATAAACTGTGAAACATTTTCTCAGTCTATGTTGTCACTCAGGTTCTGTTGATCTTGTACTTCCTTTGAAATCTTTGAACACTTCAAGGTTTCAATCAATCGCTTATTCTAATAAGCAAAGCCATATTTGTCATACTAATTGCCAAATATCATGAAGTATAACTAATTGTGTTGTGTTCGAAGATTCGAGCAATACACAGTAACTTATATGTTTGTCGCTCACAATCTTAATATCTTTTACATCTCTATGTAAATTTATGACTTTGTTAATTTTGTTCAAGATATGCAATCATCACCTGCTCCAAGTCAACTGATTCCAAAATCCTATCCATTGGATCTTTGGGTGATTCATTTCTTGCCACAATAAATTTTATTAAGCACTCAGTTCATCATGTGACTCTAAGTCAAATGATTCCAAAGTCATGTCCAACTGGACCTTTGGTTGAAGTGATTCTCATAAAATTCACTTTAACAATCATAAAGAACACAATTTATAAATCCAATCCCATTGGATGTATCAACATTCAAGTTATTACTATTTATGCCATCAACACATTCACACAACATTTCGAGGATAATTAAAACAATCATGTTTTAAAAGAAAAAAATTTATTAAACCAGAATTATCCTTAGAACAATGTACTATGCGAAACAATGTCATATGCATCTATAAACTAATAACACGAACAAATATCTAATTTAACTCCAAAATTGCACGAGCTCCAGATCCAATCCGAATATGCTCCTGTGCGACAACATCCTGCATCCTACAGAGTCCGTGCATACATAGAAAATGTGACAAACACATCCTGTATCAAGGAAATGAGGATCAGGTGTTCTGAGTTTTTAAGATATTACCGAGTTGCCAAAATGTTCGGCTTTGGAGCATTTTTCCAATCTTTCTGTGATTGTATCCACCCTGTGGATTCCCAGTTTGAGACATCGAACAATCGGTCTAGACGATCTGGATCATTTCTTGATGCGCCTTAATACTGGACTCAATCCTAAAGCAGTTGAATCAATGGAACTATGCTTCTCCATGAACGACTCATACAGAGTCGACATTGAATGCATTTCCATGATTGTCTTATTTGGTTACCCTTTCTGTTCATCTAGATGAATAGATCAGCGAGTCGAGCTAATGCTTAACTCCCGATCACAAGGGTGACCAAATTTATACAGTTCACCTATGTGTCTCTCTATCTTGAGACCATGTGAACTAGTGCTACTTCCTGCACACTTCAAGCTCTTTGAAAATCTTTGCTCGTCCCTTTTCAACCGGTTCTCGGAACATTTCCTCAACCAGTTGTGCTAACTTATCTCACCCCAGGAATTCTAAATCCCTGCGGAACTTGGGGTCAATGAACAATAGCATGAGGCAACAAACTTCATTGGACTTAATGGTCAAGGGGCCATGCTCATCACAAGCTACTATGTGATGAGATGCTTAGGGAGTGGACACTCAATAAGATATGGCTTGCCAGCAAAACTAAGAACCATTCTCTATTTGTGAAGTCATACCACATAGTTCAGGCCAGTCAGCCTTACCATATGTAATAGGTGCTTTCTGAAACTCTCATAAATGGGTGAAGAATGAGAAGGAGGAGAACTGACACTATCTTTAGACATTTATAAAATTTGAATTAGTTAGTTTAATTTTAATCCTTTTAAATAATTACCCAATTTATTATTTAACAAGGCTAGGATCCAAAATACCCCAACTATGGTGTGAAGAGGGATGTCGTAATCACAACATAATGGTCATTAAGGTAGATAAACACTTATCAATTTCATCTTATGAAATTCCTAGATCTGTTGAGATTCATTGAACTGTTCAATGACATGTTTAATCTCGGATATGCTCTACTGTTTGTGACTGGGATACCGAGGATCACAAACTAGATGTGAATAACCATGCAAATTAGCTTGGTAACCTCAATGTCATTTATCATCTCTAATTGATGTGCCGGTTAACCACACATGCTCCATCAATAATGATAAATCATGAGAAACCCATTACCACCCTTTATGAGCCCCTATTAGAGTGTCAGTTAACCACACACACTCCACTAATGTCTCATAAAGTGTAATGTGCAATTTCATGGGTTAGCATCATTTCACATTTTTCCTAAAGTAACTAGATTTGGGATTTTATAAAGCGGTTCTAGTACTTTGATTAATAACATTATACTTTTAATGAGATTAGGCGGTCCTATCAAACCCGTTCGGCTAACGACCCTCCACTGATCAGGAGAGCGGTGGGTGAGAGTGGACACCCATTAGACCGCCATTTTATAGGCAGTCTCTGTGACATCCGCCTAAAATGGATTCAGGTCAACCCAACCCAATTGGAAATTTAATAAACCCTACTCGAGATTTCTTGACGCTAATAGGATCAAAACCCTTACACTACGATATAAATTGACGTTAATAGCAATATAGCATAGTATAACGTTATAACTATAACCAAATTAAATTATGATACCATATTAAAATCAAATCAAAGTATGATGCTCTAATTAAATTAAAAAAATCAAACTTGAATGCTATAATTAAACTTCAAATCAAAGTAGATTGTTATAATCAAATAATAACCTATTTTTTAATAAAGTTCACCCAGTATTTCATATAGCCAACCTCAAGAAGTGTTTAGCAGACGAGAACCTTCATGTTACTCTCGAGGATATCCAAATCGACGAGACAATGCAATTTATCGAGAAACCCTTGGAAATTGCTGACCGAAAGGAAAAGCAACTCAAAAGAAGTCGCATTCCCCTGGTCAAGGTCAGGTGGCAGTCAGCACGTGGACCCGAGTATACATGGGAGCGTGAGGATCAAATGCGTACCAAATACCCGCAACTTTTCTCTTAAGGTACTATCTTCTTAAATTTCGGGACGAAATTTCCTAAAGTAGGGGAGACTGTGACATCCGCCTAAAATGGATTTGGGTCAACTCAACCCAATTGGAAATTTAATAAACCCTACTCGAGATTTCTTGACGCTAATAGGATCAAAACCCTTACACTACGATATAAATTGACGTTAATAGCAATATAGCATAGTATAACGTTATAACTATAACCAAATTAAAATATGATACCATATTAAAATCAAATCAAAGTATGATGCTCTAATTAAATTAAAAAAATCAAACTTGAATGCTATAATTAAACTTCAAATCAAAGTAGATTGTTATAATCAAATAATAACCTATTTTTTATAAAACTCTATTTTTATAAACACTACATTAAATTTTATAAAACTCTTAAGATGCTTGTGTTAGTGGGGAATTATGAAGACCACCAAAAGTAAAAGTGTATTCCCATTGTCTCCCACTCACACCTCCCATCATCTTTCCTTTCATTTTTCTCCTAACACATTATTCTCATCACCACTCAAACCATATATATTCTTTCTCTCACTCTCAATCTCGAAATTCCTCCTAGAAATCTTCATATTTCAGCCAAGAACACTCCAATATACTTAAATCTTCATCCCTCATGAAGCATTCATCAAGGTATGTTGTTAAAAGTCTCAAATTCATGAATGAAACAAATTAAATCCACCAAACTATCTAAAACTCATTTTATGCATAAACCTGATTGTTTTCAGGATCCCATCAATAAAATAAGAAGTTCTGGAAATTTTTAGAAAATAACTTATTTTTATTGAATTACTATAATTATTGCAATAAAATAGGGCAATAATTCACATAAAATACTTTTTGCAGTCAATAAATTCTGAGAAAATTTTGGAACAACCCATATATTGAGTAAAGTGGATTTATAAAGTTTCATGCATTTATATTACTGTTTGATGCTTATTTTGTATTTTATTTTGTTGTAAATAAATAAATTGCAAAATATAGTTATGTATGTTAAAAACTAGATTTTATATTTTTCGCACCTTATTAACATTTTAAAGACTCCATGACAAAATTTACAGATTTTTGTAAGAATGTGTGCTTATTTTTCCTGATTTAATGATTATTTAATGGTTTAAATTGATAATAAATAGCTACACATGTCCAAATATTATAAAACCTTATCAGAATATCATATTATTTATGATTTTATTGATTAGTTAATAATGAAAAACATAAGAAATACTTCCCATAGTCCAAAATATCCAACATATTTACAGTAGGCTCAATATAATGTTAGAAAACTATGGTTAATTTTCCAGAATTTTTGGGAATCATTTATTATTTTTCCCGAAATTTGTTGTGGTTTAATTATTAAAATATAAATAAATACTAAAGCAGTTAAGAAAAATATGAACATTTTGCAGTAATTACTATTTTATGAAATAATGATTTTCTGATAATTTCAGAATGTTTCATTACTGTTTAGTATTTAAAACCATTTTCCTAAATATCTAAACATGTAAAAATGCATTTTTAATGATTATTTCATATAAATAATTGTTTATAATATATAAAATCTGTAAATACTTATAATTTGACTAGTTATTATTTTAATAAGAAATTATTAAAATCTTGCCTAAAGTGAAAATATAAATTAATTAAGCAAAGTAATTAATTCAATTTAAAATTCATTTAACATATGAATACATTAATATTCAAAACAAAATTTGGATTATTGTTAATTCATCTAATATAAGAATATGTGTCTAATTATTTTTATTAATACTATATTCCCGTTTATCGATTCCTAAACCAAAACTATTAATTATATTAGGTTCTACGACATTTTGACTCGAGCCGTCTATCGTACAACACGCGCATTCCTTATTGGACTAATGTGAGTAATCTACCCCATATTTATAATTTTCAATACTTTTGGGGTGTATCATGTGGTTTTAATATGTTCCAACTTCATTTTATTATTTTTTCACCATTGAGACCTTGTTAGGACATTTATACATGAATCATTATTTGTATAATTATTGTTTGTTTACGCTACATGTACTTGTAGTGCATTACAATTTTTAGTCTAATCTCCATAACTATGCCCGTATTCTTGACGTACGTTATGGACAATAATAGCGCTATTGGGTTGACCACCCCGCCTTGGGACGCTAAGGTGATTGATCGCACATGGTTGAGTGTGTATGATGATTAGATGCTCCATCCTATATATATACATATATATGTATATATAGGGTGAGGACTTATTGTTGTTCTTATCATTTGTTAATCAATTTTTGATTTATAAACTGTTATCTCAATAACAGTTGCTTGCCAACTTCAAAAGAAAACAAATTTCAAATTATTCAAACTCACAATTTTCTTTAATAAAACTAGATTACTCACCAACTCTCGTAGTTGACTTGTTTTTTCTCATGATGCAGATTTGAAGAATGAAGTTGATGAAAAGTAGGATGTACCTTAGAAACCCACAAGACTATTTAAATTTGATGTAATAAATGTTGTTGCATTTGGATTTGTATTTGTATGTTGTGGATCTTGTTTGCATACTTAGTACTTAATTGAATCTAATCATATTATAACATAGTTGTCATGAGACTTTGAACAATATATCATGCCTTGATCGATTCCGCCAAGGATCAGGGTGTGACAGATTGGTATCAGAGCCCTTGACTATAGGAAATTAGGTTAATTGCCTTGACCTAGTCTATAGCCTCTAGGGTCCTCTCGTATGCTAGTTTATAAAATGCACACACAGCTGCATGCAATTCGCACTTAGAAAATCCTAGAAATACCTTTGTGTGCTAATTGCTCCCTTATGTGCTTACGTATTATTCCCGACACTTATATGTGTGCATACACTTGTGAATTTTCTCCTCTTTCTCTTAAAATCACACACATACTCAAATGGTTTCAAAATAAAATTTTATATACATATATATTCCTTAGAGCTCATAAGAAATTAAAAGTCATCCACTCTAGTTGGGTAGGATCAAAGTAATGGACGCGTAGTAACTGGAAGGGGGAGGTGCCGGTAGCCCGAAAGTCCTGACTAGGAAAGCATTCGTATACATCCCAATCAACCGAGGGACCAGTTTGCTTACCTGGGGACCAAAGGCGAGAGTTCCCAAACCTATAGCCCAAAGCGCGTCATTCACATTACTTTTGAGCCATCAAACTACCCGACCTTATCAAACGTATCCGAAAGGATACACTCCAAAATGGCCAACTCATTGGACTATTAAGTTCCCTAATGGGCCTTGAAGTGGGAAAAACATGTGAAAACTTAGTATTGTGGGGGCCCACGCAATTGCTACATGCTTCACATTTAGTACCTATGGAAAGCCCAAAAGGTGCCCAACACTCCTAACCATGGCCCAACAAGTGTTTTACAATCATTTTAACCAACAATGTCTACAAACTTAATTTCCATAATTAATTTACAAATAACTCACAAGTCCATATGCGTGTTTCTCATAGATGGCATTACGACCCCCTCTGTAACCATTGTAACTATCACCATATGTCCACCAGCCCGTGTCGCCTTTGTACGACTTGTGGTCGCTATGGCCACTTGGCGGACACATGCCGTGCACCAAAAACTCAGCGACCATTCGCTCTACCCTCAAATCAGCAAACACAAACCCGGTATCCAACTGGAACATGCTTCAACTGTGGTGACCCCACCCATTTCAGAAACACGTGTCCTAGGCTTGTCAATATCATTAACACTCAAGCCCAGGCAAATCCAACAATGCAGGTTTCAGCTCCCAAAGGCCGAGCATTTGTCATTACCGCAACCCAAGCACAGACCGATAACAAGGTCGTAAATTGTACGTTTCTCATAAATGACTGCTACGCGTCAGTACTATTTGATTCAGGTGCCGATAAAAGTTTTGTGTCTTTGGAATTTGAACCCATACTTCACACACCTCGCACGATTCTTGATGAACATTTTACCGTAGAAGTCGCCAATGGAAAATACATTTCACTTAATGCAGTCATCCAAGATTGCACTTTCGATTTTTGCGGTCATAAATTTTCCGTCAATTTAGTTCCTATGGAACTTGGTAGCTTCGACATCATCGTGGGAATGGATTGGCTATCCCAAAACCATGCTAAAATAGTATGTTACGAGAAGTTTATTCGTATTCCTCTTGCCGACGGTCAAAGTCTTCGTATTTATGGCGAGACTCGTTCAAAAAAGCTTAGTCTTATGTCATGTACTCAAGCTCGATCATATCTACGTAAAGAATACATGGCTTTCTTAGCCCATGTGGTGGAAACAAAGGTCAAAGAAAAGAAGATCGAAGATATTACGATTGTACGAGACTTTCCCGACATCTTTCCCGATGACGTATCTGGACTCCCTCCAGTACGTGAGCTAGAGTTCCGCATCGATCTCGTTCCTGAGGCTGCTCCCATTGCCAAGTCTCCATATCGGTTGGCTCCAACCGAGATGCAAGAATTGGCAAGTCAGCTCCAAGAATTAACCGATAAGGGATTTATCCGCCCTAGTACTTCACCTTGGGGAGCCCCGGTTCTTTTCATCAAAAAGAAAGATGGTTCGTTTCGTATGTGTATCGATTATTGGGAGTTAAATAAATTGAACATCAAGAACCGATATCCGTTACCTCGGATCGACGACCTTTTTGATCAGCTTCAATGAGCTTCATGCTTCTCAAAAATCGACCTCCGCTCGGGTTATCACCAACTTCGAGTACGGGAAGAAGACATCCCCAAAACCGCTTTCCGAACCCGCTATGGTCATTACGAGTTCACTGTTATGCCTTTTGGCCTAACGAATGCCCCTGCCGCATTCATGGACTTGATGAATCGGGTATTTAAACATTATCTCGACCGTTTTGTTATCGTCTTTATTGATGACATCCTCATTTACTCCAAGACAAAGGCAGACCATGAAAGACACCTTCGTCTAACTCTCCAAACATTGCAAGGAAATCAACTCTATGCCAAATTTTCGAAATGCGAGTTTTGGTTAAATGAGGTACAATTCCTCGGTCATATTGTAAGTGACAAGGGTATTTTAGTCGATCCCGCAAAAGTTGAAGCAGTTAAGAATTGGAAAGCCCCACGTACCCCCAAGGAAATTCGATCATTTCTCGGTTTAGCTGGCTATTACCGGCGTTTCATTTCAAATTTCTCAAAGATCGCTTTACCGCTTACTTTTCTCACTTGCAAGGGTACGTCATTTGATTGGGGACCCAAGCAAGAAGACGCTTTCCAAACCCTTAAACAAAGATTGTGTGACGCTCCGATTCTTACACTCCCTGAAGGATCCGAAGATTTCGTGGTATACTGCGATGCCACCAATCTCGGTCTAGGTTGTGTTTTGATGCAAAGTGGAAAGGTTATAGCTTACGCATCGCGACAACTCAAAATCCATGAAAGGAATTATACGACTCATGATTTGGAGCTCGGTGCCGTGGTTTTCGCTCTTAAAATTTGGAGGCATTACCTTTACGGCACTAAATGCGTAATTTTCACCGACCACAAGAGCTTGCAACATATTCTTAATCAAAAGGAACTCAATATGAGACAAACACGATGGGTCGAACTCCTAAATGATTACGAGTGTGAAATACGCTATCGTCCGGGCAAGGAAAACGTGGTAGCCGACGCGTTAAGTCGAAAAGAACATGCCAAAGCATTTCATCTAATATGTTCTCCTATCTTGTCTAATCTCAGTGACCGAATTCGATGAGCCTAACACTCGGCAATTACCGAAAATGACATGCCCACGGGAATTGATGGGGAGTTGGAAAGTAAATCTGATGGTATTTTCTATTATTAAGATCGCATCTGGATCCCAGATCGCGACAATCTTCGTACCTTCCTGATGGAAGAAATCCATAAAACTCGATATTCCATTCATCCTGGCGCTGAAAAGATGTATCATGGCCTGAGAACCAATTATTGGTGGTCGGGAATGAAAAAGGATATTGCTTTATTCGTGGCCAAATGTCTTACATGTTCCAGGGTCAAAGCAGAACATCAACGACCCTTTGGACTATTGGTCCAACCGGTAATCCCCGAGTGGAAATGGGAAGCGATCGCCATGGATTTGGGTAATCATTGATCGTTTGACCAAATCCGCTCATTTCCTTCCCATCCGTGAACATTTCAAGGTCGAACAACTTGCTCGGATTTACATCGACGAGATAGTTAGTCGGCATGGCATCCCTCTCAGCATCATTTCAGATCGTGATGGGAGATTTCTCTCTCGGTTTTGGCAATCACTTCAAGCAGCCATGGGAACCCGCCTCGATCTCAGTACTGCCTAACATCCTCAAACCGATGGTCAATCTGAGAGGACAATTCAAACACTCGAAGATATGTTGAGGGCGTGTGTCTTAGATTTCGGAGGAAACTTGGACTCTCATTTACCGTTGGTGGAATTCTCCTATAATAACAGTTATCATTCTAGCATCAAGATGCCATCATTTGAGGCATTGTATGGCCGTAAATGCCGATCTCTTATTTGCTGGCATGAAATTGGCGAGTCCCACGTGATTCGCGCAACAGTGGATTCTCCAATCATTGGTCCTGAGCTTATCCAGCAAACAACCGACAAAATCACTCAGATTCGCAATAACCTTCTCGCAGCTCGTAGCCGACAAAAGAGTTACGCCGACAAGCGACGCAAACCGCTTGAAATTACCGTGGGTGACATGGTCATGTTAAAAGTGTCCCCATGGAAAGGTGTGGTTCGATTTGGACGCAAGGGTAAATTGGCACCACGCTATGTAGGCCCGTTCAAAATCCTGAAAAGGATCGGACCAGTAGCCTACGAGTTGGATCTACCAATAGAGCTTAATAAAGTTCACCCAGTATTTCATATAGCCAACCTCAAGAAGTGTTTAGCAGACGAGAACCTTCATGTTACTCTCGAGGATATCCAAATCGACGAGACAATGCAATTTATCGAGAAACCCTTGGAAATTGCTGACCGAAAGGAAAAGCAACTCAAAAGAAGTCGCATTCCCCTGGTCAAGGTCAGGTGGCAGTCAGCACGTGGACCCGAGTATACATGGGAGCGTGAGGATCAAATGCGTACCAAATACCCGCAACTTTTCTCTTAAGGTACTATCTTCTTAAATTTCGGGACAAAATTTCCTAAAGTAGGGGAGACTGTGACATCCGCCTAAAATGGATTCGGGTCAACTCAACCCAATTGGAAATTTAATAAACCCTACTCGAGATTTCTTGATGCTAATAGGATCAAAACCCTTACACTACGATATAAATTGACGTTAATAGCAATATAGCATAGTATAACGTTATAACTATAACCAAATTAAATTATGATACCATATTAAAATCAAATCAAAGTATGATGCTCTAATTAAATTAAAAAAATCAAACTTGAATGCTATAATTAAACTTCAAATCAAAATAGATTGTTATAATCAAATATTAACCTATTTTTTATAAAACTCTATTTTTATAAACACTACATTAAATTTTATAAAACTCTTAAGATGCTTGTGTTAGTGGGGAATTACGAAGACCACCAAAAGTAAAAGTGTATTCCCATTGTCTCCCACTCACACCTCCCATCATCTTTCCTTTCATTTTTCTCCTAACACATTATTCTCATCACCACTCAAACCATATCTATTCTTTCTCTCACTCTCAATCTCGAAATTCCTCCTAGAAATCTTCATATTTCAGCCAAGAACACTCCAATATACTCAAATCTTCATCCCTCATGAAGCATTCATCAAGGTATGTTGTTAAAAGTCTCAAATTCATGAATGAAACAAATTAAATCCACCAAACTATCTAAAACTCATTTTATGCATAAACCTGAATGTTTTCAGGATCCCATCAATAAAATAAGAAGTTCTGGAAATTTTTAGAAAATAACTTATTTTTATTGAATTACTATAATTATTGCAATAAAATAGGGCAATAATTCACATAAAATACTTTTTGCAGTCAATAAATTCTGAGAAAATTTTGGAACAACCCATATATTGAGTAAAGTGGATTTATAAAGTTTCATGCATTTATATTACTGTTTGATGCTTATTTTGTATTTTATTTTGTTGTAGATAAATAAATTGCAAAATATAGTTATGTATGTTAAAAACTAGATTTTATATTTTTCACACCTTATTAACATTTTAAAGACTCCATGACAAAATTTACAGATTTTGTAAGAATGTTTGCTTATTTTTCCTGATTTAATGATTATTTAATGGTTTAAATTGATAATAAATAGCTACACATGTCCAAAAATTATAAAACCTTATCAGAATATCATATATAACATGTTAATCATAAATAAAAAGTCTAATGAATTTCTCTTAATATTTTCTTATTATTTATGATTTTATTGATTAGTTAATAATGAAAAATATAAGAAATACTTCCCATAGTCCAAAATATCCAACATATTTACAGTAGGCTTAATATAATGTTAGAAAACTATGGTTAATTTTCCAGAATTTTTGGGAATCATTTATTATTTTTCCCGAGATTTGTTGTGGTTTAATTATTAAAATATAAATAAATACTAAAGCAGTTAAGAAAAATATGAACATTTTGCAGTAATTACTATTTTATGAAATAATGATTTTCTGATAATTTCAGAATGTTTCATTACTGTTTAGTATTTATAACCATTTTCCTAAATATCTAAACATGTAAAAATGCATTTTTAATGATTATTTCATATAAATAATTGTTTATAATATATAAAATCTGTAAATACTTATAATTTGACTAGTTATTATTTTAATAAGAAATTATTAAAATCTTGCCTAAAGTGAAAATATAAATTAATTAAGCAAAGTAATTAATTCAATTTAAAATTCATTTAACATATGAATACATTAATATTCAAAACAAAATTTGGATTATTGTTAATTCATCTAATATAAGAATATGTGTCTAATTATTTTTATTAATACTATATTCCCGTTTATCGATTCCTAAACCAAAACTATTAATTATATTAGGTTCTACGACATTTTGACTCGAGCCGTCTATCGTACAACACGCGCATTCCTTATTGGACTAATGTGAGTAATCTACCCCATATTTATAATTTTCAATACTTTTGGGGTGTATCATGTGGTTTTAATATGTTCCAACTTCATTTTATTATTTTTTCACCATTGAGACCTTGTTAGGACATTTATACATGAATCATTATTTGTATAATTATTGTTTGTTTACGCTACATGTACTTGTAGTGCATTACAATTTTTAGTCTAATCTCCATAACTATGCCCGTATTCTTGACGTACGTTATGGACAATAATAGCGCTATTGGGTTGACCACCCTGCCTTGGGACGCTAAGGTGATTGATCGCACATGGTTGAGTGTGTATGATGATTAGATGCTCCATCCTATATATATACATATATATGTATATATAGGGTGAGGACTTATTGTTGTTCTTATCATTTGTTAATTAATTTTTGATTTATAAACTGTTATCTCAATAACAGTTGCTTGCCAACTTCAAAAGAAAACAAATTTCAAATTATTCAAACTCACAATTTTCTTTAATAAAACTAGATTACTCACCAACTCTCGTAGTTGACTTGTTTTTTCTCATGATGCAGATTTGAAGAATGAAGTTGATGAAAAGTAGGGTGTACCTTAGAAACCCACAAGACTATTTAAATTTGATGTAATAAATGTTGTTGCATTTGGATTTGTATTTGTATGTTGTGGATCTTGTTTGCATACTTAGTACTTAATTGAATCTAATCATATTATAACATAGTTGTCATGAGACTTTGAACAATATATCATGCCTTGATCGATTCCGCCAAGGATCGGGGTGTGATAGTCTCCTTATACCCTCTTTATAGATCAGCTTCGTGAATGAGGCCTACTATTGATTTGACTAACCAGTTTATCTTATACATATAGTATTAACTTTTAATTATAATATATATAAGATGTATTTTAAAACCTTTTAAAATATTTCTGGTTTATCTTTTAATTTATTCGAAAATTTAACTATTAAATTTAAAATTAAATTAAACCTTTAAATGATTTAATTTATCTTTTAATTAAACAATTAATTAAATTAATTAAATCCAAATATTTTAGACTTTTAAAATATTCCTTGTTTTATCTTTTAATTTTTAGAAATTTAAAACTATTAAATTTAAAATTAAATTAAACCATTAATTATCTTTTAATTAAACAATTAATTAAATTAATTAAAAACTAGATAGGTATCACAAATTAATCAAATTAATTTAAACCTATCTTAAACCCCCTAATTTTCGAAATTAACAAATAATGGGTTTAAGGTTATCTATTTAAATAATTAAAGTTACCAAAAATAGAAAGCTTTCAAAAACCCTAAGGAGAAAATCGAAAATCATAGAGGGGAGGGGCTAGGGTTCCCAAAACCCTAACCCTAAAATCGATTTGGCTAAATTAGGTTTTATAAGCTTTAAACCCTAATTTTTAGGAAAACAATTATAGCAATTCAACAAGAAAACAACCAAAAAGCTCTGATACCACTGAAAGGTTTTAAGCAAATCTATGAACTAAAACCCTAAGTTCACATGCAACCTATGAGGATCTATGTTTTCTACTATTGAACATATAAATATTTCCTAAAAGGCCAGAAGAAAATTGCTAAAGAAATAAATTCAGAAAAACTAACCTTTAGGATTTTTCCTGAAGCTGAGCAGCACAAGTGTCCTGCCTCAAATGAAGTCACACCCAAGAGCTAGGGAGGTAGGTCACAAAATTTAGAGAGGGAATATAGTAGAATTGGCGCAGAAAAGGGTTCCCTAGGGTCCCTATTTATAGCTTCCAGTTGGCCAGTAGATAAGCCTTAGAGATAAACCTTTTTAAATTCAAATCAAGATAAACCTTTTATCATTTGATTCAAACCTATTTATCCTAACTTATTAAGTTCAAAATTATATATATTCCATATACAATTTCGTGGTCATCTGGCCTACTAAAACTGTCACTTACTCAACTATTTAATAATTACAATTTTAGTCCCTACACCTTTAATTAATTAAATTAATCATCAAATTAATTCCAATTAATTCCAGATTAATTTCTAATTAATTAATATAGTTTCTAATTAATATATTATCACTTTAATATATTAATAAACTATTTATTTTATTTCTATTGATTTATTAATCACATAACAAATCAATCTTTCTCTCTCCGGAATTTCTACCAAACCTCTAGCTATGAGGGCAACCCAAATGGACTTTGCTACTATTAATTAGGTAAATACAAATTATTAGTCATGGCTTAGACACCTAATCCAACAAAAGCAAGTTGAGTCCAACAGGAAGCTTAGTAATAGATATGTTGTAAAGAATATTGAGATCACACAATTTTTCAGTTTGGACCTTCGTAACGGCTTTGTATTGCATACCATTTATTTTTAGCAAAAGAAGTCCTTGATTGAAAGTTTATCTTTTTATGATACGAAGATAGTTGTTGTTTCGCAAATTTTTGACATTCATGATATTTTATTGACTATTTTTGTTGTTGCAAAGGGTTTAGAATGTTCGGAAAGCTTCGTAGCAACAATTTTCTTTATTTTGAATTAGAACAATATAGGGAAAGAAAATGCAAATATGATGATCAGGTGAGAGTAGATCCATCAATCATTCCCAGTCCTCGAACGATTCTTGAATGTGAGACTTCATTTGGATCTTTTGTAAAGATATCTGCCAATTGTTTTGTGGTATGAACAAAGTGAACTTCTATATTCCCCTCCTCAACATGACTTTTGATGAAGTGATAGCGAAGAGCTATGTGCTTCGTCTTGGATTGTTAAACAGGATTATGACATATCCGAATGGCACTTTGAGAATCACAGAACAGTGGAATTTTTCTCATATTGATGACATAATCTCTCAATTGACTCTAGATCCAAATTATCTGCAAAGTGCAAGCAGCAGCAGCTACATATTCAGCTTCGGCTATGGATATTGATACGCAGGTTTGTTTCTTTGACTGCCAGCTGATGAGCTTTCCATCAAGAAATTGACAACCACCAGACGTACTTTTGCAATCTATCGAACATCCACCCAAGTTTGAATCTGAGTAAGCCTGTATGTAGAAACCTGAATTTGTTGGATACCAAAGGCCGTACGCAGGTGTGTGATGAAGATATTAGAAGATTGTTTTTACAGCAGCCAAGTGAGGTTCACGTGGATCAGATTGATAACGAGCACAATTGCATACTGCGAACATAATGTCTGGTCGACTGGCTGTGAGATAGAATAATGATCCGATCATGCTTAGGTAGTTTTGAAGATCAACCTTCGGCTTGTCTAGCGAAGGATTTAACTTGGTACCTGTGGCCATTGGAACCTTCGCATTGGAACAGTTAGTCATTCCAAATCGTTCAAGTAGACTTTTAGTGTATTTTTGTTGATTAATGAAAATCCCTTCTCTTGATTGTTTGACTTGTAATCCAAGGAAAAAATTAATCTTCCCAATCATACTCATCTGAAATTTACTTTTCATCAGATTCTCAAATTCTTTGGTAAGATTTAGGTCAGTGGATCCGAAGATTATGTCATCCACATAAATTTGGACTAACATCAAGTGTAAACCAACTTTCTTTCGAAAGAGTGTTGGAACCACTGATCCTTGTTTAAAATTTGATTGCGTTAAAAATTTTGTCAAGGTGTCATACCAAGCTCTAGGAGCTTGTTTTCAACCATAGACAGCCTTATCCAATACGTAGCAACGATCAGGATTTTCTTTATTAACAAAGCCAGGTGGTTGTTCAACATAGACAGTTTCCTCGAGATCCCCGTTTAAAAAGGCACATTTGACATCCATTTGATAGACATCAAAGTTTTTGTGTGCAACATAAGCTAAAAAGATCCGAACGGATTCGAGTCTGGCTACAGGAGCAAAGGTTTCTTCGTAGTCAATCCCCTCATGTTGACAGTAGCCTTTAACAACCAACCTTGCCTTGTTTCTGACCACACTGCCTTCGGTATCAAGTTTGTTTCTGTAAACCCATTTGAGACCAACGATTGAAGCATTTTCTGGTTTTGGAATAAGTCTCCAAACTTTGTTTCTTTCGAATTCTTCTAATTCCATCTGCATTGCTTCAATGCAGTCTGCAGTCTGGGTGATCAAATGCATCTTTAACATTCTTTGGTTCAATTTTTGAGATAAAAACATTGAACATGCACAACTCCGAAGTTTTGTTTAAATCTTGTTGTTTTTGATGAAGTTGTGCACGTGTCAAGACCCTATCATGAACATTACCGATGACAAGTGATTGAGGATGATTTTTCGTCCACTTTTCCAAAGGTAGAAAATTTGGATCAAATTCGGGTAGTCCTTCGGCATTGATTTCCTCAGTATCCGAAGGATATCCTGAAGTGGATGGAAAATCATCAGTTATTAAGTGTTCTTCGTTATTTGTGTTTGTGACATTTTTTAGGAGAATTGATGTTTGATGAAGTAAAAGAAGAGTTAAGAAATTGCTCCCCCTTGACAACAGCAGTTGGTGAGTTTGTTCTTCCATGATCCGAAGAATTTGGAGTTGAAGCTTCTGGCTCCCCCTAGACAGAAGGATATAGGGACATGATATGAGAAACTTTATGCAAAGGGTTGTTGAGACTTGGATTGTTATGATCCCCCTCGAAACCAGATTGACATATGGATTTATTGGAAGGCTCCCCCTCAACCAAAGAAGGTCTTTGAATACTGCTTGAGGGTGAATCTTCGGGGCCATCTGTGAGCTTGGAAAGTTCAGACACATTATTGTCTAGTGCTTTGGCTTTAGAATCCACAGCTCTCACAGGTGGATCAAAAAAGAGTTTGAAGTTTTCATCAAAGGTCATTATTGACAGTGCATCGACAGCTGGTTTAGGAAAGATGGATGACAAGGGATAAGTCCATGGATCTAAAAGTGATGACGTCATTCGACATAAATTTGAACCAATGTAACATGTCGACCAACTTTCTTTCTAAACAATTTTGGGTCTACTAAACATTGTTTAAAATTAGATTGTTCTAGAAAATGAGTTAAAGTTTCGTACCATCCCCTTGGTGCTTGTTTTAACCTGTAGACTGTTTTGTCTAGGATATAACAATGATTGGGAAAATAAGGATTAATGAATGTAACACCCCGTTTTTTTTTTTTTTTTGAAAAACATAATAACGCCAAAAGCGCATAAACTTTAAAACACAGTAGCGCCAAAAGCGTATAAACTTTAAAAGCACATTAGCGTTATAAGCACAATAGTGCTATCGCTTATTTTAAAATATTATGTGACAAAATATAAACCTTTAAAAACTTTACTCATGGCATAAAGTCACGTCTTAAAACTTCGGTCCCAACAAAACCATTTAGTTGTAAAGATATTTGGACAACTACGGGGGTTACAACTTCATATCAAACTAAACTATAGAAAGCAAGTTAGGATTACAAACCAGGATATTAGCGAATGCTCGCTCCATCTAAAATCACAATCACCTCGGGTCATCTACTTGATTTTATGTCTCGTGTCTAAAACCTGGGATACATTGCATAAAATAAAATACGTAAGACGAAAACGTCTCGCGAGCTACATGGGTTTTAGACTCAAAACATCATTGAAAATGTTTTATAATCAATATCATATATTTGATATATTTCTTTTTAAAATCCTTTGCAAAATAAGTCATATGACTGACCTTCTCTTTTCAAAAGCGTCTTTACAATCTGAGTCATATAAATGACATTTACTTCTTAAATTCTTTGCGAAAACAACTTATAGAAGTTTTGAAACTTAAACAATATAATCAGTTCAACATGATTAATGCAAAATAGATGCATATGCAATGCATGTTTCGCACACCAATGCAAAGCTCGCGGGTTCCGCACCCACGTCTGAGGTCTAAAAGACTAGGTCACATTCGTGACAAATGCTCGTGGTTATATACCGCGTCTAGAGGTCTATAAAGACCAAGGCTTACCAAAATAGGAGAACAAGTCTTCCTATAATGGTATCTAAAAGACTTCTACTTCACGACGGGAGGTACCATCCCAGTAGAGTCTGTTGTCCCGTTACGGGGACGTATCCGGACCTCGCTGACTCATGCAATCACACTCTATGCATGCATAAAAGCAGTACTTATCTTTTGTACGAGAATTCATGAAGTGTCATGAGATGCATGTGCAATAACTTAGACATTAACAAATTAAATATTTCATAAACTTATATAAGAATCGAATCATTTGGCACATATAATCATTGTTCCTTTGAAACAGATTTATAACATGAACACATAGTAAAAATATTCTTTCATGGGCATAGTAGGCTTGAAGCCAAAACAATCTTTTAAAAGCATCGCATAAAACTTTCTTTTTTTTTTGTAACCTACGTAGAACGATTTGCATATCATTTAATATCAAAAATCACATAAAAGCTTTGTCAACAATTTGTCATGTACCCCATAGTGGGAAAAAGCCACATGTACTCACATTAGTAGCTAGGTACGTCTAGCTACATTAATCCACATAATTCTAGCCTTTCGTTGCTTCCAAGCGTCCTTCAAACGCAACTAAACATAAAACATTTGTCTACTCATTCTTAGACTACTTCTAGTCGTTATCTAAGTTCATTCCGGTGGCTAAGTATGGGTCTTAAACCATAAAAACCATTTTGGACAATTTTACCATTTTTGTCTCATTTTGACAGCTTAGTCCAAAATTCGTGTAAACTCTTGTTTAAGTCATTGTTATATAACCCAACAATGCACCAATAGTGTTTAGAACATGTATAAAGCTTAATGGAACCTTTTAATACATTTTTCTTTTCGGCACTTTTTGACAGTTTTTCTATTTAGGCATCCTACTTTGTCTAATTGTGTTTTCGCGGGTTTTAACATGAAATTTTTGTAACTTTATGATCTTAACATGTTTATAAAACAATATCCATGGCTAGATGTCAAAACATCTTTCGTTTTGCTCTTTTATTCCATTTTTGGCAAATTTGCCGTTAAAATTATAAAAATAAAAATTATTTTTAAACATGAAACTTTTTACATATTTTGTTGCCAAAACCACCTAAAAACACATAAATGTTGATATAATTTCATTTCATACTCATAAGGGCTCGTATTTGCTAAAACGGTAACTTTTAGTCCAACCGCGGCTATTTTGATTCATTTTTACACTTTAACCAAAACACCTTCTTTCTTGACCCAAACTTGGTTATTTCTTTTAATCTAGCATAATTATATGACAAAGAATCATAGTATTCAAGTCTTGGGTCAATTTTTAAACTTTTGCTTATTAAGCCTAAAACGGCAATTTAACTAAAAAAATTAGTCCAATTATAGTCTTTTTATGACTAAGCAATACTTTATAAAATGTTTAACCAAATACTTGTATCTCCAATTCAATGTTACCATTTTCAAATGTAAACATGTCTCATAAATCATATTTTAACTAGCTTTTTAATCCCAAACCTCAATTTCCAAATTCTTGTCCCATTTTAGACTTTTACAAGTCAATTTTTGTCCATCTTTTGCCACTTGATTGTTACCTAGCAAACCAACTATATAATGTTGATTCATCGGTGTTTCTAACTTATTAGATATAGTATTTCATATATCCAAACTCAATTTCTCATATGACAAGTCAATTCCAAGCAATTTGATTTTTTTGTCTACTGTTTGACTTTGACAAAAAAGTCAAAGCTGTCAAATTTTCTAAACACCCAGTTTAATATTCTTGATTCTTTCACTATTTCAGTTTATTACTAAGCAAAAGGCTCGTAACTTAAAACATTTAAAACGGTAAAAATCATATTTTTCAAGCAAGTAACTCATGTGTTCTTGATTTCCTTAGAATCCCAACTTACTATCATGAGTTCTTCATGCATTCAATAGTTTGTAAAACATGCACTCAAGAATCTCAACCCAAATATTCAAAACCTTCAATCCATATATGATTTTGAACTCATATCAGTAAAAGAAACCAAAACACATGTTATATTTCAACATGCATGTGCAAATTTTCGGATTTGGGAACTAGGGTTTGAAAAATCTTTATACCTTTCTCTAATTTCTGCCCAATAGTTCCAGAAATCTGAAATTGAAGAGGGTTCTAGCTTGAAATCACGATTTGGGAGTTCCTTGACCCTCCCCCGATGCTGGCCGGCCGTCGGCCACCATTTTTCTCGCCGGAATCCTCCGTCGACGGCGCTGCACTTCGTCTTTTTCGTGGCTGCAGCAGGTGGCTGCTGTAGCTCGTCGTTTCCGCCTCTCCTTGCTCAAAAACCCGTTGCTCAGGCCTCCTTTCTTCTCTCTTGGTCTCTATTTCTCACACTCATGTGTGTGGTGTTCGGTTCTTGCTTCCCTCGCTCTCTCCCGATTTCTTTTTCTTTTGAATCGTGAAGTGATTTAGCGTGTCTGGAAACTCACGCAGCCCACAGGGAGATAATAGAATCCATCGGCTGAATTTAAATGGTAAAGGACAAGAATACCCCTTATTCCAGCCTTAGCAAAATATTCCAACTTTTTCTCTTTATTGTTCCTCCACTTTGAAGGGGCATAACTCATTCATACAAAATCCAAAACTAGTAAACTTTATATCTTTAGAAAGATGGGAACGAGCTTTACAACATTCTCCTACTGAATTACGTTTGATTCTTAATAGATTTCCCGTTATTAACCATTGTAAATGACTCTTTGGTCATGTTTGTCACTTTAGGGCCATTTTGAAACCTTCATAACTTCTTCGTTATAACTCCGAATGGCCGGAGTCTTTTTCCTAAATTTTTATTATCGCAAATATTATCAAAGTCACCTTGATGACTTTTTCCTAATTCCTTATAGATTTTGAGATATTAATTTTTAAAGATTATTCAATAAAGTTTTCACTTTTGGTCCTTTATTCCCCTTTTTGCTCTAAGGTTGCTAAAAACCAAATTCTAATTGAGATAACATCTCATTATAGCTTAATAAAAGGTTTTAACCCATACTTTTCCATCTTTTCACCTTATTTGACAATTCTGTCCCTCCATAATACGTTTAATTTATTCAAGTATCAAGTTTCGTCCGTCGAATTCTTGAAACAAACTCTTATTTTTTTTTTATATATCAAAATTTTGGTTGTCACAATGAAGCCCGGAGGTTGTTCCACAAAAATGGTTTCCTCAAGTTCATCATTTAAAAATGCACATTTGACATCCATTTGATAAACATCAAAGTTTTTATGGGCAACATAAGCGAGAAAAATGTGAACGGAGTCAAGTCTAGCAACAGGAGCAAATGTCTTTTTGTAGTCAATTCCCTCTGGTTGATAGTATCCTTTGACAACCAACATTGCTTTATTTCTTACAACATTACCTTTGGTATCAATTTTTGTTACGATACACCCATTTGAGTCTCACAACAGAAGCATTAGCTGGTGTTGGAATGAGTCTCACAACAGAAGCATTAGCGGGTGTTGGAATGAGTCTCCAATCCTAGTTTCTTTCAAATTTAGCTAATTAATTCTACATGGGCTCGACCCACTCTAAGTGTTCAAAGGAATACTTAACATTCTTTGGTTCAATTTTAAAGATAAAAACATTTAGCATGCAAAATTCAAAATTTTTGTTTAACTCATTTTGTCGTTCTTTGATTTGTGCACGTGTGAGAACCCCTTCTTGAATATTACCAATGACTTGAGTTTTGGGGTAATCATGTGTCAATTATTTCTAGTGAAGGATATTTTGAGTCATATTCAGGTATGGCTTCACCAACGACCTCTTCAATATCTGAAGGATAACCTGAAATAAATGGAATATCATCATTAGGATTAGAAGGAGGAATGCAAGGGGAATGTAAAATATTATTAGTTCGAATTAGCTCCTGCTCAATTGAAGCATCAGAAATTGGAAATGTTAATAGTATTAAAAGACCCCTGCTCCTCCTCCATGGGTAGATAATGTGATAGTATTTGAGAAAAGACATCTAAATAGTTGTTGAGTGATGCGGTAAGATGCTCACCCCAAGATAGTGTTTCATCTGAAGGATCACCGGGATCCTAACCCTCAACAAAAGGAAAATTGTTATATGTAGTTACCAAAGGATCAATTGGACCATCTAAAATCTTTATAGACTCAATAACACAATTATCAAGAGTATTTGATCAGCATCAGCAACACGAACTGGATTGTTGAATAGGAGATGAAAATCAGCATCGAATATGAGCAATGATTCAGGAAAGATGGGAGTTAAAGGAAATTTTGTCTGAGACTTCTTAATTTAGTAACCATCAAAAGTGAGATTAAAGGGGATACTGTTTATATAACGAAAAAAACTTGGGTCGAAGTTGTAATTTCGAGAATATCATACACTTTTTTCTAATTTTATCTATAAAATATAAATCCTTCGATTTGCTTTTTCTATAAAAAGAGAATACATATTAGTTAAATTGTATTTAATTAATGTTATCTTTTTATAATAAATGGAATTATTTATTATATAACTTTATTTTAATTTATTTTTAAACGTTGATTTATATATATATATATATATATATATATATATATATATATATATATATATATCTATATATATATATATATATATATATATATATATATATATATATATATATATATAATCAGTAACACATTTAAAAATGTGTAAGAAAGTTCTTGTTGGAATTGGTACCAATTTTTTTTCACCAAACCGTGTACCATACCAACTATAATTGGTACAAAATTTTTCCTACCATACCATACCAATTATACTTGGTAGTTGGTACCAACTTGTTTGGTTACCAACAAGTTTGGTTGGTACAACTTGGTAATGGTATATACCAAGACATTAGCTATATAATTATTTTAATTTATTATAGAGTTTTATGAAGTAACATTATCATAAATTTTCAATATCTAAATTATAGTAGTAACTATCAACTAATGTGACTAAATGGCTAATACGTATTTTTTAACTAACGTTATTATATATATATATATATATATATATATATATATATATATATATATATATATATATATATATATATATATATATATATATATATATATATATATATATATATAGACTTAGGATCTTTTGAGAACCAACTTCACCCCGACAACCCGAGAACTCCCAAACCGATATTTTTTTCAAAAAACCGACCACATAGGTCTCTAAAACGCTCAAATTGGTGCCGGGCCGCTGAAAAAAATTTCCGAAAAAACAACTTTTTTTTTTGAAAAAAATTTGCACATGTGAAAAAAAAAATTTTGCACATGTGCAAACTTTTTTATACGTACATTTTTTTTCAAGTGTTTTTTATGGATGTCTTTCTAACATATATTTAAGGCGTTCTGTGAAAAAAAAATCTGAAAAAAAATGTACATATAAAAAAGTTTGCACATGTGCAAAATTTTTTTTTTCTTGTATACCGTGTACCGTACCAATTATAACTGGTACAAAAATTTGATTACAAAAATTTGATTACCAGTACCGTACCAAGTATACTTGGTACCAACTTATTTGGCTACCAACAAATTTGGTTGGTACAAGTTGGTATTGGTATATATCAAAAACATTACTTTTAATATTGTTTGCTCTAACTGATCGTCGTTTACTCGCAGGTACTTGTTAGTTATTACTCCTAATGAAAAATAAAAATATGAGTATTGGAATTGACATATATATATATATATATATATATATATATATATATATATATATATATATATATATATATATATATATATATATATATATATATATATATATATATAGGTTGGTATGTAACATCCCAAAATTTTAGGGTAAAATTAAAAAAAAAATTAAACGGATACTTCAATATAAGAAAAGCCACTTAATTAATTTTGACAAAATTCCATAACTTATAAGTTTAATGAAAACATCCCAGGATTAACAAAAGTTAATGAAATCACAACATAGCGGAATATTAATTCAAAAACAGTCCTCCAATGAAGCAGCACAGTGTATACACGTCACGCCTTGCCATCCATGGTACCTGATGTACCTGAAACAGTAGTTTATATAGGGAAAGGGTAAGCACGGAGCTTAGTGAGTTCCTCAAAATACCATACGATCCATCACATAACATACAACACATCATAACCATTCATATGTCTGTGAGACTCGCGGGCTATCCCTGTTCCGCTGAAGACTCACGGGCAGTTCCCGTTCTGTCTTATTGCTCGCAGGCTTTTCCCGTTCCGTCTAATGACTCGCAGGCTATTCCCGTTCCGCCTATTGGCTCGCGGGCTATCCCGTTCCGTCTAATGACTCGCAGGCTATTCCCGTTCCGCCTATTGGCTCGCGGGCTATCCCGTTCCGTCCACAAACAATCATTATCATAGCAATAATTCATACAATTATCATAACAGTTAAGATCACCTTAGTCTAACATATCTTCCTTCCTACGCATGCAATATCACCTATAGTATAGTGAGAAGACTCACCTGATTATAGTTGACTATTTCATTTATCTTTCTCGGCTTTGTATTTCCTTCAACTTTAACTGTTAACATAATAAGAAATCTATCATTTCTTAATCCTTAACTATATTGTAGTCGTATCATTAAACCCTTCAGTAATTCCAATATGATACTCCATGATTTATCAAGTAAAGAACAACCAGGTAGAAGATTAGATGGGGTGGCAGGATCCTTTCAGCATTTTAGCCTTTCGGAAAATCCAACAATCAGATCCCAAGTAATCGGCCTAGTCACCGTCCTCGTAAGTAAATCAATCGGTATTATTTTCGGAATTACAAATTGTTATAATAACGACATTTTAAGGTTTTTGTTTACTATTGTTAGAAATGAGTATAATATAACATATGTTATACTTATTAAATATTCTACTTCTTAACACAAAAACTATTTTACAATACCTAATTAAGCTATAGAAAAGTTTGTAGTTACCTTATGACCAGTCGTCGGAACCTATAACTTCTTCGCTAGGCTTTTGAGCTTCCTTCTACTCACTTCTTACACTCTAGTGCTTAGAAACCTCTATATATTGGATTGAGATTTGTTGGTGTGGTTTATGAGATGTTTTGGGGGGTATTTATACTTGAATTCTTGAATAAAAAATGGCATGACACTTTTGACAAAAGATTTTAATAATATAATTTTGTTGAAATTAAAGGCCTTCTAGAATCAGTCTGTTCAAGACTGGTTTAGCCGATCTTAAACCCATTAAATTCACATTTTTATTTGATATTCAGAAAATTCATCTCAATACCCTTTTAGGGATGTATTTTACGTATTTATACGATTTTTCTATGATTTATTATGAATTTTTGAAAACAGACTATCCAATCTGTCAATTCCAAACTAATCAGTAAAGATTGCATTTTTTACCATAGATAATGTCATTTTCAAGCTTACTATTATTTTTGGTAATTGTACTAGACTCAATTTGTAAACTTTGTGCACTAGTTTGAGGTCCAAATGATATTTCTAGAATTAATTATGATTTTTCTAAAAACGACACAAAATGCTGATTTTCATATGAAATTGTAACTAAAGTTTTTCTTAGCTTTATAACTACCAATGATCATATAATTCCTAACACTCTTATTTTAAGTATATGTTATAATCAGGATACGGGTCTTACAAGTCTCCCCCACTTATTTGGATTTCGTCCCGAAATCCGCATTCTCGAACGCCTCTATGTATTTCCCATCGAGTCCTTGTGTCCTTCAAAAACCCTCCTCGTCTTATTGCCGAAACTTTACAAGATTTAATTATCTTTCCTTTTCAACATTCACATACATCTGTAGTAATGCTTAAGGTCATATTATTCTCATTCACTCCATACTTCTTTTCTTTTAATTATTCTAGATGTACAAAAAAAAAACTCTAACTGTTTCTCACAGTCCCACACATCGACTTGACCGTCTACTATCTACAGTACATATTTAGTACTTTCTAATCTACCTATATACATACTTAACCTTGCAATACCTAATTTTAACACTATTTCATATTTATATGAATTCGTCATATTTCAACACACATTTGTCTCAATTCAACATTTCTTTTAAATACTTTTTGGCTAAATAAGTCTATTTTTGTAGAATCTCCAAATTTTTGTGTTTCACCGAAATATAAAATTTACATCATCTTTTGTAAGTTTTTTTTTATTATTATTTTATTATTATTATTATTATTATTATTATTATTTTGGAGTACCGAACACTCTTTAAACTATTTCCATTATATGGAGACATAAAATTTTGTTTTATTTCAAAAGTCTCTTTATTATCTCGTTCTCACCAGAGTCAAGCAGGGAATTTTGAAAAAATGTCACTTGGGGTAGTGAAAAGTTGCATCTACTGTAGTTAGTTTGAATTTCGTGAGGTGTCCTTTCAGTTCCGTGTGTCCTTTCGGTTCCAGCTGCAAGATACTATATATACAGGTATGTAGTATCATTCATTTTCAGTCTCACCCTCTCTTATCACTAGTTTGTTCGTAAACGAACTCATATTTAAAGTCGAGTCATGGAAAACAGATCTTCAATGGGCGATCTGTCGAACCCTGGACCTGGTTTTCCGCAAGGAGAGGGTACTTGAAACCAAGCATTCTTAATAGAGTTCGGTGACTCTAACATTCTAGACATCTATCATCCATACTTCGATTACCTTTCTAATGTTTTGTTTGATTTTGAATTATGGTACAGTCTTCCAGATATACTACCAATAGAGCAACTCCACGATGAGCCGGAAATTTTTCCCGAGTTGAACATTAACTCAGATGATCTGGTGCATGCATCTGACTTTGCACTTGACTTTGCACTTGATCAGACTCCATGCCTTCTACCAGGTTAAATTCTTTTGAATGATCCATTTATAAGTATTCTATTTTGTTTTATCATTTGACATGTGTTATTTGTAGACCCATTTGTGGATGGTCTAACCGAGTACAATCCATTCATCGACGTACCCTCAATGAACAGTGAGATCATCCCCATGAATCAAGGATTCATGGCTGACATTCAAAATGACAATCAATTACAGACGATTGATAACATCAATATTGATATGAATCCCGAGTTTGGGGTTGGTTTTCAATACCAAAATCACATTCAGGTGATTCAAAGGAACCTAGAAGGATTTCGAAATCCTGGTATTTTAGTTGAAAACCAACAATTATTACCGATAGAAACCACTGGCTTTAATGAATCAATGTCCATCTTTGGGTCAGAAAATCAGGATCATGTTCAAATGATCCAGAATGATAACAATACAATTGGATTTGAACCTTCTAGTTTAGAAAACGTAGCAGGTGGCAGTGGAAGAGGTTTCAGGCACTTATTAAGTAGGGAAATAATAGCTGAACACTTCAGCGAACCAATTGAGAAAGCTGCGAAGGAACTCAACATTGGAACGACACAATTAAAAAAACGCTGTAGAGAATTAGGTATCAATCATTGGCCCCAACGATAACTTACGAGTTTGCAAACCCTTATTGATCGTGCTGAGGTAAAGAACTACATTTTTTTTTAATTCCTTTATATCATAAGGTTGAAATTACTAAAGTTATTTGTGCCACAGGAATTTGGTAATGAATTTATTGAGGCAACATAATTATCGGGAGATTTAATACCCAACCTAAAAAGAGAAAAAGAAGCGATAATTGAAGGGTCACAATCGGGTCTAACAGACGGCACAAAGAAGCTAATACAAGCTGCTCATAAGGTTGTATTTAGGAAAAGAAAAATTCAGGAAAAGGGGGGAAGTTCATCAAGAACTCATACACAGCAGCAATCTCCGCCATCTAATTCTGGTATGAGTAGTATTAACCCTGGTTTACTCGAGTCTTCGAGTGAGGAGAATTTTTTAGGCTTTGTAGGTTAGTAGTTCTGTAAACTTTTCTTAATGTATTAATAATAAGTTGTAGTAATGAATTAAATATATAGACGTGTTACTATAATTTTAATAATTTCATCGATTCAATATAATATTCCTGTTGTTCCCTTAATTTTGTATTCCTCCCCCACTTGGACTAAAGTCCAAGTCTGTTTATTCGATTTATAATTTTTTTTACGAGCCCTTACTCTCGAACAAAAACCAAGCCCACTCTGCTCAGCCAACAACTTGCATCAGGGGAAAACACCATCTCAATAAACATGTTTCGATAATGTAAAGACGTTTACATCAACCACCATATGTTACTCATCCGCTTGCGACCCTAGTCAACACCTCTATCGTCAGTTACCTCAATCACGAGCGAGTGATCCAGACTCTCAACCCACACGACCTGATCAATCACTCAAGCAAGATCAATACAAGGGTAGGTAGCCCCACTATTACACAGCATGACTCAAAAATACCCGCTATCATCTCAGGCTCCGCTTGCACCTCTTTGACCGTGAGTTGGAAAACTCACCCTTGCATCCTCTAGTCCCTGTCTGAACTTGTGTACCCATTAGTTGCATGAAAAATAGCTACCACAATAGCACTTTGACATTCTCCCTTTCAACAATCTTTAAGCTCAGTAATCAACTTAAGCATGATCGGTCCAACCAAACTGGTATGATTACATCTTAATTGTTCCTACTGAACCTCACAATCAACATTCAACAATCGAATGGATAAAGGTTTACCACGTTACACTAGCATTTAAGTCAACTATGCTAGACACTCACATACTTAGATCCTTGGATCCTTCGTGACGAACTCCCGACTCGAACGCGGATCCTGTGCTTTCGATAGTAGGAGCTCTACTACTACCTTCCACACCTATCCATGTCCGTTCCAAGACCCGTCTCGAAATATCCAATTCGCTTCTCACCGATAATTTTAACACATATGCCCTTATAAGGCATATGTCAACCCTTCTAGGAATACTTGGAATCCCACCCCCACCCTGCTATTCTAACTAAGACGGAACTTCCTCCAGTGATGACAGGTTGTTTCGCGAACGTAGTTGTATACAATATCGAACTAAACAATCTTTCAAATAAGAGAATCTTCCCTAAGGCAACAACCAAACAAGGAACATGCAATAAGGTCAACTCACACATTCTATGACTATTCAGTCCATATTGTATACAACTTAGTGGAAATCTCTAAGCAACCTATCGGCACTAGCATACAGTTCTATTAGCAAATAGCAGATAATAATACAACAATGTGTGATCTCTACCAGGCATTTCAGCAAACATATACCATATGTTTTTTTTAACATCCATAATATTAAATACTTAACCCTTTTCTCATATTGGCGTCGGCTGGCGGTACACACTGTGTCTTCAGTTCACCCATTATAAAACATCTTTCTTTCGTAAAAATGTTTTAAGAAAACTCTTAAGCCTCAACTTGAGTCCAGAACTCACTAAGTGAGCCTGATTCTCTCAAGCTGTGCTCTGATACCAACTTGTAACATCCCAAAATTTTAGGGTAAAATTAAAAAAAAAAAATTAAACGGATACTTCAATATAAGAAAAGCCACTTAATTAATTTTGACAAAATTCCATAACTTATAAGTTTAATGAAAACATCCTAGGATTAACAAAAGTTAATGAAATCACAACATAGCGGAATATTAATTCAAAAACAGTCCTCCAATGAAGCAGCACAGTGTATACACGTCACGCCTTGCCATCCATGGTACCTGATGTACCTGAAACAGTAGTTTATATAGGGAAAGGGTAAGCACGGAGCTTAGTGAGTTCCTCAAAATACCATACGATCCATCACATAACATACAACACATCATAACCATTCATATGTCTGTGAGACTCGCGGGCTATCCCTGTTCCGCTGAAGACTCACGGGCAGTTCCCGTTCTGTCTTATTGCTCGCAGGCTTTTCCCGTTCCGTCTAATGACTCGCAGGCTATTCCCGTTCCGCCTATTGGCTCGCGGGCTATCCCGTTCCGTCTAATGACTCGCAGGCTATTTCCATTCCGCCTATTGGCTCGCGGGCTATCCCGTTCCGTCCACAAACAATCATTATCATAGCAATAATTCATACAATTATCATAACAGTTAAGATCACCTTAGTCTAACATATCTTCCTTCCTACGCATGCAATATCACCTATAGTATAGTGAGAAGACTCACCTGATTATAGTTGACTATTTCGTTTATCTTTCTCGGCTTTGTATTTCCTTCAACTTTAACTGTTAACATAATAAGAAATCTATCATTTCTTAATCCTTAACTATATTGTAGTCGTATCATTAAACCCTTCAGTAATTCCAATATGATACTCCATGATTTATCAAGTAAAGAACAACCAGGTAGAAGATTAGATGGGGTGGCAGGATCCTTTCAGCATTTTAGCCTTTCGGAAAATCCAACAACCAGATCCCAAGTAATCGGCCTAGTCACCGTCCTCGTAAGTAAATCAATCGGTATTATTTTCGGAATTACAAATTGTTATAATAACGACATTTTAAGGTTTTTGTTTACTATTGTTAGAAATGAGTATAATATAACATATGTTATACTTATTAAATATTCTTCTTCTTAACACAAAAACTATTTTACAATACCTAATTAAGCTATGGAAAAGTTTGTAGTTACCTTATGACCAGTCGTCGGAACCTATAACTTCTTCGCTAGGCTTTTGAGCTTCCTTCCACTCACTTCTTACACTCTAGTGCTTAGAAACCTCTATATATTGGATTGAGATTTGTTGGTGTGGTTTATGAGATGTTTTGGGGGGTATTTATACTTGAATTATTGAATAAAAAATGGCATGACACTTTTGACAAAAGATTTTAATAATATAATTTTGTTGAAATTAAAGGCCTTCTAGAATCAGTCTGTTTAAGACTGGTTTAGCCGATCTTAAACCCATTAAATTCACGTTTTTATTTGATATTCAGAAAATTCATCTCAATACCTTTTTAGGGATGTATTTTACGTATTTATACGATTTTTCTATGATTTATTATGAATTTTTGAAAACAGACTATCCAATCTGTCAATTCCGAACTAATCAGTAAAGATTGCATTTATTACCATAGATAATGTCATTTTCAAGCTTACTATTATTTTTGGTAATTGTACTAGACTCAATTTGTAAACTTTGTGCACTAGTTTGAGGTCCAAATGATATTTCTAGAATTAATTATGATTTTTCTAAAAACGACACAAAATGCTGATTTTCATATGAAATTGTAACTAAAGTTTTTCTTAGCTTTATAACTACCAATGATCATATAATTCCTAACACTCTTATTTTAAGTATATGTTATAATTAGGATACGGGTCTTACATGGTATGATACTACCAACAAAACATGTTGGCTATCAAACATATTAGCTACCAATTTTAGTGGTTCAGTTGGTAGCATATTGGTTGGTTTTCCGTGGTACATATTTGACAGCCCTAAGGCCATCAGGAGTGCCCACCACGGGCTCTCACTTTTTTTTCTTCCACATCAGCACCCCTCACTCCTCCCCTCACACTTGAAAATTGTTACCTCTCACTTATTCTTGGTTTTGGTACAATGACTTAAGCTCAATGTACAAGTAATAAGTTTGGTTTGTAAATTGCTCGTGCAACGTCAAGACCCGCACGAGGCCAAAAGTGAGAGCACCTCTCACCAGGGGGTGGTGTGCATCCAAGAGCTCGCACACCACGTAGGCGTCGCACAAGCGCGACGTCTTCCATACCGGATGGCCTAATACATAGTTAAAATTTTGAGTTACTAAATTACATGAAAAAAGGCTAATGAAAAAACCCAATATTTCCATATAACCTTTTATTATAATGGGAATCATTAAATAAACACTTTATTTTTATTTGATACATATTTTTATTTAAAGTAAAAAAGAAATTATTAGTTGAAACTACATTATTTTCAAAAAAAAAATGTAATTGATTAAAAATAATTTAACTTTTATGTAAAATTACCATAAAATATATTTTTAGTTGCACCCATTATAATTATAAACAAGATCAGGACCCGAACTTAACCCGCGTTACATAATCCAAAACAAAAAAAAAGTATACAACAATGCCAAAAATAACGGGAAATAATTAATAGGTAAATTGATTAAAAATAATTTAACTTTTATATAAAATAACCGTAAAATGTGTTTTTAGTAGCACCGATTGTAATTATAAGCCAATCCAAATATCTATGTTTTGGGGGTTAACGATGCAAATATCCGGAAGTTTTAGTATTTTTTCAGATTCATCACTCGGATATTTCCTCTCTTTCATTCAAAAAGCAAAACCTGTATACATGGCGGTGTCACTCCAGTCAAGGTCTCCTCGATTCGACTCTCCTCTATATTAGGGTTTCAATTTCAGTCTCAATTTCGAATCATCTGCGTTTATCAGAACAATTTTTCTCATATTTTCACCTGTAAAAGAGTGACCTCTAACGATGGTCAAGAAATCGACGGCGAACGGTGGATTACCGATTCCGCCATTTTTGTTGAAATGTTACGAGATGGTCGATGATCCTTCCACCGATTCTCTGATTTCCTGGAGCCTGGCTAACGATAGCTTCATAGTGTGGAATGAAGCAGAGTTCACCTCGGAATTGCTTCCCAAATACTTCAAGCACAATACCTTTTCCAGCTTCCAGCGCCAACTCAATATCTACGTGAGATTTCTATATTCTTCGCTTTTTCTATTCTCCGTTACCACATCTCGGTTCTATTACCCGATTATGCTAACTCCCTTCAATTGATTGTATCGTCTACAATAATATCATTCTTCTATGAATTTGAGATGCATAACTACTTACCTAGATTTCATCTGTTCACTTTTCTCCTGACTTTCCTAATTGTTTACACCGATTAGTATCCCTAAAGCATATAACATTCTAGACATATTTGTGGCTATATAATATTTTACCTTCTTCTATGATTCTCTTTGTATCTCTTTGGTTGAACTGTGTTCATTGTTAGAAGACAGAAAAAAAAACGACCACCATGAGTCTACAGGGCTTTTTGATTTTGCATTTGCAGGGCAATTTCTCTGGTAGTATGAAATTTGGTTTGTATGTTTAAATGGTTAATGGTTATTGATTTCAGGGCTTTAGAAAAAACGACACAGATAGATGGGAATTCGCGAATGATGGATTTATCAAAGACCAAAAGCATCTACTAATGTCAATCAACAGAAAGAAACCATCACATGTGACACCTCAGCAAAAAGTTTCCAAACCCCAAATGGTAAACATCAAAGAACATGAAGGAAACAAATACGCGAATTTATGGAAAGAAGTCGAGAGCCTTAAAACCGATAAAAACACATTGATGCAAGAACTCGTAAAACAAAGACAACACCAAAGAACTTCACAAACTAAAATGTTGGTTTTGAGAGAACAATTAAAGGGTATGGAACTAAATCAGCAACAAATGTTGTCGTTCATGGTAATCGCCATGCAAAATCCCGGTTTTTTGGCTCCATCAAAATCCGAAAATGTACCTTGTGAGGGTGCAATTGTGAAATATCAACCGTCATTTGAAGACCCAGACGTAAATTTTCATGACATAAATTTCCAAGATCCGATGGACATGGATCTTACATGTGATGAAGTTAATGATCTAATTGAGAATATGGATCTCATATCTCAATCACCATTTGAGACAGAAAACGATGACGCGTTTATCTTTCATGATATGTCTGATAGTGATCGTATGTTGGATCATTTGTTATCTAAGACCACGAATCTTGACACTAGTGATCTTAGTGTCACTCAATTTTTGACAAATTGATTTCACAAATCTGATGTTTTTGAAACTCGCTTTCATGAAACACTAACCCTAAATACTATTCAACTGTCTTGTTGAATTTTGGTCAGAGCTGAAGTAAGTGGTTTTTATTTTTTGTATTTTTCTTTATTTTAATATGTTATCGTTTTTTTACTGATGGTTTATGGTTTAATGATTAATAGATAGTGGCTCAACCTCTTTGATTATTCATTGCTTGAAGAATGAAGGGTGATTTTGGCCTTCTTTGCTTTAGGAATATGCAAGCTCTTATGAATATATGTTATGGTTGCTAATACATAAAAGTATAGTTTTGGCCCATATATGAAACTTATGTAGTAAATTTGATCTTATTGGTACATACCTTTTCTTTATTATATGAATCCTTCATATTCTCTTATCATGTTATTTCTTTGGGAAGCTAGGAAAAAAATGACCCATCAAATTACCAAAATTGCCCAATTAAATCTGAGTTAAAGAAAAAAAAATAGGTAACTGTTACAGGACTTGGAACCAAAATCCTTACATAAGATGCAATCTTCTTACTTAAATGGCCTACACCCGATTCTTAAATAATATTAAAGTGACAAGGTAGAGGTTTGTTTTTATCATTGGGTAATAAATGCTTCAATATAAATTCAATCTGTTATGTTGCTGAGATTTTTGAAAATTTATGGTACAGCAAAGATTATATCTTAAGGTTGGATGGCGAGATCAACATAATGAATATTAGGGTCCAGTTTTTTACGTGAGACAGTAGCATTTGACAAGTGTTTGACTAAGGCTGTGTTTGATAGCCTCTTAATTTGAATGATTAAAATGTCTTGAATGCTTCAGACCGTTTGATACGCAAAAATGTAACATTTGAATGAAACAGAATCTCTTAATGGGCTTTGAACCATTAAGAGAGAGGAATGAATCTGAATTACTGAATGTGCTTTAAATGGTTCAGACCTAACATAGCCTAAGATGGAAAAATACTGTAATATTTTGTTTCAAATATATGAAAATGTAACAGCAGACTAATATTGTTTGGTGACCTATGGTACTATATATACCAACCAGAACAAATGGGAAAATAAATTCCTCATAAGATGGACTCTGCATGTTCATAAGAATTGTCGCTGCCGACTTGAACATTGGTCTCCTAACATAGGTATTACATCGATAATAGTTGAGGTTGGGTTGGGGTTAAGGTTGTTAAGTCGAATGGGTGTAAACATTCATCTTGTTGCGACTCATTTGATAAACATGTTTGGGTTGTCAACCCAGATATTACATAAACGGGTTGATCATAGATTGTTTCATTTTATTTTCCAATCCCACATGTTTGACAGGTGGGGTTGTTCACCTATTTTAATCTTAAAGGAAACATTAAATAAAAGAAGGAGTAAATTACAATTTTGGTCCTTGTGGTTTACACCGAATTACAGTTTCGGTCCTAGTTTTGAAAATCTTGCACTGATAGTTCTTATGGATTCCAAATCTTTCATTTTTGGTCCTAATAGTTTCCAAATCTTTCACTTCTAATCCTAGTGGTTTTCAAATCTTTCATTTTTGGTTCCTCCCTCTGTTAGCGTTTGTGTAAACCATAGGGACCAAAACTGAAAGACTTGGAAACTATTGAGACCAAAATTGAACGATTTGGAAACCATAAGGACTACCAGTGCAAGATTTTCAAAACTAGGACTAAAACACTAATTTGGTGTAAACCACAAGGACCGAAGTTGTAATTTACTCTAAAAGAAGTGTGGGCTATGTTAGACAAAAATAGTTAGAAGTTGGATGTGGTAGATTTTATTCGGCAAAAGTAATCTTATTTGTATAGAATTGTTTGACAAAAATAGTTGAAAGATAAAAGCTCCGAAAAGCTACTTTAGATAATTTTTGAATTGAGAGTTCTTTTTCTAAAATAAAAGTTTTAAGCTCTATTTCAACCAAAAAAACAATTTAATTTGGGATTTTTTCTTAAAAGTTAAATAATAAAAGCTCCTACCTACATAATCTCATTAAAAGGAGTAGGGTCGAGCCTTCATTAGGATTAGAGCAATTGCGTCACAAAGATTATCTTTGGGGTGTGCAAAACAATAACTTGTAAATGATGCAAACAATGGGAAAGTGAGTTAAAGTGGATAAAAAGGGGCAGAGTAAGATATATAAATGTGTAAATAATAATACACGCATATGAATCATAGAACTGCAAATGGGGCAATGAATAGGATGATAAGTTGATTGAACAACAAAATAATGCATGAATAAATACAAACAGATATATGAGTAGGAAACATGTATCAACATTAAAGATCAAAAAACAATACACACAAACTTCTAAAAGCTCTTAAAAGCTTACTCTCAAAAGTTAAATGAATTACATACTTAAATAATTGTCTAAAGTTAAAGAAAATAGTAAATTACAGAGTTGGTTTACCCTAATTTTCAGTCTTATTCCATATTTTTTCACGCTAAAGGTCCTTGTTGTGGCAAAAAGTTAACATATATGGTCCCTTTGCCGGTTATCGTGAAGTGTCATCTGTTAAAGCCATCTTGTGCCCCTCACGTGGGGGCATTTGCATCTTTTCTTCTTCGTCGTTTTCATTCAAGAGAAATCTTTGGCGCCTTTAATGCTTCTGAAGCAAACCATCACTAAACAGTCGAAACAAAGCACTGTAGGGATATTTTGATTATAGTGAAGGTGTAACAGTAGATTGCGGTGATTGGGTCAAGGAAATGTTCATCAAGGTTTACGATTGAAAATGTGGCAAATAAAGGAATCGCAAGTAATCGATGAAGGAGTCAATGTCTACGGTTGGTAGTTCTGCATGTATTGTGTAATCAGGGTTTGAAAATGAAACCCTATCTAGATTTCCTTTTCGCAGATGGTTTACCAAACTTGTTTACTATTGAAATCCACCATGGTGGTGCATTTATGTAAACCCTTTCAAGAGCGTATTGAACGGTACTGTAACATACATAGATAATGTTGACATCAAAGAGTTTTTGCTATATGAGTTGAATGCCATGTTAGCACAGATTGGGTATAGTGTCGAGGTACCTGTATTTTACCACTTTCAACTGCCTAAACTAGACGTTGATGTAGGTCTTATTATTTTAGCTTGTGAAAAAATGTTAATATCTTAGCCTGTTATGTTAAAATCTGTAAGGACTTATCCATGTACTATGAACATGGTCGATCATTGTTAGCTACCTATGGAAAGTCCCCTTTAAGGAATTTTTTATCAGACGATGAGCTTCCTATTTCCCCTGAATTCTAAACTAATAGAAACAGGGTAACTTCATGAAGTCGTGTAGTCAAAAATTGTCTTTTGATTTGAACGTAGTTTCTAATGAATCCGATTGTAACAGCAAAGTTGTGACTGAGTTAGCGTGTGTAGCCATGGTTCTATATGGTCCAAAAGTTGTGAGTGCCATGGAAGTCTTGCCTAGTCCCACACAAGGTGTTATTGTTGATAACCAAATTGAGCCCAACAATGAAGCAACTGGAATTCAAGATGACACAATACCCATTGTCATAAAGGATGTGGACACAGACGTTGTGGTCATAGAGCCTGTTGATATGAGGTAGCTGACATGGATGGTGTTGAGACAGATGGGGTTGACTATCATGATTCGTTATTTGATCTGCATTACACAAAGATTTCGTATGATAGGAATTTCGAAAAGATTACTATCTTATCGTAGAGGATGAATACGACATGGAGTATGGATTTGGTGTACCCAACAATGCTGGTTATACGAATCATGGTAATGGGTCCAGTGAAAATTCTTCAAATGATGAAGGTAGTATGGATAGCGATTTCATACTAGACGAACATGAGATGATGAACGAAGTAGAGGTCGACATGGATGAATTCCATAGTGTAGTCGACCCTATGGTGGAGGTTTTTGGTAATACAGAATAACATGCTCAACACTTGCAAACAATGGATGTGATAGATACTAATAACTTTAGGAATTACACAACAAGTGGTAGTTAATGTGAATTGTCAATTAACAACCTGCTGAATCCAGTCAAATGTTCAGCAGGTGAGGTCCATGAAGCTAACTTCAAAATTGGAGAGACGTTTGAAAATAAAAAACATGTAAAGGAGGCCATTACCAATCTCGTTATTCATATAGACGCGCATTGCAGGTAGTAAAAAACGACAACATTTGGTTGAGAGCTATTTGTAGGGGATTGGTTCCTAATATGGACATAAGGAAGGGTAAAAAGGTAAAATCATCACAAATTAAATGTCCTTGGGTTTTGCACATGTCTAGGGCTAAATGAGATGATGACTGGATGGTTAAAACGTATTGCGAGCAACATACTTATGTTGGATAAAGAATTCGAACAATGCAAATATAATATCATATCAGAGATATGATTCAAGCAACAAATAATAAAGCGAAGAACTGATGAATTAAGTGAATAAGGTGTCAAATGATTGTATTGATCTTTGAGAGATTTTAAAAATTGGTGAGATAACACGCACACCCGACCCAGATGATATCACTGATATTTATACATGATCAGTGATATCAATAGTACAATAAAGATACCTAGTACACTAGAATATTCTATCCAAGTACTATCCAATCACATTACAGCAATGTGTCTGACATTACACTGTACTGAATGGATAAGGTTTGTTACAAAAGCTTTCGGATCCTCCAGTGTGAGACCTTCGGATCTTCTGGCACAAAACTTGACTTCTTCGGATGGCTGGAGTCTTTAGATGGACCATGACACATCATCAAAAAATTTATCTTCAACAATCTCCCCCTTGGTGTGAAGTGACGTCCGAAGCTTTAGCAGTAATGACATTTATGGGCTTCAACCATGCACTTCCGGACAGCCAGCCACCAGTCAAGGTGTTCTTTCATTTTCTTTCTTTCAACCGAAGTATTTTTGCTGCATGCCAAGGTGCGACCAGCAACAAGTCTTATGACTTCAGTTGGATACAGACCCTTGAAGTCTATATCAAATAACTTTCTTACAGTTCACCCATCACAAAGCTTGCCCTTGTAAACTACACCCCAGGGTTTATCGATAATTTCTCCATCTCCGTAATCACCTAGATTTTTAACAACACAGATGGGGGTAGCTAATTCATTTTTAAATAGCTTGGCAATGTTGATGTCATATTCAGCAAGGCGTTTAATATATTAGTAAAATAAATTTCCGATATACTCCTTGGCCTTATTGAATATGGGCATTGATGGGGAAATATTAGGAAGCGGATACCTTACTAGTTCCATCATCGAAATAAAATCATGAGGATTCATGATTGGAAAGTCTGCAACGGTAAACCTTGATTCTACTTCATCCAAACCTCTAAGAACGAAGTACTCTATATTTTGAAAAGGATTTTCAAATAGAATACCTTAGGTCATAGAGATTATTTTGACAATCCTCTTCGAACTCCAAACGACCTCTGGTTCTTATATAAGATGAGCATGGAAGCAAATTTTTCTCAGTCTGAATGTTTCCCTGCTATTTTCTCTTACTGTCTTAACGAATTGGAAACATAAGAAGGTCTTTGGATTTTAAGGGATGTCGAGTTGGTCATATATGGTGTTGGCAATTGAATAGCTGACCAGAGGAACACAACTAAATACTTTGTAGTCACCAAAACCGCGAGCTTCAATTTATTCATCATTCCACATTTTGTTGATGAGACCAAGATCCTGTGTTGTCCCTTGTCGACCACGGGTTAAGGAGTTGATCACCAACATTATGGTGTATTCATCTTCTCTCTGTTTTTGTCTCTCTTCTTTACTCTGCTCAATGAGCACTCCTTTGACACTGTCAGCAGAACCAAAGGGCTTGATCCAGAAGGACCGGAAGACCCTGACCCCGAAGGTCCAGTTCCATGGGTGGAAGTGATTATTGAAAAAGTTGGACCCGAAGAACTTGGTCCGATGATAATTCCCTTTCGAACATTTGGATTTTGCATTCGAGGAGGTCTTGTAAATCCGAAGGTAAGAATTGGGGGAATTGTGGTTAAGGTGGAAAAGGTAGTTACCTGACTTGTTGAAATTGGAGTCGTGTGATTGAAGTTGTTGTTGTTGTCATAGCAACGGTTAAGGCACGGGACCATGAACCACTAGTTTCTCCCCCTTGCGAAGGATGAACCGGAGGATCATGTTGAGCAATTGTTCTTGGTCCCGATTGGGCAACATGAGCTTTTCGCATGTGATCGACAACTTGAAGAAGAGGCTGAAGAACACCCTTCAAGTTGTTGACCACATTTGCTATGATTGTATCATTCGTGTTGCGAATTTCAGCAGCAAACTATTGAACCGCTGAAGCAGATTGGGAAGCAGTCAATTCCGCTATTCTAGCTTCAGCAATCTCTAATTCTCCCACAAAATGATCTTTATATTGATTGTTGAAATATTGAGTCTCGGTGCGAAGTTCATCGATGAATATTTTTAGATCAGCACCCGAAGACTCAAACATGGCAACAACATCATCTATCTTCTTGGTTGTGAACTCCTGGAGTGATTGGCATCTAGCATCAATATCACTCACATCCGAAGCCAGCTTTTGTTCAATAGAAGTTTGGATAAGAAGTTGATTGTCCATGATCTTCTTTTCGGACTGCAGAATCATCGTTTTAGGGTTTTCTGGAATTTCCTTAGAGGTTTCTTTTATGCTGGCATGCACATCAACTATAGTAGGATGATCAGGATTGTAACGTGTTTTACTTTTCAAGATGACGTCCAGCTTGGTATTGAGAGTTCTGTATTGTTTGATTAATACAAAATCACCATCATTTAGATCATTATCAGTTGGATTGTCCATGGAGATTGGATCCATGTGAAAAACTTTTACTGCTTCCTCAGAAGTTGGTGGTCATTGAGGAGATGATAGAGGAATTCCAAAATCGTATTCGATTTCAAATTCTGGTAATGAGGTATCAATACCAGAAGTTGAAAAGGTGGAAAATAAGGGATCAAAAGAAGCAATAAATGGTTCCAATGTGGTTGGTGTGGATATAGTTATAGCTTTGGATATGGGGGGTTCTGTTGTGGATGTAATGGGTGTTGTAGTGATGGGTGAAGAAGATAGTAGAGTATCCGAAATGATGAGATGGGAGGAACATCCGAAGAGCTGGTAGATATGGTGGTGGTGAGAGGAGTGGAAGTAGTGAGGGATTCAGATCTAATGGGTTCTGAAGTGATTGGTTCAGATATGGGTGGTGTTTCTATTGTTGAGGTGACTGGCGCTGTTGTAGGTGGAGTTTCAGTTTGAGATTGAGGAGGGGGTGAAGGAATGTGTGTTTCATGAATATGTGATTGTTGAGGTATTTCTTCAGCTTCCTCTTTATCAGAAATGGTATTTTATGAATCTGAAGATTCTTGAATAACCACCTATTGTTTGATTCTCTTAAGGATGGTTCGTTTTGGTGGTTGTTCAGGAGATTTCCTTTTCTGCACAACCTTCTCTTTTGGACCACTAGGACCTCCAATGGTCTTCTTCTTGCCCCTAAGCATAGATGCCCATTCAGTTTGGTGTTAAGCAGCCAAGTCTCGGACAGGGTATGGCAGGGTAAGAGTAGTCTGATATTTGTCAATGACAATATTAGGAAGTAGGACTTTGGATATCATAGTAGGTGCGATTTGAGCACAACCAGATTCATTCTCATTCACAGGAGGAATATGAATAGAACCATAGGTCATCATTTCAAGATTAGAGTCATAAGGAATAATTGATCTTTGGTATGCTTCGTCAACGATAATTGCCTAGAACCTTGCATTTGAAATTTATGTTCCCCTTTTTTGTGATTGACATGAGAACAGAAATCAGCCCAAAGAATTCATGCAAAGTCTACCTCCACATCATAGTAGATACCGTAGAGTACGCCCATGAAGGTCTGACTTGTAGAATTAAGACCCGAAGTGTGACCAGATACACATTTAGAAAGATGCCGAAGAATCCTAAACCCTAAACCCCAAAGCTTATTCTTCTTGAAGCTACCGGGAGTCTGAATTTTTGGTGTGTAACCCATAGAGTTGAACATTCCCAGAAGTCTTCAAGTAAGGGAACGATAAGAGTTTCTGGTGGGGGAATGCGAAGGGCCTTGGCAAAACAACGTTTGTTGAGTTTGAGTCGTTTGATGGTATTGTCAGATTGAATGGCTTTACAGGTTATGGTTTCAGGATGGGTTTCTGGATTGTGGGTAAGAATGGCTATATAGTGAGCTATATACACTAATGTTGCTGAACAGCCGGGCAAACAGTTGGTGCATAAGCAAGAACAGAGTGTTTAGACACTCAAGCAAAGCATCGAAAGGTTCAGGGTATAAGGCTAGATCGGTTCGAAGAAGGTAGTTAGAGGCTTGTGACTTGAGGGTGGGAATAGACATACCTTCCTCGGGGCTTTGGGATGAAGCAGCATCATGAGTAGCAACCATTGTTGATGATTTGTGAAGGAGGAAGAAGATGAACATTGAGGAGTATTCAGATGAGTTTGTAGAGGGACTTTGGAGAGTTTTTACGCGTAAAGATTGTAACCGTTTGGATTATGGTATTTATACTGATTGTGGTCCCAAGGGCATTAAATGTGCGTGATATATGGTCCACTAACAGTATGCTACGTCAGCAACACAACGTCCCTGTAAGACCCGTTCCACCGCAGTGCGGCTCGGGAGGGATCTGGATTTGCGAATGACCGGTACGCAAGGCGCGGTATAAGGTGGACCGCGGCACGGTGCGCCGTAGATGTGAAAAACCCTAATTTGGATTTAAACCCCTATATAAAGGGTCCCAACCCTAGGGTTCGTGTTTTTGGAGGTTTTCTGGAGTAGAGGCGACTGGTTTTGGCAGAGGCTCTTCTGTTTCAAGGCTTTGAAGGTTTTGGGAGATTGGAAGAAGGAGATACGGCGTGAAAGAAGGCTTGTAACGGATCGTGTGCATCACTCCATTTTTTAGAAGTAAGGTAAGAAGATCTACTCTTCTGACTTTCCATTTCATCCCGTCATATGGTGTTATCCCTTGGTTAGTAGTCTTAGATGACTTGTAACACTTAGGGTTTTGGACCATGGACATACATGGACTTGCATGTCCATAAGAAAGTGATTGTAGGGTAGTTTCTGATCTCAGGAAGGGTGTAGAGAGGAACCCTAATAGATGGCTGTATTGATTAAGGGCTAAGAGGGAGTTCAGACTATTACGAGTCCGCGATGCGGACTGCTTATGTCAGCGACGCGGATTCGGGTAAACCCCGTATGTATGCGACGGTAGTCCGCGACGCGGAAAGGGAGAAGCCGCGCTGCAACGACCGGCTGTTTGACCAGGAATTTACTTTCGACCCTTGTTTTGTGGCAAATGTTGGGTCTGACCTTTAGGAAAGTCTATAGGAGTTTGGTCAGTGATTAATATGTTGTGTATGTGGGATTTAGGTGATTGGACGAGCTTAGTTGGGATATTAGAGTATATCCGCTCGGTTACAAATCAGGTGAGTATCCTCACCTTACTATGTGACGTTGCATCTTAGGCATCTGACAACGCCTAGTAATATCAAATATTTTAGTCATTGTTGAGCCCTATTATTAGTGAATTTATATTATATATCTACTAGTATTACTCACTTTTGTGCTAGTGCTATTGTGCAAGAAAAAGATGAAAACAGGGACCAAAAGCGTACAATTTGGAAGAAGTGTGAAGATCAAGGCAATATTAGGCAAATTCGCACACGTGCCTTGGGATTCACAAAGACGCGACGCGGTGATGAGGCGGTGGAGAACATTCAAATGCCGAAAAAACGGGGATAACCCCATACGCGCGCCGCGTAATTCATTTGTGCGCGGCGTGGCCTCGTGATTTTTGCAACTATAAATAGAGGGTTTTAGGTCGAAAAATGCAGCAAAGATCTGGCATAGGAACAACTCCCAAGCCTCTTTGACTTCGAGATTCAACTTTCAACAGCCATCATTTGGTATTTTATGTTTTTCTTTTTAATTTTCAAGTAGTTTCATAGTTAGTAATATTTGGCTAGTGTCTTTGGGTGTGACAACCATTGATATTTAGTCTTAGTTTCTGTTTTGGATAGGTGGGTTACTGTTTTGAACCTTTGGATCTGAGTTTTTGGTTAATGAATCGTTTGTCTATTAGTAATTGCTTCTTTTCGGTATTTTAAGCTTTTGAATGATCTTGTGGATGTTTGGATTGTGTTTGATGCTTGCTTTGACCTTTTGTTGCTTCTGATTTTCAGATATAATTCTGATTTCAGTTAAGTATAAGCTTTGTGCTTACCCGTTGATTTTAAAACATTTTCAGGTTCTTCAAATGACAAAGGGAAGGGCAAGGCTTGACGACAGCGCATCGCACTCATGGGACCAATTTAATGTTTTATGTTATGATTTTTAAATACTTTTGCTGTTGGTTTAATAACTATGTCGAAACAATATTAATTTTTTAATAAAGATTTTGTTGGAACCTTAGTATAAATGAAATTTTATTATTGAGATTTTGGGGCGTTACAAATTGGTATCAGAGCCTTGGTTTGAGGGCTTTGGATGAACTGTAATGGGAATCCAAACTCAAACTTAGGACTGAGAGATTTTCGTTAAGAAAACGATTTTTGAAAAATTCATAAAATAAAAGGTGATGTGATGCGAACCGTCAACCGAGCTCAAGTAAGTTTTGTGATTCCCAATTACCCATGCCAAGTTTGTGTTATGTGATGATATGTGTTATGCTAGAAAGTAGGCATGGAACCTAGTCTAAAATGCATGCTATAATTGCTTGGATTAGGATGCCTTACTGTCTGTTATACGTTACTATGTGCTGCTTTAGAATCTATTCTAACACTGTTAGGTTGCTTAGTGAACGCTATTAGGTTATATACAATAAGGATAAGATAGCCTAAGAATTCTTGGTCTGGCCTTACTAGATGTTCCTTGTTTGGTTGTGACTTTAGGGTAAGATCATTTATTTAAACGTATATCTTATTCTCGATTGCGTACGACTGTGTGTCTGTGAGGTGATCTGCTGGTGTTTGCAGAAGTGCTTTTAGGCACGCGTGGGGTGTGAGATCCTAGGTAGCCTAGGATGAGTGTTAGGCACTTGGGTGCGAGACCGTATGAATACCAATGTCGAATAGATGAGTGAGTGGTCAATTAGAGTATTGGGGGACAAATTCTGAAACAAGTACGAATAGGTGTGGAAGGTAGTATAGGGCCCGTACTATCGAAAGCACATGATTCATACTTGAGTCAGGAAGAGTTACTCAAAATTCTAAGGAACCGGGTAGAGTAGAGAATCAGGTATGATTCACATTATGGATTAGTGGGAAAAGGAAAGTACACGTCTTCATCGTGGCGATGAAGAGTGGACCAGGAGTAGTTTCGCGTGTGACCGATTGAGGTAGATCGGGATAGATCATAAGGTGCAGAAATTTATTGTCGTTGAGGTATCAACGAGGGTTATGATTGACAGCAATGGGTTAGGAGATGTATCCGGGTTGCTAGTCGACGCATCTGGGTTTTGCATGTCGATGTTACAAGGGTCTATGGATGTGAATCCCGATAGACCTTATTCCTTTCCAATGGACTAAAACAGCATCATATGAGGATTTGATTGGTTGCAAAGGCTCGAGGCGCTGATCGATCGCGATCAGCACTAGGTATTAGTTCAGACTCCAAGTGGGGGAGAGTTGCTGTTCTATGAGAAGAAATGAAGTTTAATGCAAGTATAGCTCAACTACTGGATTATGGAAGTACCTGCATTACGAATTACCAAGCATTGGACTTGGGTTAGCTTGGGTTATGAAGATAGAGGGAGAATGGATTGGCAGCTAATTAGAAACCGTGGCTTGGGAATCTACAGATAGGTTCCAGAGGATTACCAGGTACTCCTTTTGGGAGATGGACGAGAATCTGGATTGATTTACGTTCTGACATTATGTCGACTTGTGTCACTCGAAGAGCAGGAAGGGCCCATCCAGCTGCTGAAGCTGATGGACCTTGGAGTTCCTGTTACCCAGCTGAAGATAGAGTAATTGGAGACTACGTGCAATGTATGGTGAAGAATGCATGTAGTGTGTGACGTATGGGATGAAGACCCACAAAATATGACTTCTTGAACAGATAACCAAAAGTAGAGGGTTGAAGTGGAAAGGGAAGAAGGGTTCCCAGTGTGATATAATCGGCCATTGAGGATAGAAGTCTCATGGCGATGAGGGAGACGGCATGGGAAGGGATACCCGTGACCTGGTAGGGCAGGGAGCTCGCTCGGCAGGGGTGAAGGCCTTAGGGAGATGGAAAGTTGTATCTTGAGGAGGAAGATGGAGGGCGGTATCTGGTAAGTGGTTATTGATGCATCGAGTAGCTTTTCAACTTGGGATAAAGATGTTTGGAACAGCTTTGAGTGAAGGAAATTCCGTGACTTCAAGGATGCGATTAGTAGTATAAATGACTAAGAGGCATGGATCTTGGCCACGCTAGGAAAGCATGGTCACCTCTTTAGGAGTTTTGATTATTCTCGTCAATGCGTGGAGAATGTCGGACAATTGCATTTCGTTGCAATTCAATACCTTGACAGCTGTGGGAGCGAGAGAGTCGAGTTTTGGTATAAAAAGGGCAGAGCATGGAAGGTGAGACGCCGGATTGAGAAGACAATGCAACCTGTTGGTTCGATCGCAAGATTGCGCAAGCTATGGTGACTTGGGCAAGGGTTCTGCTTGCATGGACTGATACTCAGAAGGATTGATACAGAGGAATTATTCAGAGACCGGGAAACTACTTCAGGCTTCAACAAGAGTTATACGTATAGGACAAAAGCCTTTGAAATAAGGAATGTGTCATATGTGACAGCTCATCTCAAGAGCGCAAGTCAATAGTTTCAAGGAAGGAAATGATCGTGAGCCGAGAAGCTTTCCAAGGCAGGAAAGGCTGGGCGGAAGTATGGAAGGGGTCGGAGCAAGGTTTTGAGTAAACGTTTTGGTGAGATTATGTATCAATTGGGAAGGATCAGCATGGAAGCAACATATTAAGCAACGATGAGATCAAGACATGACGAGGGTTATGTTATTCGGAGAATATAAGGGATTCTAGGAACAAGGATAAGTGTTGGCCAGGAGCATTGGGTCTTATTGGTTTAGTGATTGATTAAGGACTCTACGTCTTGGAGGATTGGTATCTCACGTGGGTACTCCGGTACTGTGCCCTGTTCAAGGTTGTGCCGCTTCGTGCCCCGGTGCGAGATAGGGTGTTGTCGGATGGAGTGTGCTATGTTGAGGTGGTACTGTGTTGTATTCTGGTGAGTACTTCGTGCTGGTCGGGAGTGTCGGGTCCTTTATTGTAGCAATACTGCGCCGTGTTCCCACAAGTACGAGATACGGTTACAGCGGGCTGATTGGTCAGATTGGTTTGTGGGGAAGATGATTTCTGTATGGGAAGAGATAATGGTTATTTAGGTGCCGAGGATTAGTACCCTTAGATTATTCAGTAGGATGGGAGATGATTATGGACCCCTCCATGATCACATTTTCCAAACTAGTTGAGATGAAGACTACCTTGATTTTGTTGATGAGTGTTTAGCTGGTAAGAATGAAATCTAGGGGCGGATCAGGATGACCTGAAGGCCAGACAAATCGGATTCAAGAAAAGGGTTTAGACGGGGAACTGTGGAAGGGAACACCTTCAGGTGAGATAGTTCGGTAAATGAAGGTTGTGGGGTGAGGTTAGCGGAGGTTGGCTAACCCATTATGGTCGCTTTGGATGTCAAATATGGGCGGGGCATTTTGTGCGGTAATGAACAAAGAGTTTGTGTCAAGTTTTTCATCTACCCGAGGGGTGACAGGGATGTGTATGATATTTGAGAGGATTATTGGTGATCTGGCCGGTAAGGAAGTGGGATTGGTTAAGTGGAGAGGTGTTTGATTGGTGGGAAGGTCAAGGCCAATCATGAAAAGACTTGTAGCTAATTTGGTCTCCGAAGATTTCTGAGGTGGAATTTGGAGGCATGCATATATGGGTTCATCGTGGAAGTACTAAGGAACCCCTCAGTGTGTTGATGAAATCTAGTATGTCGTAGACCGATGGAGCATGAGTGCTCGCTTTTAGTCTATTATAGTATGTCGGTCTACGAAAGGTGGATGATGTTAAGGCTCGGGAGAAGGTACACCGATATGGTGCACTGGATGGTGATATCAGGTAATGAGGTGCAGCTCACTTAGGAGTTTAGGAGAAGGTTAGTAAAGTTTTCGACACTCAACTTTGTTTCAGTATTGTGCATCACCCTTAGAAGGATGGCTGAATGGAGAGATCAATGTAGACGCTCGAAGGAGTTTCTTCGGGATTACGTTCGTTGTTTGGTGGGAGTTGCAGTCTCCTATGTAACGTTGGTAGAGTCCTTTATGATAATGGTTAGCACACGAGAAATGGTCTCTGGTGCAAGAAGTCGTACGGGAGAAGGTATCAGGACTTCTGTGTTTTCAGGAAGAGATTGTAGACCGTTTTGAGCCGGAAGAAGAATCATGATAATATGCAGTGTTAGGACTGAGGTTATCGGTCAGAGTTTTGTTGTTAAGGTACCAATGTACTGGAAAGTTGGACCCCGAGTATACCGGATCATTCTTAGTGTAGTAAATGGAATCTATGGTTTAGTCAGGCTCGTTGCAACTTTTAGATTTCTTAGTTGAGGCTGTGCAATTCGACGCGTTCTGTAGCATGCAATTGGGAGAGAAATTGCGAGGCGACGGTCCGATCTCAAGTTTCAGGTTGGAGATTTGTTCTTCTAAAGGTGTCACCTTGGAAGGGAGTTATTCGTTTTAGGGAGCGAGGAAAGCTTGGCCCTAGGTACATTGGACCATATCGAATCGTTGCACGAGTAGGTAAGGCAGCTTAACGGTTGGAGTTGCCCGAACAGCTTAGCCAGATTCACGACACGTTCCACGTTTCGCAACTCAGGAAGTGCATTACCGATGAAACTACAATAGTGCCTTTGTAGGATATTCAAGTAGACGAACGTCTGAATTATTTAGAGCGACTGGTTGCTATCATTGAAAGGAAAATAGAGACTTTATGAAATAAGACGATAGGGGTAGTTAAGGTGCAGTGGCAGCATCATAAAGGGTCCCAGCCCTAGGGTTCGTGTTTTTGGAGGTTTTCTGGAGTAGAGGCGACTGGTTTCGGCAGAGGCTCTTCTGTTTCAAGGCTTTGAAGGTTTTGGGAGATTGGAAGAAGGAGATACGGTGTGAGAGAATGCTTGTAACGGATCGTGTGCATCACTCCATTTTTCAGAAGTAAGGTAAGAAGATCTACTCTTCTGACTTTCCATTTCATCTCGTCATATGGTGTTATCCCTTGGTTAGTAGTCTTAGATGACTTGTAACACTTAGGGTTTTAGACCATGGACATGCATGGACTTGCATGTCCATAAGAAAGTAACCGTAGGGTAGTTTCTGATCCCAGGAAGGGTGTAGAGAGGAACCCTAATCGATGGCTGTACTGATTAAGGGCTAAGAGGGAGTTCGGATTATTACGAGTCCGCGACGCGGACTGCTTATGTCAGCGACGCGGATTCGGGTAAACCCCGTATGTATGCAACGGTAGTCCGCGACGCAGAAAGAGAGAAGCCGCACGGCGGCGACTGACTGTTTGACCAGGAATTTACTTTTGACCCTTGTTTTGTGGCAAATTTTGGGTCTGACCATTAGGCAAGTCTATAGGAGTTTGGTCAGTGATTAATATGTTGTGTATGTGGGATTTAGGTGATTGGACGAGCTTAGTTGGGATATTAGAGTATATCCGCTCGGTTTAATAACTATGTCGAAACAATTTTACTTTCTGAATAAAGATTTGTTGGAACCTTAGTATAAATGAAATTTTATGATTGAGATTTTGGCGTGTTACAGTCCCACTAACTCTACAGAAACGAACCGTCACTGTGTAAATAATGATTATTTTGAAATTCAAAAATGAACCGCCATATTTTGTGAATCTTTTCGATAGGATGTTACGAAATTTATCGAAACAAAATTCCGTATTTATTAAATGAATCGCCATTAAATGAAAGAATGTAAAGTTTTGAATTTATTTGTGTCAAAAATATCACCAATCATTAAGCATTAAATATATTCATATCATAGAAGATATTTAGTGATGCATTGGACAAAGTAATGTGTATAATCAAATGTAGATGCAATCCTTTGGATGATAAATTGAATTGCCTTCAGATAATAAGAAAGAATTCATTTTGAAATTTACTAAGGCAATCAATGTTGTGAGTGTAATGATAATCATCACAATGAGCAATAAAAAGATCTTCTTTTGAAAAGGCATTATGACTATGAACCTCACATCCTTGAAGTTTATATGAAAACATGATTTAGCATTTTTGTATTCAGAGGCATTCAGATCATGTTAGAAGTCCATATTTCAATATGAAGCTTGTGTGATTGAACATCAGTCAAAAATCGGTTAAGTCTAACCACCCGATGTTATTTGCAATTTCGCCTTTTCAATAGTTTTTGAGTTTCGTTTTATTGTTTCAAAATTTCCTTGCTAAAACAAGATTAGCAACTACTATGTTAAAATTTAACAATGATTTATATTTCATGAATTGAGCATCAGAAGACTTTTGGAAATTTTGATATAAACTTTGAAGAATTTTTGAGAAACTTATCCCATTTCATTAAATGAAGTATTTGGATATATTTCCCTGATGACAAGCCTTTGGGATTTGTACACTACTCAAACTTTGTCATTAAAGACAGATTACTTGAGATGTTCATACTCTCTAGAAGGTACTCGACTATGTTATAAGAGCTCATTGTATTTTCATTTAAGAAAGAGTAGTATGCATTGAAGTACATATTTTGTACCAATTTTTCTCTGTATCTTTGATTACACATTTGGCAATTGATTTTTGACTTTTGTTTTTGGATGTCATTTTTCTTTTATTGGATTTCACATCCAAAGATTAGAATTTTGGAACTTCACCAGATAATTCATTTGTAGGTGATTTCGAGATTTCTCAGAAACGTTTCCTTGACTTCATATAGCTCAATTGTGTAACAAAAGTAGAAAACATTCTTAAACTTGTTATCAGGCATTGCAAGTTTCATTTGTGAAGAAAAGCTTCAGAACATGTATGTATCCTGAGAAGTATAAAACTTTTTGAATAGTGAAATGATGAAGCGAGTTGAATACAACATGGAGCTTAGAGATAAACACGATGTTAAGGATATTAAAATCACACATATCATCACTTTGTAAAGTAGTCGTAACCTCACTCTGAAGTCTGTTTCTTTATGACAATGCCTAGTAATATCAACTATTTTAGTCGTTGTTAAGCTCTATTCTTGGTGAAATTATATCATTTATACATTGGTATTCTCACTTTTTGTGTTATTGTTTGTTTGCAAAGAAATGTTATAAACAAGGACCAAAAGCGGGCAAAATGAAGAAGTTTGAAGATAAAGTCAAAAGAATTCGACTGAACACGTGCGCCGCGGGAGTGCATGGGTGCACAACGCGCCATGTCATAATGATAAGGCGGTGGAAGAAATTCAACCCGTGAGAAAACGGGGATAAGGCTCTACGCGCGCCGCGGGTATCAGATCTGCGCGGTGCGGGGTCTAATTTTCCACAACTATAAATAGAGGCTTTTAGGTCGAATTTTGGAGGCGAAGATCAGACTCTAAGGTGGACTTACGGCGACTTTGACTCAAGTTTCAAGATTTCAGCAACCCATTGTGGTATTTCTATGTTTTCACTCTACTTTTAGTTTTAGTTTAGTTGTTTTAAGCTTTTAGCTTGGTGTTTCTGGGTGTGACAACCATTAGCATTAGGTTAAAGTTTCTGGATTTCGTTGTTTACTGTTTTGAACCTTCTGGATTGGAGTTTAATCAAGTTAATCATTCAGTTCATGTTGGTTTGCATTATTTACCTTTATTTATGCTTTATTGCTTTGAATGCTTTGGGGATTGTTCTTGTTTGTTTCTGATTATGAATCTTACTTTTGATTTCAGTAAGAAAACTTAGTTTAGACTTGGTTTAGTTTAGCTTTGTTTATGCTTTGTTTTGGACTTGGTTTGGAACTGAGATTTTTGGATTGTTTTGGGAAAGTAGAAGTTAGTCCCTCTGGCTGTAGCGTGACACTATAGTTGGTAAGCTATCGTCCTGTCCTAACCACGAAACTCCTGTGGATCGACCCTGACTACCACTGTACTAGTGTGAGTGAGGTTTTATTTTCTTATTTTTGACCGCACGACGACCTGGCGTGTCACTTTACCATTGTTGCAATTCGATTCTCATATATCTTTTAGTGCAAGAAGATATGATTAACATAATCTAAAATCAAAGTTTTTTCCTTTATCATGATTTTCCAATAGATGAAGTCATTTTGATCACATGCATATCTTAAAAATAGATTTTAGAATGATCTTTCTCATGTGAGGATTTAAATCACGTTTTTGATTTGTTTGGATTGCAACAAAAAGAAATATCAACATCAACATGTCATAAGTTGCAAAATTAACTTCTGTTGGTGAGAAACACTTGATGCTTAAAATGAGTTTTGACACTTAGAACATTATTTCTGAAAATTCTAAAGTTCCGAAGGCATCCGAAGGTTCATATGACGTCGGACATGAAAATTTTCTTTATTTGCCAAAGGAAAAGGTAAAGGAAACAAAATGCAAAACTAATTCCACAAACACTCACCCAACACTTAAAAGACAATTTAAGGATCCTAAATAAGTATTAGTTTTAATTAAAGTTTGAAGCAAAAGGAGCCCCAATGGCTTGATACGATCTGTCTACATAATACTCAAGTACAATTCTTCCAAGAACCAATATGTGTTCTAGATGGTGGTAAATCACCATCTAAAAGGGCCTCGATGACTTGAGCCTACGAGTAACAATATTATTAAAGTTTTTTTAACATCGAGATTCATATAAAAAGTGTTGGGTTTTTTTAACAAAATTATTAAAGATTTTTAGCAACGGAAGCAAAAGTAAATTTTGAACAACATAAAGCTATTTTATACTAACCAAAGGATCATTTCCATGAACATGTAAGATTAATAAGCAGGCATAGAAGTTCAAGAACAACAACCTTTGAAGCCTTTGTGAGCACTCGAGTTGGATGACGATGAAGGAGGCAAGAAGGCTGGTTAAACTTCCTCTATATCAATGATCCACCAATCTATTCTAGTAAACGTCTTATATAAATCCAAACACTTAAGCTTAAAAACTAAAATCATATTTGGTCTTCAAGAGTGATATGGAATGTATCTTTTCATCAACCAACCCTAGCTTGTGAGAAATTAGTGTGTATGTATGTATGTTCACGGACAAAGGTAAAAGAATGAGAACTACTTCTCATTTTATGCATGCATGCTTCATATAGACATTCCAAAACTACACATGCACCTTGAAGTCATCAATATTCCATGCAAGCATGTTCACAACACTCGCTTGGGAATTTTGGAGGTAAACCAAGAGAGATGGGAGAGAGTGTCACACACACACACACACACACACACACACACACACACACACTCTCTCTCTCTCTCTCTCTCTCTCTCTCTCTCTTATATTTTATTAAAGTTAGTTATATATTCTATAAAATATAAACCCCTTTAGTTAATTAAGGCTTTTAAACTTTAACATACATACATACATATATATATATATATATATATATATATATATATATATATATATATATATATATATATATATGTATGTATATTTTGAAGAGGCATTTAGTCTAGAATAACTTAATAATGGTAAAAATGGAAAGTTACCATATGAAATTCTAAGAGGAAGGACTTAATTTGTAATTAGTATTTTAGTAGTGATGGGGAAGGACTTTAGTGCAAAAATAGTGTAAGTAATGTTCTGGAGGGACTAATCTTGCAATAAAGGAAACTTGAAGTTTAAGTTGGGGGAAAACCCCATTTCTCTTGGGGAGATCACGATTTTGAAGAGAGGAAGGAGAGAGGGACGATTTCAAGGAGAGTTCTAGAGGTGGAAACTCTCTTCCAGCAAGATCTAAGTGAATTGTAGCAACTTCTTGAGGATTCATGGTAAGAAATCTAATATTCATGTTGAAACCCCACCATTTTGGGTAGATCAAGTTGAAATTCGAGTTTCATAGTTGGGGGAGATGAGTTCTATGATTCCAAGGTGTATCTTATGAATCCTAGTGATTATCTCTTCACAATTTGATTGTCTTATGCTTGGAGAACCATATAGAATGCTTGTTGATTCACATGAACCCTAATGTTTTGGGGAAAACTCATCTATGGGTAAACCTTTGATGATTGGATCAACTTGCATTCTTCAATGAGGTTCTATGAAGAGCTTGGGTTATTCCTAGTGATTTCAAATCAATGGAAGAAGGAATCCCTTTAGTTATTGATCAATTGATTGAATGGAATTGAACATTCCTTGATCTAAGCTTATGAAGTAGAGTTGGAATCATAGTATGGATTTGGTTCAATGGAGATGATATTGGATGATCTGATTGGACCAAATGATGTGTAATTTAGGTAGAAATAATGTCCTTTTGATACTCAGAAGATTGGAGTTGTATTAGACCTTGAGTTGGACTAAAATGAGGTGAAAATGACCAAAAACGGAGCTGCAACTAAGCATAACACGGCCCGTGCTGTAGAAACACGACCCGTGCTGTCTGGTCCATGAGTTACACGACCCGTGTAACCCACAACACGACCCGTGTCAGGCTCTGGCCAATTTTGGGTACTTTTTGAGTTAGAGCTTGGTAGTTTAGGCTTTGGGTCCTAAAGCTTAAGCCCATTTCTAGAAAATGTTTAACTAAGATTTCGCTCCTAATTAGTGAAGTTTAATTAGTCTTAGAACTATTAGTAATAATGGAAATTATCTCTTGTAGGAGAGGAGTTATTGAAGTGGAAGCAAAGAAGTAGCACTCTCCTTGGAGTTTAAGAAAGGTGAGATACCGGGAGTACACATCCCCCTTGTAAAGTCTTGTACGTGTTTTATTCTTTTATCATGCATATTTCATATGTGCTACTTGTTGCATAAATCTTATGTGTGCATGGCATTTAAAGAGTTATTTCAAAGATATTTTCAATAATTATTATGCTGTGATTTTTAAAAGATGTTTTGAGGATTCCATCATGCATTACATTTGCATGTAGGAAGGGATTGACCATGGGACTCCTAAAGATGACTTATGAAGTTTTGGGCTTAATAGCCTTCTTATGATGATGTACCCATGTAGAGGGCCCTTGGGCTGGATAGCCACCCTCAATGATGTCTTGGGAATGTTTCCGCCAATAGGAAACCGCATGAGGGAGTTGCTACCCCTCATTAGGCTAGTGTGATGGCCACTAGTCTTAGTTTAACTCATACGGGGATCAAGTATCATGCTTTGTGCGTGTACTTGTGAACTTAGGTGAGTGCCAATAAGGTGAGATGGACTTTATGATTTGGACTTGGGTTGGGATAGTTGCATTGCATGTGCATCACATGACCATTTATGTTGATGTACCTTTATGATGTCTTATTACAAAAATGTAATGTGTAAAGAAACTATTTTTTGGAGGTTGTCTCGAGTGTTAAGGTTATCCTTCCACTCACAATGAGATAGCCTCGGGTATCTCACTAGGCATTTCAATTGCCTAACCGTTTTGATGTGTACTCAGGTTAAGAACAGGAGCTTGTGGCGAGGCGAGGACATTTAGAAGACCACGGATTGTGTGGCCATTTGAACCGTGTTTTGTACTCGAGTTATGATACCACCTCGCTATACATTTTTAAACTACTTTTGACTGTTTTGGGACCTATTTTTCCGCAAAGATGAGACTTCTTTTAAATTATGGTATTTTTCATGATAATAAATGTTTTTAATATAAATCCCTAGCGAGGAGTGTCACACACACACACACACACATATATATATATATATATATATATATATATATATATATATATATATATATATATATATATATATATATATATATACATATATAATTTAACTTAACTTTTAAATTAAATCAAAGCTATACAAACTTATTTAAATCATTTAACTTAATTGGTAAAAATAGCATACACACTTGAATTAATTCATACGATATGCATTAAATTACGATACAACACTATTTTCTCATAAAATAATAAATACAAGAGTTTTGATCAAGTTAACATAAATCAAATTCACTAGTTAAAATGATCATGTTGGAGTCTATATTTGATTATTGTGACCCTATAGGATCATATGTTATTGGCAATATCATTTTTTGATCATTCTTGAGAAAATAGAACCAATAATCTCCTACTTGCACAAGATTGCATTATAGAATGATATATATAGTGGTGAATGTCTAGCAACATTTCACTGCCTCCAAATAACACACGATGAAGTGCCATTCAATAACATCAAATTATAAAATGCTCACAACTCAATTGATGTACCAGTTATCCCTTTGACACAAACATCATGTTGAACGTGAGACCTAGATCACAATCATTCTCATGTATGTTCAACTTTTAATAAGGCGTCTTAGATGTGTTACTCTCAATGTATAAGAGGAAAAAATCACATCTGGACTGCATATGCCTCTTGTACAACTCATACTATACCCAATAATATTCTTTATATCTACATGATCAATGAGGAGTGTTGAATTATATCAACGCATAACACTCCCTACACTCAAGTCCCTAATATCCATCTCAAGTCGAAGGATACCAAGATACTATGTTTGTTCGAGAATCACTTATGACGACGATCCAAGAAGTGATTTTTGAAGCGGGTCAAGCCCAATACTTGTTCTCTAACAAGTACCTATGAAATCGGTTGCAAAATCATGGCAAGTGTTGAGGAAGTAACTAATGTTTGACTACTATTGAATTCATAACTTACAAATTACACAAGGTCCTTCACTCTTGGCAGTTAGTGTTCTGAACTGCTTTGATCTTCAATTTGGTGGAGAAAATACTTGAACCAACAAGTCCTTATTCATATCAACCTTGATGTTCTTTAACTTATGCTCCTTAGGGTTAGAACTGAGTTGGTCTTCTTAGAGTACGAAAATGATGATTAAGGCTATGTTTGTCAGACTAACTGAACAACTAGCTACCAGCTGAAAAACTAGCGTGTAGCTAGAAAACAAGCGACTAACTGAAAAACTAGCTGAACTGAAAAACTAGCTATGATGCTTGGTAAAAACTAATTTATAAAACTCGCTGGAAATAATAAAATGACATGCTAAAAGTTAATCCAATATTATAAGAAAAAACATAATACATTAAATTAAATTTAAGTAAATATTAAATAAAAGTTTTCTGATTTTAATTTAAATTTCTTGCATCACATATCATATGCACAATATTATCACGAAGTTCTCGCATCTCGTGACGTGACTCCCGAATGTTTGCATGAGTAGATATTGAATGATTGTTTTGTTCTTCTAAATGTATGATGCTAGTTCTAGAAAATCGACCTAATTTATAGAAATCGATGATGGAGGGGATGCTTTGCGATTTGGAGGGAGTTGGTGCGTATCACCTAGTAGTCAGATTTGAAAGAAAGTGGAAATCAAATTTGTAGATAAATGTTTTATCAGTACGTGTAGTACATAGTATATTGAAATGTAAATTTGGAATATTTGAAAAAGTTACTTTAAACGTTACTCGTAGTAGCATTGTAAAACGCTAGCTTATATGCTAGTCTATAAGCTAGTTTTTGGTCTGCCAAACATGTAAAGTGGAAAAAACAAAAAAAAAAAAAAAAAAAAAAAAACTAGCTTACAAGCCAGATGTGGCGTGCCAAACATAACCTAAGACTTATTATAGTCACCAAATCAATTGCGACTGAGATATAGTCATGCTTACTATTAAATTATTGAGTCAGTTTGAACACTTATCATGAACTAGCATTGTTCTAGTCAGTTAGAAATCTAATTTCATCATCAAACCTATAAAACAAGTCTCCGTCATAGTATATAGGCTCAACAAGAAAAATGTTGTTTTCACTAAATCTCACACTTAAATACTCCTCTATAGCTATCGCTAATTATTTAGGACTCTATAAACTTTGTAACTTACTGAATAATCAAAGAAAAGGCACTCATAACATTTCGGTCAAATTTTGATGTATGGTTTGTAGTGTTCTAGTACAATATTTGATGTATAAAATTGAATTGTGATTTAAGGTACTAACACCAATGAGAGATATCTAATTGTGATGTGTTTTTAGGATTTCGGCTCATACCAATCAGATACAAAGCATTCCTAAAAGTGAACCCTCCCGAACTCAAATGCCCCCACGGCCCCACTATTGGAACACTACTACTACAACTATTATAACTTTTTTTAACTTACCTCTCTAATATTTGTATTTGTAAGATATCTATTTAGATTTCCGCTTGTATGTTTATCATATTAATAAAAAAGATCCATTTTTCTGTAATTTAACATTAACAAATAATGTTAAAAAAAGATCGGGCTCTTTTGGACCGGAGCTGAAACAGGTCCAGACCACCGGTCCACATCGGTTCTATATTTCACCCTCTCGGGATAGGCTTTTTTGTACGTGTGGACCGTGCTTTGACCAATCTGGGCCGGTCTGTGGCCATGGTGCACCTCTACCAGCTAGGGGCGGACTTATTAAGGACCCCGGGGGTGCCCGTGTCCCTCCTGAAATTTTACCCCGTAGAGAAATTTTTTTTTTTAAAATATATAGGTGTCATTTGTCTAACAAAAAGGTGCTCCTCAGTTCCCTGTTTTAGAAAATGAAGGATAGAAGAGGCCACATTTAGAATGTACTCAGATTTACTTTTAATGTTATCAAACTTTTCCAGGATAAATTATTATTATATAGTTGTCGAAAAAAAATGGTGCCCCTCGTGTCCATTTTTTCTGGGTCCGCCCCTACTACCAGCAGCTTTTAAAAAGATGTCCATCGATCCATAAGAAACTCACTTTACTAAATCAAATATTGTGCTTGTATCCTTGATAAATGCAGCATGATTTCTCTAAATTGTGTACACCAATGTCTGCAAAAATCAATAACAAAGTTTATAATGGCAAAAATATCAGATTTCAAGAAGCACCAAGACACACAATGGAACCTCCTCCATTTCTCTTTACTTATGTGGTTTAGGATATCCTAGAAGATGCTCAAAAAGTATATGCACATGAACTTAAAGAACTTGATCAGGACCGAATCCAATACTTTCATTTATGTGTTTATTATAGCATCCTACTTTCATTTTGGTTTTCTATTTCAGCCTTGTATTTCCAAATTGTTTTTTCTTATTAAAACATTGCACATTGAAAGGAGAAACCTAGAACGCCGAAACATGTATTCATTTCCCCTAACTAAAATGGTTGTCAAAACAACACCAAATCGACTACGTTGTACCTTGAAAGTGCATGCCTTCACATGTCTGGCAGCAATAAACAGCGAATTCCAACACATTAATCTCGCACATGCATAAACATGATTTATCACTTGCACTTTATACATGAAGTAACGTATATAACTCACCTTAAGTACTAAATAGTAATCAACATTTTTTTTGTACGGAAATTTCATTGTGGTAGGCTAAATATCCCGACTAAACCTAAGCACTGCATTTAAAACAGTGAAGTAGCATCAGAAACTTAATAAAATATTGGTATCCAATTAAAACACGTTGACAGAATATGTCAATCTGCCAAATATGAAACAAACTACATGAGAAACATAATACACCCTTGGGATATGCTAATAAACCATGACTATTTATCTTAAGTGCGCTTCACTTGGACAATGCATAAACCGAGATAAGAGACTTGATGTAAGATGATTTAAGCAACCAATGAAGCTTCTATAATGTACTTCATCAACTTTACTAGACTGCATCTGGGTTTTATTCAAAAATTATTTTACTTCATTTTTTATTTGATGGATCTTTAAGGCTAGCAAGTTCACTTAAAGCCACATTATATCTTTAATAGATGTCTGATAGTAATCATTTTCCTCCAACCAGTGAATTATCTACCATTTTTTTTTTTTTTTTTTTTTTTTTTTCGCCATTGTTTGTCGCAATGTCGCTTCATCCTCCTCAAAAAGATTTATTCTAAAAGCCTGATGGTTTGTTGTGCATTTTCCCAATTCCATTGGTCATCCTCACTGAAGTGAACATCTCTTGTAATCACAAATTTTCCAGTTTGAGGGTGATAAACTTTGTAAGCTTTAAAATTTTTGCTATACCCAACAAAGACACCATGAATTTCCTTTTTGTCAAGTTTATCCCTTTTAACCTTTGGAACATGTACAAAACACAAGACTGTCTGACTGAAGCTTATTCTCAACAGCATAAAAAATATAATGTCACTACAAGTATCCCAACTCATAGCTGCTGACTAAAACTTTATCTGACACATACTTAAGGTCTTGCCCTAAAATTTACGACAATTTTATTGTAATTCCCATCAAAGCCTTGTCAAAAAGTTACATGTTCATCTTGAATTTACACATCGAATTTCAATATCTTAATATTTTAAAGGAAATGAATCAATTACATTCTTTTATACAGCATGAATTTACACGAAACTTAGTTCACTAAGTTAAAATTACTAAGATAGTTTACTTAATAATTGCAGCATGGATTCTCTTGACTGGTTCCTACTGTCCACAAGCTCACCAATAACAAGTTCATACTGGCAAAAATATCAGATTTATATACGCCCGTATCATGACACGGATTAGAACCTCCTTCACTTTTCTTGAATATAAAGTGGGCTTAAGGATGTTCGCAGATGAATTTACAAGCAACGATCACAGAACGTGATCAGATATAAATGGATTTATTCAGAAAAAACCAAACTCGATGTGATCTCCAACCAACAGATAGTGAAGAGGGTAAGAAAATCAATCATAACTTGGTCTTTTCCTCTTTCCTTGCAGATCTCTGTGCACTGAAGTAAAGACTTTGAGGAAATCGCTTCCATTTCTCTCTTGTTCCTTCTGAATTTCTCTTGCAGATTGGGCAGTCAATTCAGTGCACCAACTTACCTCGATCAATTCTAGCGTTAAAATTTCACCAATACCGGTTGGAATCTCTTCAAGTCTTGAACACCGGCGTATAACCAACCGCTGAAGCCTTGGAAAGTGGAAACTCGAAGCTTCCCATTTTACAATATCCAAATCTTGCAACTTCAAGAACTTGAGGTTTATGAATCCCGTGTCACTTGTTTCCCATATTTGTCCAATGCAGGCATTAACATTCAGTTTCAAAGCTTCAAGATTTGGTAGCTTCCCAATTGTCCAAATCTCGTTCCAGTTCAGAGCAGTATTCGATAAGGTTAGTCTCGTAAGCCTTTCGGGAAACATAACACGACTGCATAACTTTACTGTGGAATGATACATCTTTGTATTTGATAACTTCAATGCTTTAAGGCAGTTCAAAGAGCATATATTTGGAAACTCCAATACCCCTGAAACTGATACTAAAGGTCCATGGAAACCAAGTTTCCTAAGATTTGGAGTTTTGGATAGAATACCCAAGCAAGATGTAGAAGGGCAAACACCGGAAATAGTCTGCAAGTTTTCTAATACGCGGTGAACACAATCAGAAGAAACTTCTTCAATAAGATTTTCGCCTGACTTGATATAAAGATGCCTTAGGCACTCTATATCCCATGTACGTTTAGGTATAACGATATTCCTCCTTGATGAAATGATGAGGATTTGTAGGTGTATAAGGTTGGATATTGATCGGGGGTTCCCGTCTTCAGCTTGAATTGCTAAATATCTTAAGTTAATTAGCTTTAGTACTTCCCTAGGAAATGAGAAAATAGAGATGGATTCAATGTCCAATATCCTAAGAAACTCGTAGGTCTCACAGTCGAAAGATCTACCCACATGAAAACATTCACCTAATTCGACAGGACAGCACAAAACGAAGTTCACATGTTGAGTAGTATGCTCTGAAGACCAAGTATATGGCGGATTTGTTTCACTTTCTACAGATGCAACAGGAGAAAGTGCTGAAGTGACGCGCCCGTACCTGTCAATTATGGGTGAACATATTATTTAAGAAGTAATTCAAGATGAAGAAGTTAAGAAAAGGGCTTTTATCTTAAAAGTCTTTAAGTTTTTTGAAAATGTTCGGTTTTGTCCTTCTATGGATTTTATGTCCACTAAAGCCCAAATTTTGCAAATTTTTTCCATCTTTGCCTTGGAAACTTGTGATAACAGGTTTCCTGGTTACCTTGAAATTAATTTCGCATAGAAGTCCGTAAGTTTTTCGAAAATGTTTGGTTTTGTCCTCCAACACCACCACCACCACCACCACTGCAGTGGAGGCGGTGGTGGTGGGTGGTGGCGGTGTTGGAGAACAAAACCGAACATTTTCGAAAAACTTAAGGACTTCTATGCGAAATTAATTTCATGGTAAAAACATAAAAAATTGCAAACTTATGGACTTCTTTGGGAAAATAATTTCATGGTAACCTGGAAACATGTTCAGGACAAAGATAGAAAAAAGTTTACAAATGTTGGGCTTTAGTGGACATAAAATCCATAAAAGAACAAAACCGAACATTTTCGAAAAACTTAAGGAGTTAAGAAAATCTCAATACCTGTAAATTATAGGAGAAAACCCCTCTTCGTTTGCTTTCCACAAGCACAAACTGCGCAATAGGTCATGGACATGACATGCTTTAATTTGTCCATCAGCACCTTTTTTGGAAACCATTACGAGACTTCTTCCAAGCAAATCCATTAAGTAACCCTCTGCTACATCCTCCATAGTTTTACTCGCGGTTTGATCCACAACCACAAACCCTTGAGCAACCCATAACCAAATCAGTTTGTGCACCGGGATATCACAATCACCCGGAAATGCTCCTAAATAAAGAAAACATGGTCTTAAATGTGGAGGCAAATGATTGTAACTTAAAGCTAAAGTATCCATGTACTGATTTGGATCATTGACTATGTAATTGCTTAGACTTTCAGCAACTTCTTTCCATGAAGCTCTTGTCCACCTACCTCTAAGAAGCCCTGCGGTTATAGAAACCGCAAGAGGCAACCCGCAACATTTTCTTGATATCTGCTTTCCAATATCATATAATCTCCACGGACATTTTCCGTCTTTGAAAACCATCATTTGTAATATACGCCAGCTTTCACGGGCTGTACGTAGCCTCAACGTATGAGCGTTTGTTGCCTCCGAATTCGGGTCTATATTCCGGGTGGTTAGCAGGATCCTACTTCCATTTCTGTCATCTGGGAAATATATTTTTAACTCTTTCCAATGTTTACTATCCCATATATCATCAAGGATTACAAGATATTTTTGACCCTTGAGTCCTTTATATATTTGTTCCCCTAACAGCTCATCACTCATGCTATAAAATCTGTTTGTAAGCTGAACTATAGAACTCAAAATACCGAGTAAAATATCCCTCTTCTCGTATTCTTGAGAAACACATGACCATGCACGAATATCAAAGAAATATACGATAAAAGGATGCTTATATACTGTTTTGGCCAAGGTAGTTTTACCCAGCCCTGCCATTCCTACAATTGGGATGATTTCCAGCTTCTTTGAGAATCCAGTAAGCCTATCAAGTAGCTTTATTGTATCATCTTCAAACCCTACCACGGTTTCTTCTTCATCTACACTCTGTTTTAATGGTAATCTGTTTGTCACCGAGAGTAATTCAAGCTGCCTCTGTGTAAATCCACTCTCAATTAGTCTTCTTGATGTATCATCAAACACAACAAATTCCACATCGGAGTCCAGAAATTCACTACAAAGTATCAACATCACATCAATCACCGTCTTCAATTCTTTTATCGCACCAATGGCCCTTGGAGCTTCGTCAATGAGAACAGGAAAGTAATCAGCTAATGTACCTTTAATCTTTTTCAACAGATCCTGCACTTCTTCATCTCTGTTTACTTCATCCCACGTATGCCTATCCAAAATGCTGCAGTTTCTGCTGTCTTCTAGACCATCTAAAACAGTTTGAAGCTCATGGAGGATCTTCGGTAAAGACTTCAACCAATAAACATCTAATGACGCATAACCCTTTTCTTCGTGAAGATATTTGATTAATTCAGGAGTTGAAAGGTGCACAATTCTCCATAGGGGATTAATTATACACACTGACATAGCTTTCTTGCAGAGAGTTTTAAAGGATGGAGATGCAATAAAGGGAGTATATTCATCGTCCATCAGCATGTGATTCGCTTTAGTACGTAATCGTTCAAGGCGCTTCAAGAGCCGATCTGTAGAAACAGCCATTAGCCAATGATATGTGCACTGAAGTCACTACTTACAGTTTCGAACCCAATTCGTGAACAAAACTAGAGCAAATGAATCAAATTCGGAACAGCCAAAAACTTCTCATGTTAATCTGCTACCGTAGACTGAATACGTTCAACAAATAAGTTGACATTTTGTGTTAGCTCTTACCAGAAGCGGCCAAAGATGATTCTTCCAACCGAATTGTCAACGGTTGAAGAGGCATTCTATAGCAGCAACCACAGCTTCTCGTTGCATTTGTCGTGAATTAACGTGATTTCGTCAACCGATTCGGACAACGGCTTTAATTGGATCGTGGCCAACGAAAGGACAGTGAAGCGGGATTCGTTTTGGACTTCTCTTCATGATTGGATTTGGTAGTACAGTCGTATATGCAATTTGGACCGGTAGCTTTGGACGAGTGGAGTTTTACAGAGTTACCATGAGTTAAAAACTTAAAATTGACTTTTGCGTTTGAACAGTAAATTTATTTATTTATTTATTTTTACAAACATCCCAATATATTTTTTATTAGAGTAAATTACAATATTAGTCCCTGTGGTTTGGACCAACTTTCATTAAGAGTGCAACTTTTGAAAAATCACTTTATGGGTCCTCAAGGTTTGATTTTTCTTTCAATAAGAGTCCAAAGACCAATAAAAAGACCAATTTACCCTTTTTAATTTATTTTTCATTTTTCTTTTAATGTATTATTTATTAAATCATTAAAAAAAGAAAAATAAACCTAACTCCACCCCGTCGCCGACATTCAGCCTCCATCGCCGGCGAAAGATGTTTAATGCCAAAGCCCTACTTGTCACTCCGACGCCGCTATGAAGCTTCAAAAGTTCTATAGAGGTTATCGCACTCGTCGCCTCTTGGCAGATTCTGCCATTGTTGTTGAGGACCTCTTGTACTAGTCTTGTTTACTACTAGCATGTTTTGTCTGATCTAAAAGCAGAATCGGCAGCTTCCTGATGGAACCGAATCTCGTTGAACGCTTCTAAGGTACAACAAACAAACACAAGAGGAAAAATCTAGTCTTGATTTTGATTGTTCTTACATGTTTTTTGTTTGTAATGGACTTAAAATTTGTTTGTTTGGCTGTTAAAACATGAATTTGACCGGAGATTGAGTTTTGCTTTAAGCTCAAAATACGAATTTCATCCAACTGGTTGACGATTCTCAAATCCAACATCCCGGTTAAGTTCAGATTTTCAAGAACATGTTTCAAAACTCGACCTCTCAAGCATTCTTGAACTCCTTCCCATTTACAGAAATCATTACAACTGGCGATTCAATTGACTTTTGGTATCAACAGTTTCAATTTCCATGATCGAGACTAGCGGGTCTCTGATCGAGAGACGGGAAAAAAAGGGAAAAGGGAAAAAGGAGAGAAGATCAAGAGATGGGAAAGGGAGGAAGAACACACACTGATCGTGTGTGTGCATGAATCGAATAGAGACACATAATCGAGAGATGCTATGCCTCTCTCGGATTGTTGGGTCGCCGATCGGGGCTTCAAGCGACATCACCAGAAATTGAGCTCAACCGAGTGTCTCTGGCGGCTTTTTGATGTTCAAAGGAAAAATGAGGGTGACGACATTGAGGCAGAGGAGGAGGCGGTGCGTGAGGCTGTTGTTGGTTAAAATGAAATTTGGGTTGTTGCTGTTGGAAGAAAAATTGGTCTTTAGATATCATATCCCAGATGTAGTGACCGGTGAAGGAACGAAGGGAAGAGAGAGAGATCGAAGGGGTTTTGTTTTTTTTTTCTTTTTTTTAATTACAAAAAATAATAATACATTAAAAGAAAAATGAAAAATAAATAAAAAGGGTAAATTGGTCTTTTTACTGGCCTTTGGACTCTTAGTGAAAGAAAAATCAAACATTGATGACCTATAAAGTGATATTTCAAAAGTTGGACTCTTATTGAAAATTGATCCAAACCACACGGACCAATATTGTAATTTAATCTTTTTATTATGATTTTTTAATACATCAATAAAATCTAGTTTTTAACAAAGTCTTTCATGTAGTGTCGATTCAGTTAAAGATAAAACGGTTACGTGAACATAAATATCAAATCGTGTTTTACCATAGATGTCACATAAGATGTTAAATATCAATTCACCATGTTAAAATTCACTTTAATGATGTAATGAAATATAAGAAAAAATAGAGTTAATTACAGTTTTGGTCCCCATGGTTTGCCATTTTTTCACTTTGGTACAACCTTGGGAAATTTCACATATCAGGCTTGGTCCCTCGAGGAGTTATCCTCAATATTATTCTGCTTTTTTTTTTAACAGCAGCAGATAGATTAAACTAACACCAGCGGGATGCTGGAAAAGAATACAAGGTTCAATATACAAAAGAAAGCAATACATAAAAACCACCACCACTAAAGAGCAAAAAAGAAAACCACAACAAAAGCCAACCCCAGCTCATCAGCACACCCAAGAAAGAAGAAACAAAGACCGGAACAAATAAGTTACGCGGCTAACAATAAACCAAACAAAAAACACCAGCCAGCACACCAACAGAGGGACAAGGACAAGCACCCGCAGGAATCACCAAATGGACACCAACAGCAAGAGAAACAGCCTAAGAGAAGCTACCCGGAGGGTAAAAACGTCCAAACCACCAAATAGGAAACAACCCAAAGAAAAAGGAATCAAAACCCAGAAAACCACCAGGAGTATCCGTAGAAGAAGATCAAAAACTCAGCACATGATTGCAAATCCAACAAAACACCAATACTAACCAGGGGTATAAACGTCCAACAACATAACAGAACCAAAAACCGTAGAAGAAGAACAAAACTCAGCACTTGATTGCAAAACCATCAAACCACCAAACTAAACAGGGGAAAAATAGCCAACAATAGAGCAAGACCAGGAAGATCTAGAGAAGCAGCAATACCAAATCTCCACAGAAAGAGAGAGCATATAAGGTCTGGGAACCTCCATCAAGCAATTTAAAATCTTCAAACCCAATCCAAAAGTCTGCTCAGCCTCTGAAATTTGCACCCAATTGAAACCATCTCTATGAAAGGCTAACCTTGGACCCAACAAACTTGCAAGAACACCTGCGTAGGGAAACTAAAAGACACAAAAAAATTCAGGCACACCAACACCAAGAAAAGCCCCACCCCCCACCCAGCCCGATGTAAACACGAAAGAAGTACAACTACGCAGCAGAGACTTGCTAGATTAATCTCCCAGAAAGAAAAAAACACATGCGAATTCTGAAGCGTAGGTACAAAACCAAGACACCAAAGAACCATCCAAACCCCGACCAACAAAACTATAAAACAAATTCATCACGAAAACATAACTGCTGGCATCGTGAACCTAAAATGAAAAGCAGAAATACATGACACACCAGGCTCTCAAAACTCTGCACGCCACAAAAACTGCACAATCTCACCCACACACCTCACCTCACTCAGGGAAACAAACCTGAGCTAAGCGGATTACAACACCAGGAATACCAATCCAACGCAAGACACTTACCTCTAAACTTCACCCAATTGAATAGGTTCAATTGAATAGCATCTACCAACATCATAGGATTTTGCCTTTTACGCCTGAAGTTTACTTCATTCCTTGCCTTCCAGATAACCCAACATGAAGTATTAATTAAGGCACTGATGAACTTACTTTCTTTGGCCGATTTTGAAACAGCCGAGAAATGTTTAATTAGATCCACAAGATTATCAGAAGACCACAACAATTATATAATCTTTCCCAGATCTTACGAGTGTACTCGCAATTAACAAAAACATGATCCGTGGATTCCTCCTCAATCCCGCAAAAGGGGCAATTTGTGTCATTCAACTTTATTCCTCTTCGTACCAAGTTCGGTTTCAACGGGATCTTATTTAGAACCATTCTCCAAACAAAATGTTAGGAATTAACTAGATTATTTGTTAGTATTCCTTAAAATAATTATTTCTGTTAGTAGGGGTAGAATAACGATCTGTGAATCAGTGTGATGTTTGTGTGAATCGTGGTGATGGTTGGTTCCTGTAACCGCCAATATATTAGTATATATAGGATATCACGTTTAGTTAGTTGGTTGTATCTTTATCTCATATATAAAATACGTTCAGTTTGGTTTAGTGCTTATCCTTTTCTTAGTTTGAAACTTTGTCTGACTTTATCTTATCTCCAACAAATTGGTATCAGAGCCATTAAATGGCGAATGTTGGAAACAATTCTCAACCAGGAAAAAATTACTACCATTGGAACATTCAGATGCGAGTATTTTTTCAAGCACAAGATCTTTAGGACGTTGTGGAGAAAGAGATTGAAGAACCAGATGATAAAGATGAAGTTTCACTTGAAGAAATCAAACAATTCACTTTAAAGAAGAAGAAAGATAAGAAAGCACTGTATCTTATATATCAAGCAGTGGATAAGGCGATTTTTGAAAGAATCTCCCTAACTACATCATCAAAAGAAGCATGGGACATGCTTTATACTATATACAGAGGAGAGGATCAAGTCAAAATTGTAAGGCTACAAACGCTCAGATGTGAATTTGATGGATTGAAGATGAAAGAAAGAGAAACTGTTGAAGAATTCTATAACCGTGTGACCATTCTGGTCAATCAAATGAGAATCAATGGGGAAGTTATTGAAGATAGAAGAATCATTGAAAAAATCCTACGTAGCCTCACAAGAATGTTTGAATATGTAGTGGTTGCCATCGAGGAATCTAAGGATATCTCAACTCTATCCTTGGAAAATTTGTTGGGTACTTTACAATCTCACGAATTCAGAATGAGGTTGTTTGATGAGGGCTCTTCGAAACAGGCATTTCATACCTCTTCTAATGCAAAAGTGAAAGAACTATCTTTGGCCAAAACTCAATGTTATTACTGCCATAAGTATGGACATATTATGAAATTTTGAAAGAAAAGAAGGGAGGATGAGAGTGCAGATGCAAATCTCGTATATGGAAAAGAAACTAAAAAAGCAGACAGTGTTTTCATGACACTGGAGGAACTTGAAACCTTAGTGGATGATGCATGGGATGATGATGATGATGATGTTCACCTTGTTGAAAGAAACACGGTGATGTATAATGGATGATGATGCTTGAAGATCAAACCTTCAAGATGATGAATGTTTCTGAAAATAATCTAGGTTAAAGGGGTATGTTAGGAATTAACTAGATTATTTGTTAGTATTCCTTAAAATAATTATTTCTGTTAGTAAGGGTAGAATAACGATCTGTGAATCAGTGTGATGTTTGTGTGAATCGTGGTGATGGTTGGTTCCTGTAACCGCCAATATATTAGTATATATAGGATATCACGTTTAGTTAGTTGGTTGTATCTTTATCTCATATATAAAATACGTTCAGTTTGGTTTAGTGCTTATCCTTTTCTTAGTTTGAAACTTTGTCTGACTTTATCTTATCTCCAACACTAAACAATTAACCTTTCTAGGTACCCACGAGCTCCATTTAACCAATTTTGGGATATTTTCTTTCTTTGACACGTCCAGGGCTTGCCGAATGGATTTGACGGAGAATAACCCATTACTTTCAATGAACCATTCCCAACTATCAGCCTTTGGGGAGAACCTGAACTTACTCAAAGCCGACAGTAAGTCAAGCATTTCCTTCTGTTCTAAAGGCGAAAATCTTTTTTTTTCCACCTCCGATCTAAAATAACACTAGAATCTGCCATAACCTTCACTCTATCCATGATTAAGACATTCTTATCGCTTTCAAGCTTGAACAATCTAGGATATTTTTCTTTTAACGGAACACCTGCTAGCCATAATTCTTTCCAAAATCTAGTTTTATCTCCGATACCAACAATTCTTCTAAATAAATCTCTGATACTGACTCCAGATTCTAATAAATCGGCTTCCAGATTCTAATAAATCGGATTCAATTCCAGTAACATCTTTCCATACACCATTACATAATTTTTTGCCATTTTTCCATCATCATAGTCTCTAATTCTGTGTATACTTTTGATCACTTGTGACCATAATGAAGTGCCATCGTGTCTCAACTTCCACCACCATTTAGTAAGCAAACTAATGTTGAAATAAGGTCTTTAACTCCTAGACCCCCCATATTCCTAGGGGTGGTCACTTTAACCCAGGCTACCCAGTTGATACCCTTTTTTCCCCGAGCCTTTCCAAAGGAAGCCTCTTCGAATACTCTCTAAGATTCCAATTACTTTCGCTGGGGCTCAAACCGACATATAATACAAGGGAACACTTCCTAGAACAGAATTAACCAACGTAAGCCTGCCCCTAAACGAAAGAGAATTCTTTTTCCAACCGTTTAGCTTACTTTTGAATCTCTCCACCACCGGGTTCCAATTCCTGACAAGTTTCATATTAGCACCAATTGGAAGGCCAAGATAGGTGAAGGGGAATTCCGAAGCTTCACATCCAAGGAAATTAGCTAATATGCCCATTTCTTCCTTTTCCACCCTAATGCCAAACACTTTACTTTTGCAAAAGTTAACCTTAAGGCCAAACGCCAAGGAGAAGCATCTTAGCAATCGCTTAAGGTTGAGGAAATTTGCAGTGGACCATTCCCCTATGAACATTACCTCGTCAGTAAACATAAGGTAGGAAAGGTTTGGGCCCTCATCCGAAAGGTGGATGTTATGAAAAAGACGCTTCTCAACCGCTGATTCCATGATCACATGAAGTCCCTCCATGGCAATTATAAAAAGAAAATGAGAGAGGGGATCTCCTTGCCTTAGACCTTTCTGAATAGCAAACTCTTTGGTGGGGACACCATTAACTAAGACCGATCCTCTGCCCGATCTAAGTAATCCTCTGATCCAGTTTCTCCACTTCGATCCGAACTACATCTGTGTCATCACCGAGTTCAAATATTCCCATTCTACAGAATCAAACGCCTTTTCCAGATCAACCTTGAAAAATATGGACTTGGTTCTTGATTTCTTGGCCCAATTGAAGATTTCATTAATAATGAACGGACCATCAAGGATGTTCTGCCCTTGAATGTATGCAGATTGCTCGTTACTCACCACTTTATGAATTACCCTTTTAAGTCTTCCAGCAAGAATTTTGGAAATAATTTTGACATAGGACACAATCAAACTAATAGGTCTGTAGTCTTTTAGCTCCATAGGATCTCTAATTTTTGGGATAAGTGAAATAAAAGAAGCGTTACATCCTTTACTTACTTTCCCGGTTTTCTTAAAATGCTTAATTGCCTTACACACATCCGATTGAATGATGTCCCAAAATTCCTTCAAAAACTTAAAGGTGAAACCATCAGGACCCGGTGCCTTATCCGAAGAGCATGCCTAGACTGCATCTTTGATTTCCTCGCACAAAAATTCAGCTTCTATTCTGTTGTTATCCTCATCCGATATAGTCTTGAATTTGTCGCTTTTTAGACTCGGTCTCCGACTTTGGTTCGATTTAAATTTTTCAGAAAAGAATTTGAGAACACCCGCTTTGATGTCTCCTGGATCATGATCCACTCACCATTATCCATTATCACATTGATTCTAGCTTTTCGCCTGTTCCCGTTAATATAGAATGGAAAATTTTAGAATTTTCATCCCCTTCAACATCCCATTTTATACGAGCTTTTTGTTTCAAAGCAAGCTTTTTCCGCGTCTCTATCTCTTTTAATTTTGATTGTTTAGCTTTCCACTTGTGAGCTTTGGTAGGAGTAAGATTACCCAGTTCACCGATTTTTCAAATGAGTCAATTTCCTCTTTTAGATCTTCCTCCTCCACCTTTTCAACACCAACAACTTCCTTTCTGACTTCTTGAGCTCTTCTTTTATGTTTTTCAACTTTCTAAGGAAAATACAATCTTCTACCACATTTCCAACTCGGATTGACCACGCTTTTTGCACTACATCTTTACAGCCAGGAATCATGATCCAAGAGTTGTAGAAGCGAAAAGGGCAAGGCCCAAAATCAACATTTTCGCCAATCAAGATTATGGGGTTATGATCGGAATATTCTCTAGGAAGTGCAAGAAGAGTCGCAGGACTCCATACATTTCCAACTGCTAAATGTGTGTTAAATGACCATTCTGATTCTACCCTGATTTTAATTTCTCTATTTCTTTTTTAATTTTTAATTTCAAAGATCATTTATGTAACTTTGTTTCAGGGATTATTTTTGTAAATATGTTAAACCTAAAAACAAAGCGTGACCTAACTCTTCAAGAATCATTCTCCTCCAACATTATCGATGGCATTACCGTCGGCTTCTTTAGCAAATCGTCGCTAGAAAAATCATTATCGGCGCCACCTCCTGCCGTCCGTTTTTCCTTTAGAGGCGAATCATATTCATGATTTTCAAATTTTGAAGCGGTGTCGGATGATTCGATGCTTATAATATAAGTAGAAGCACATTGGGAACCGTTAGTTGAAACGCTAGAGGGGGAGATTCAGGTTTGTGGGTTTCAATGGGTGAATCAAATTGATCATCGGTGTCAGATGAAACCAAACTCTCTGAGCTAAGACTCATACACCATCATGTGGTTTTCATTTGCAATTTTAGGATTCGGGAACTCAGTTTTGTCAAATTTCAGCCAATTCAAAATTGGTGGTGGTTCCCTTGGCAACGCATGGTAGTGGGATAGCGATCACGTCCGGTGAAGCTCCGATGTACGCTTAAACATGCTTTTAAAATCCTTCTCGAAAGAAAAAATCAACCATAATTGATAATCGAAGCTTTGGGTATACTTGTATTTCAACAGCTTCCGTGTAACGTCCTAATTTATGTAATAAAATTTTCATTTTTAAAAGCGGTTCAAATACGTAAAACGAGTTGGAAAATAAACCAATTGATCCGAATTTGATATTTAAAACATTTAAAACTGTGTTTATCAAACTAGTTGTAACATTGTCCAGCGGAAGACTTGAACACCAAAAACATCATATGTAACATCATATGTGATACAGTCACGCCGTTCTCCAAAGCTCAATCCAGTAAAAGCCTAAAAATAATTAGGGTGAAAGAGTATGCACAGAGCTTAGTGAATTCCCCAAGATACTACACGATCCATCACATAAAGCACAATCATTTTGGGCTCTCGGGCTCACCCTGATCCACCTCACCTAAGGACTCACGAGCTCACCCCGTTCCGTCCATTGCCGAAGCAACTCATTCTTTGGACTCTCGGGCTCACCTCGATCCATCCGGCTCTCGAGCTTACCCCGATCCGTCTTCATTCTTTTGTCGCAAGAACAAATCCAACGACTAACACATAGCAGCACAAAAGTCTAAGCATACAATAGTGGGCCCCTAATAACAATCATTCAATTAAATAACGTAATGCACACCCAGCTTAAACATACATTGCTACATATAGTAGTATAAGTCTAACTATGCATGTAACATCACCTGTAGTATATTGAGAAAACTCACCTGATCCGCCAAGCTAAAAGCACTCCACGCGTGTCCTCGGATTCTAATAACATGAACCTCCTAGTAAGGATAAACGCAACTTAGCAAATCCTAAACCCCAAACAAGATAAACCTCTAAGACTAGTATCCTAAATCTCCCAATTTTGACCAAAAGTCAAACCGGTTAAAAAGTCAACCATGAAATGTCAAAATCAAATTCGAAGGTCAACAGTTCAGATAGCGCCACTATCTCCTCAAGATAGCGCCGCTATCTCCTCAAGATAGTGCCGCTATCTCCACGAGTCAATATAGGGCCTTTGCGACAGATAGTGTCGCTATCTGCGATTTTTCTCTAAAATCTCATTAAGCACTTAATCCATTCAGCCAAGGGTGAAGCTCTTCCAGAACTTACCCAACACTACCATCGACTCATAAAGTTTCCACCTTTATGGTCATGCATGTCCAAATCTCAAAACCTAAGTCTAAAAACTTGAAACTAACCACATCTTTAAGCAAACCCCTTAAAAAAGCTTGGCTCACTACCAAAACTGACTCAAAAGCTCAAGGGATGCAACTAGGGACATAAAGTTCAGACATTTAATACCAACACACAAACAACACAACAAAGGGACCATTTCTCCATTTAATGCCATGAAATACAACTCAAACTAAAACATAAAGCCTTTAATCATCAAAAGGTTGAGACTTTGCACTTACAATGGTCCAAAACTAGTCTGGGATCTGATTACTCAACTGAAAAGGATGCCTAAGCTTTACCACTACAATCCTCCTTCTTCAAGAGTGATCTTTAAGCAAGCTTTAAGCCAAAAACTCTCTCCCAAGCCTCCAAGAATGATTTCAAAGCTTCCAAGGGTGAAATGAGTGAAAATAACGGCTACGTAGGGTTTAGAACCCTTAAATAAGGCCCAAAAATCGATATCTAGGGTTTTGGTGCAAACAGTGGCGGATGGCGTCGCTAGCCCTGATTGTGCGCATCCACGATCGGGCCCGTATAGATCGCTAACTCCTATGTTAGCGTCGTGATCCCCTATTTTCACCCAAAACTTGTATTTTTTTATAAAACACAACTTCTTGAAAATGGGTCTTACATTGCGGGGATGAATTCTGTGTTGTTCTAAGCGCCTGTGATTTTTCAGAGCCTAGGGTTTGGTTCTGGCCACCTTCATTTCAATGGCGTTTGTTGATAAATTTGGTCGGAGTGCCTTCTTCTTGGAAGTCGGCGTTGAAATGATCATCGCCATGGTAATCGATGGTGAATCAGGATATATATATATATATATATATATATATATATATATATATATATATATATATATATATATATATATATATATATATATATATGTGTGTGTGTGTGTGTGTGTGTGTGTGTATATATATCAGGAGGATCGTGTAGGAACCCAAAATCTGGTAACAATCGTGAGGACAAATCTGGACATTTAATCTTGAAAAATGGGTGGATAAGATTCAATGTGAATAAAATGTCACATCTTAAAAGCTTGGGGGGCTAGTTGTCTAAAAATCAAAACTATTGGGTAGATAATACAAATTAATAAGGGTAATATGGTAATCTGAACGAGACCCCCACCAGATTGCGACACTTGTCGCCGTATTTTTTATTTCCTCCGCTTAGTTTTGGGCCATAACTTTTTTGTTTTTGTAAAAAAAATTCTAAAAAAACCAAAGTTCTTAAAATTTAATTCTCTACAAAACAAGAACCATCATGAAATTTTGAAAAAAAAATACTTTTTTATTTTTATTTTTATAAAAAATCAAAAAATTTAAAAAATTATCCAAAAATTATGAAAATTTAAGAGATCATTCTAAACATCATATTAATAAGTTTTTAAAAACAAAAATTTGAAAAAAAAAAGTTTTTTTAAGTGATTATTTTTATATTTTTAAGTAAAAATTATGAAAATAGCAAAAATATATACATGATCCAAAAATATTAAAACCAAAATGTGTTTTATGATTCAAAACTTATGATCCAAAATTCAAAATTCGTTATGATCCAAGATCCAAAACTCATTATGATCCAAAACGAATTAAAAAAAACATACAACGACAAAATGATTCAAAACTTATGATTCAATATTCAAAATTCGTTATATGATCCATGATCCAAAACGAGTTAAAAAACATACGACAAAAGTAAAAAAAAACAACTGGAAAAATAACGAAAAAAGAGAAAAAAACTGAAAAAAAATAACAAAAAAATTATTGGAAAAAAACTGAAATAAAAACAAAAAACTGAAAAAAAATAAAAAAACTGAAAACAAAAACTAAAAATAATATTTAAAAAATGATAATAACGAAAAAAAATTAAAAAACCCGGTTAAATTATGTTGTACGGATATGAGTAACATATGATCGTATCCTCGAGTCTGTATTTCGTTCCGTGGACGTGCGTCGCACGTGATTGCGTCACGTCCAATGAAGACGTTTGACGTTATTGCCATTATGAGAGTGATTTGACGAGAAGAGTTCTCGCGGTTCCTACCGGATCCTAACCATATATACATATATATATATATATATATATATATATATATATATATATATATATATATATATATATATATATATATATATATATATATATATATATATATATATATATATATATATATATATATATATATATAGATTTTAAAACAAAAATCCCCCCCCCCCCCCCATCTCTTAATAAAAAAGTTAACTTTAACGGGGGAATGACTAAACATGCTGGTAAAAGCATACCACAGGGACAAATATATGTGATTTTGCAAGGTTGGACCAATGTGAAAAAACGTAAACTACAGGACCAAAACTATAATTTACTAAAAAAATTATTTGACATATTTACTACAATTAAAAAATAGTGATTTAAAGAGTAAACTGAAGGTTATTGTTGGCATGTGTGACATTAACTCTTTAAAATTTTAAAGAGTAAGTTTCCGAAAATACCACACGATCCATTCCATTCAACACATAAGCCACATATGACATCTAGGAACGACCGGTCATACATCGTCCTTTCGTCATTACAAATCCCCGAGTGCCCAAGTACGACCGGTCATGCATCGTCCTTTCTCATGCAGCAACTCTCAGAGTTATCAATTAATTCTTTGATCTTCGTTTGCCCGGGTATGACCAGTCATGCATCGTCCTTTATCATGCAGCAGCCCTCAGATTGATCTACTCATTATTCAGTCGCCAGAACGAACTTGAAGACTAACACATACAAGCACAGAAGCTTAAACATACAGCCTAACCCATCGGGATTCTATCATCAGCTCAACAGTCAAATAACGTAAGGCATGCCTAGATACCATACATTACTACACTCAGTATTAAGTTACCTACACATGTAACTTCACCTATAGTATAGTGAGAAGACTCACCTGATCTGCAAAGCCAAACAGCACTCCTCACGCGCGTCCTCAGATTCGACAACGCGAACTTCCTAACAAAGATAAACTCCACTTAGAACTTCCTAAATCCCAAACAAGATAATGCTATAAGACGGGTACCTCGAACCATCAAGTTTGACCAAAAGTCAAATTGGTCAAAAAGTCAAAAGTCAAACATCAAAGTCAACAAAAGTCAACAGGCATAGTTAGCACCGCTAACTATGAACAGTCTCAAAAATCTATTAACCTCTTAATTCATTCAGCCAAGGTCTTAATCCTTCTAGGGACCTTCCAAACAGACACTAAGTCCATAAAAATCCTAACTTTAACATCCAAACATAACCATCCTAGTTCAAGAACAAGATCCAAGTCTAAAATGGTCCAAAAATTCAACTAAACCAACTTAATGGTTCTAAATCAAACCTTAAAACATAAAGTTCCAAACTTTATCCTTCCCAACCATGGACAACCACCAAAAGAGACCATTACACTAATTTAACCCTTAAAAGCCCACTTAAAACATGAGAAGAACCATAAAAATGCATAAAGGTAGGAACCTTACTCACAATGGTCCAGAAACAATAAGCTTTAGCTGATTCCTACATGAAGAAAACCTCCTAGCAACACCGAGCATCATTTAGCATCATAATCTCTTCCATAAAACCTTCCAAGGTGACCAAATGAACCAAAACCATTCAAGAGAGCTAGAGAGAAGAAAAATGGTGTTTTGGGGGATGAAAACACGAAAATGCTGCTGCCTGAGGGTTATAAAACCTTAACATATGGCCCAGTAGCTGAAAATTAGGGTTTTGGCCCAAAATTAGCAGTTAGCATGGCTAACTATACAGTTAGCATCGCTAACTGAGATCGTGCACACCTACTGACCAGCTCACACATAGCGTCGCTAAAGAGAACATTAGTGTCGCTAATCAACACCATTAGCAGCGTTAATGGCTGCTTCCACCAAATCTTCGATCTTGCTTCTCTTAAACGCTAAACTTTGGACATCTTAGGATTAGGGCCTTACAAAAAAACTAGTTATTATATCATATAGTATGATTTAATAAGTCATATACAAGTTTTTGGACACTTTGGTTTCCACTTAATTTTCTAGTTACATGAGTACATCTGGTTTGGTAAACTAGATGTTTTCTTTCTCTTGTTAGCCAATTAGTCAAAGGGATGGGGAGGTTGCTTGCCAACCTCCTTCTTACACAACCCATGCTTCTTACATGCCATCACTTAGTATTTATTAGAGGTATAGGTCTTAGATCTTATATGTGGGTATATAAGAAAGTGTAAGACCAAAAAAGTAACTAATTTTTCTCTCATTCCTTGGTGTAATTCGTCCACTTGTAACACCCGGTTTCTCATACAAAGTACACCTAAAAATTTTCAAACAATTATACATGAAATGGGTATACTTGTACTCAAATCACGGATGAAGATGTTATCATCACAAGTAATTATATAAAAAGGTCCTTACAAATTTTAACCAGGCATTACAAATAAATCAAAAACAGCTAAAGGACAGGCTCTAAACTTGTACATTATTCTTTATCACATGATTTCTGCTATCACTGCTACAGATACCTACAAAACAACAAACAACTCAAGTGTAAGCTTATAAAGCTTAGTGAGTAATCTTAACCACACTCCACAAATCTTTCTCAATAAACATCCTCATCTTCCTCCCTTGCTATTTTCACTAGCAAGTAACCATCTCCTCTTATTATGTGAAACCTGTAATCACATTAACTTATATTGACAGTTAATAATTAGCATACATCAACTCATCAATACATACCATAATCAATACTATCTTACAGTACCCCGTACTGTCCTCCAAACTCACTGCTTAACACTATCTCATGATACATCGTACCGTTCGTCGACCTCATTGCTCAACACTCTCTCACGGTACCTCATACCGTTCTCTGTTCTAACCACTCAACGCTATGTCACGATATCTCATACCATTCTTTGATCAAATCATGGTACCTCGTACCATTTTCTGATTTCAATCCATCTCCTCTCTGACTTTAGCGGGTCTCCCATACGGTCTCGAGCCATATAGACTCACCGTAACTACTCCTTTTGTTTGAGTAACAAATGTCCTCACTACTCTAACCACAAGATGCTCGTTATGTGGTTCCACAGAAACATGTAGTCTCAACCTCAATTACTCAATATGTGACCCCATAGAATATGTGGTCTCAATCACATTTACTCGTTATGTGGTCCCACAAAATATGTGGTCTCAACCACCTTGCTCGATATGTGGCCCCACAAAATATGTGGTCTCAACCACTTTACTCGATATGTGGCCCCACAAAATATGTGGTGTCAACCACTTTGCTCGATATGTGGCCTCACAAAATATGTGGTCTCAACCACTTTGCTCGATATGTGGCCTTACAAAATATGTGATCTCAACCACATATATTAGGCAATTAACTAAATCTCTAGGCCAATAAGGCCTATATGAACCACTCTAGGTTCTCTCAATTATAACCACAAGGTACTCTTTATGTGGTTACTCAAATGTCATCTAACATCTCTGTCACAATTATCTCATTTTGTGACGATTTCAAGTCATAAAAACTCAATACTCAACATACCTATTCACAATCAGGTATAATATGCATTCAACCACACACTCACCGTCTTTCTCAACTCATACTCTTTGGCTATCTCAGCCATTCGTTTTGATCAATCATAAGTACTAGTTATGTGGTCCCACGGAATATGTGGTCTCAACTACAAAGTACTCGTACACAGAAATCTCGTCACATTCGTGAAACAACAAGCAATATATATACAATATCATAATTTATATATTTTCCACCATGTATATACTCAATATACACTTCTCCATGGTTGCTAAGTATTCGCCAAGCAACCACTTATAATCTCAATTATACATAATGACAAAGTACTCGTTATGTGATATGTAAACTTTATCTCAAGTGAACACGAGATTATCATCTCGATGCCGGTTACTACACTTTATAATCACGCTTCTTTAACACATGTCATTTCAAATTTTCAATTGATCTTTTATGTGTCCATATATTTTTACACATATTCTACTACATGTATTATTACAATTTAATAAATGCAACACTTTACAACGAACATGTTAAGTAAAGTTACACACATACCTCATAGCAACGAAATCACATCTCTTCGTTAGCTAATACTTACGTTCTTCGGCTGTCAACTCTTGAGTGTAATCGACTACACTCACATATCTCAACTTTTAACTCATGCTCGGCTTATGCTCATACTTTTTCTCATCATCAGTTGGAATTTTTGCATCAACTGGGATCTCATTTTATCTTCAACTGAAATTTCACCATCAGTCGAAAACTCATTTCATCATTAGCTGGAATCTCTCTATCAGTTGGAATCTCTTCTCGTCATCAGCTGGAATCTCGCCATCAGCTGGAATCTCACCATCAGCTGGGATCTTGTTGGGTCATAATTTATTATGGTTTAATCTTTGCATTTTGGGCTTAAAAGAATATTTATTTCGGGCTTAGAATATAAAATTATAGCCTTATTGGGTTTTTCGGTTGGGGACCGAACAACCTTTGGTTGTTTGGTGGGCTTCTTGGTTACTCGGTGGGCTTGTTTGTTTTGGGCTTAGGGTTTAGGCTAGGTTTTAGGTGTAGAGTATAAATACTCTTTATGACCTCATTAATGAGGTGGGTTGTCCTAGAGAAGTGTGGTAATCATAGAGAGAGAATTTGAGACCTACAATTGGTATCAGAGCTTGTTTTGGTATCAATCTTTCATCATTGTTCTTGGAGATTTTGAAGATTTTTGAGTGTTTAGATCCGTTTTTGGACTGTTTTTGTGTGTTTTTGTTCTTGATGCAATCTTCAAAAAAATTCATTCAAAATTCCCGTTTTTTATCGAAAAAGAAGTTTTTGGACCTGTTTTTGCATGATTTTGGGTTACTCGGTGAAGGCTCCTGGCGGCTAGGGTTTTTCTCTTTGTTGTTCGGCGGCTGCATTAATTCTTTAGGGTTTTGTGTAGTTGTTCAGTCCACTAAGAATGTTACTTGGCCGGCCCATTTAATTGATCGGTGCATTAGGGCTTCATTAGGTTACTCGGCCCGCCAATTAGTTGCTCGGTACTTCAGTTACTCGGCCCGCTTGTTCGGTCCATTTAGTTCCTCGGCCCCGCCTTGTGGTTTTTCGGTAATTAAAAAGTAACCCGCCTCAAGCTGCTCCCCACAGGTTATGTGGTCCCACGGAATATGTGGTCTCAACTACAAAGTACTCGTACACAGAAATCTCGTCACATTCGTGAAACAACAAGCAATATATATACAATATCATAATTTATATATTTTCCACCATGTATATACTCAATATACACTTCTCCATGGTTGCTAAGTATTCGCCAAGCAACCACTTATAATCTCAATTATACATAATGACAAAGTACTCGTTATGTGATATGTAAACTTTATCTCAAGTGAACACGAGATTATCATCTCGATGCCGGTTACTACACTTTATAATCACGCTTCTTTAACACATGTCATTTCAAATTTTCAATTGATCTTTTATGTGTCCATATATTTTTACACATATTCTACTACATGTATTATTACAATTTAATAAATGCAACACTTTACAACGAACATGTTAAGTAAAGTTACACACATACCTCATAGCAACGAAATCACATCTCTTCGTTAGCTAATACTTACGTTCTTCGGCTGTCAACTCTTGAGTGTAATCGACTACACTCACATATCTCAACTTTTAACTCATGCTCGGCTTATGCTCATACTTTTTCTCATCATCAGTTGGAATTTTTGCATCAACTGGGATCTCATTTTATCTTCAACTGAAATTTCACCATCAGTCGAAAACTCATTTCATCATTAGCTGGAATCTCTCTATCAGTTGGAATCTCTTCTCGTCATCAGCTGGAATCTCGCCATCAGCTGGAATCTCACCATCAGCTGGGATCTTGTTGGGTCATAATTTATTATGGTTTAATCTTTGCATTTTGGGCTTAAAAGAATATTTATTTCGGGCTTAGAATATAAAATTATAGCCTTATTGGGTTTTTCGGTTGGGGACCGAACAACCTTTGGTTGTTTGGTGGGCTTCTTGGTTACTCGGTGGGCTTGTTTGTTTTGGGCTTAGGGTTTAGGCTAGGTTTTAGGTGTAGAGTATAAATACTCTTTATGACCTCATTAATGAGGTGGGTTGTCCTAGAGAAGTGTGGTAATCATAGAGAGAGAATTTGAGACCTACAATTGGTATCAGAGCTTGTTTTGGTATCAATCTTTCATCATTGTTCTTGGAGATTTTGAAGATTTTTGAGTGTTTAGATCCGTTTTTGGACTGTTTTTGTGTGTTTTTGTTCTTGATGCAATCTTCAAAAAAATTCATTCAAAATTCCCGTTTTTTATCGAAAAAGAAGTTTTTGGACCTGTTTTTGCATGATTTTGGGTTACTCGGTGAAGGCTCCTGGCGGCTAGGGTTTTTCTCTTTGTTGTTCGGCGGCTGCATTAATTCTTTAGGGTTTTGTGTAGTTGTTCAGTCCACTAAGAATGTTACTTGGCCGGCCCATTTAATTGATCGGTGCATTAGGGCTTCATTAGGTTACTCGGCCCGCCAATTAGTTGCTCGGTACTTCAGTTACTCGGCCCGCTTGTTCGGTCCATTTAGTTCCTCGGCCCCGCCTTGTGGTTTTTCGGTAATTAAAAAGTAACCCGCCTCAAGCTGCTCCCCACAGGTCTCGAACCTGAGACATTTAGTTCCTCCTTCCAGCGCGCTTGCCAACTGATCCAACCGAGCTTTGTGTTCGGTTGCTTCATTTATCATTTGTTCGGTCGGTTTTGATTTCCGGTTTTGTGGTTGCTCGGTTCAATTCCATTGCTCGGTTCCTTGATTCCTCGGTCAAGTTTTGTTAAATTTTTTTTCGGTCTAAAATTGTTCCTTTAATTTTTTTTCTTCCGTCTAAAATTGCTCGGTTACTTGGTCACGTTTTGTTGTTCGGTGTAGTTTTTGTGACTTGGTTTTATTTTTTTTTTGTTGCTCGGTCAAGATAATTCCGCGATTCATTCTTTTGTTCGGTATAAGCCATTGCTCGGTCTAAGTGATTTTTGCTCGGTTTAATTTTAAATCGTTTTCTTGGTTTAGTCGAAATTAAATTTTTGCGATTTAATTTTCGTGATTATTTTTGAAGCAATTTTAAAGACTAATTTCTGATGGACGATCTCGATAACGTTATGGGTACCGGAACTCGTATTCCCCGACTTACTTGCGCTGAAGGCTTTGATGAATGGAAATTTAGGTTTGAGAAATTTGCGAAAATGAAGGACAACGAGATTTGGAGAAGCATTGTGAGAGGTCCGGTTATAATAACAAATAGTCGTGATGATGGTACGGTCATTATAAAGACTCAGAAAGAGTACTCGGATAAAGATTTCGAATTAACTAAAGATGATGATCGTGCCCTCGCTACTCTCACGATGGCTCTATATCCTGATATCGCTCAAGGATTCAGGGAATACAAATCTGCCAAGGCTTTATGGGAAGCACTGACCAGGGTTTTTGAAGGCTCTTCGGGACACTTAAACTTTAAAATGGCAACAAAAGAACCGTGCAAAACGTCGTGTTCTCCCAAATGCGAAAAGATAATCGCCAAATACCATGAACACAATGATCGTTTGGTGAGGGAAGTCTTTGACCTTACGAATCTTGTTTATGACGCTAAAAAGAAATTAAGACCTCTTCAAGAAAAGCTCGACGCTAAAATATCTGATTATAAGAGAGTTCAAGAAGACTGGAGTACAGTGGCCACTCGATACCGTTTCGCCAAACAAGATATCGCCAGTTTAACTGCCGAACTTGACGCATTAAAAGCAAAATACAAAGATGCTGATTTTAATATCAAGAAGTTTGATGCATCAAGTACGGTTGTTGAATCAATAGTTGAAAAGCAACTGAAATGGCTGAACAAGCAGGGTGAGGGTCTGGGGTATAAAAGTGTAACAACCCCGTGTACTGACGATTATCCTCCGTGCTTAAGCGTCTGTGATCAAATCTATCTTGCCCGTGAAAAGGCTGAACAAGAAAGAGGGAAGCGTGATGAAATTGACAAGCTAATGGATGCTCGACGTCAAGCTGATGAATCAAGAAAAGCTGAAGATGCTACGGATGGTCTTGAATTCAAAACTATTCCACCTCCGTTTAATCATAACTATATCTTATCTCTTGACACTAAGGAATCTGAGGAATGCTATCTCTCCAACTTCGTTCAAAAGGATCAGTCTGGACCAGCTGAGAAGGTTGAGATGAATGCTTCCAATGTCTCTTCTTCCTGTGCCAATGAAGTGATTGTGGAAGATGCGAGCGAGGAGGACAAATATTGTCCCAGTTCTACTGAACACGCGTCAACATCTAATGCTTCATCTTCTGCTATTACTAATGACTGCACCAAAACCGTTGAACCTATTGCGTGTGTTTCTGCAACTTCTCGTGGCGATGCTTTGAAGTCTAAAAATCCAAATGTTAGAAAATTCAAGCCACGGAAGTTTGTGAAAGAAGGGGAAGTTCCTGCTGAGCCAAGACCGAGTCCGAGTAAATGTAGTTGTACTTGTTCTTGTGGCAACTCATTGAAGAATTCATCAGGACAAGGACCAAGTAACAATCTCATTTACCTGAAAAGAAAAACGTGTTTCAACTGTGGGATTGCGGGTCATATTGCCAGGAACTGGCCATATCGCCCATACGTTCCTTTCTACGCACAATGCTGGCAGAACGTGCAAAGGGGGAGTTCTCGCAAAAGGAAGCCCTTGAGGTCGCGATCACGCGATGGTGACTGGAATGAAGCGAAGGCAAGGAAGCAAGCCCCCAAGGACCAAAAGACTGATTCAAGAGATAGTTCCAACAAATCGAAATCGGTAAAATCGAACTCATCTCAAGGATCGTTCTCGGGTCTTCACTAGCAAAAGAAGCACAATTCTAGGGGGAGTGCTGCTTCGAACTCAAGTGCGAATACACCCATCCGGTTAAACAACATGCGAAAAAAACCAAAGTACCGATGGGTATCTAAAGGCCAACATTCCAACTCATCCCATTATTCTGCTAACTCTTCATGTTTATCTGATCGGATATGTCGTGGGAAAGTGTGAAATGTGTTGATAGTAATGGCCAACCCAGCTTCCAGATGGACTGGGGTCCAATAATGAATTAATCCCGCATCTGTGCAGTAGCAGCTATGGAGGAATATCTTCAGACCCCGGTTTGCTGATAATAGTTGTTCCAGGCACATGATTGGAGACATCTCTCGACTACACAACATTTAAATCTTTGATGGAGAGCATATGTCCTTTGCGGGAGGGGAGAGAAGAAAGATCACGTGGGAATCGTAATTTCAAACGTGTTGAAGATTGAAAAGGTAACTTCGCTCTAAACTGATTTGATACGTTTCGATGACTGTTAAATCAGTTCTGTAAATATGTTTCTCTATTTTTGTTTAGTTAATTTTGTTCATGGTTTTTACTACCGCAATTCTCTTCCATGCACAAATTTAGGGGGAGAATTAAAAACAACACAAAAATTTCAAAATTTCAAAAATACAAAAATATTTTGTCTTTATGTTTCAGAAATTCTAAAAAATTTAAAAATATTACCTACCGACGACGCACCGAGTTAATACCACTCACTGCTGAGGTAAATTTTTAAGTGTTTGTGATCCTTATTGGTACACCCCAATGAGTGTGAAGCACTGACAACCGCTTCTTAACCAATCTAAAGGTTTTTCTTGAGTAACACCAGCTTCTAGAAGCTTTGAGAGAAACCACTCAAAGTCGAGAGTTAAAAGGTCGGTGCCGATGGTTAGACTGCATACCGTAGTCTATCACATGCACCAATCCATTCTTAACCATCTTTACAATTTATGATGCAAGAAATAGACAATTCATTACTTTAAACCAAGTAATGATGATATTTCGAGATTCTATGCTAATGATCTCTGCTACAACAACAGTAGTAGATGTGAGGCATCAACAACCTTTCTTACATACAAAGCTTCTAATTCAAAGAGTTGGATGACTTAGTGTAATAAACCATACACTGATGACAATTCAAAAGTCTAGCCAATGGGTATGTCTAGTAACCAAGACATATTACACGCTCATACAACTCTTGACCTAAAACTTCTTCTAAACAAATGTTCGCGATTCAATGGGATATTACCTCACATTGATGAAACATTGAAACTCTGGGTCAGTGATCGTTGTTGTTTACCACAATAGCTGTGAGACCCCAACAACTTCACCGGATTCAAATTGGCACTAGGATGGTACACTCCATAGAGTTTGGATACCATTGAAAATCTCGCCAAGAGCCAAGTTGACTTGTCAACTTGTCAACTGCATTGAGATCTTTGATCAAGGATATGTAGGGGCCAAAATCAAAACAGCCACGAGTAGTTCTCTGATACTCAAACAATCGCAGTGCGTACCCTCGGGTTCACACAGTTACTACGAGAAGTCTCATTCTGAGCCAAGGATAAATCCTTGAACAACTGTGGTGAGAGTTTTATGACTCCGTAACCCACAGGATTTGCGGTTATCGTTCGTTGTCAGGAGCGCCAGTCGAAGTGAAGTTCGACGAGTTTTAACACGAATATCCTGTTCCCGAAGAAGGTGGTTCATAACTCCATGTGACAAGCTGTTTGAATTCCTCCTCAGTCAGTTTGCTACTACATTCGTACCTTCTGTGATCGACAAGTGAAGATGTGAAGAGTCAGTCTCCATGCCAAGTCAAAGTCAAATTAAAAGCCGGATGTCGTGATTCTAAGACCTATGCTAAAGCTTGTTCGCCCTACGTGCTTCAAAGTCCAATATGAAGACAGACTACACCGAAGTTGAAGTTGTTGCTGCAATGTGCTGAATTCCATCAATATCTATACCTGTCACCTGCTAAGAGGAGATTGTCCTGCTAAGGGGGAGATCATCATGATTAGGGGGAGATTGTTGAAGTGTTCTACAGTGTTCAACTAAAGTCTATCCAAGAGAAGCCTGAAGACAAAATGAAAGCATTAAACCAAGGGGGAGATTGTTGGGTCATAATTTATTATGGTTTAATCTTTGCATTTTGGGCTTAATAGAATATTTATTTTGGGCTTAGAATAGAAAGTTATAGCCTTATTGGGTTTTTTGGTTGGGGACCGAACAACCTTTGGTTGTTCGGTGGGCTTCTTGGTTACTCGGTGGGCTTGTTTGTTTTGGGCTTAGGGTTTAGGCTAGGTTTTAGGTGTAGAGTATAAATACTCTTTATGACCTCATTAGTGAGGTGGGTTGTCCTAGAGAAGTGTGGTAATCATAGAGAGAGAATTTAGGACCTACAGATCTCATCTCAATTAGTATCTCATCTCATATTCAGTTGACATCTCATTATCAACTGAAATTCTTGTCTCCTCGTTAGCTGATATCTCATATCAATCAAAATCTCGTCTCATCACCCACTGTAGGTCCAACCGACTGTGACCAATTTCTCTACTCATCCTTCATCTAACTCAATACCTGTATTCACACACAGAATATAACAAATAATAAATATAACTGAAGAGTTATACTCAACTCATACTCTAACATCTGCAGCAGTATCTTTTCCAAGCATGTGATAGGGGCTCTCTCCTCCTTGGTTCAAGTCTAGGACTCTATACTCAAAGACCTAGTTCACTTAAACCATGCTCTGATACCAACTTGTAACACCCGGTTTCTCATACAAAGTACACCCAAAAATTTTCAAACAATTATACATGAAATGGGTATACTTGTACTCAAATCACGAATCAAGATGTTATCATCACAAGTAATTATACAAAAAGGTCCTTACAAATTTTAACCAGGCATTACAAATAAATCAAAAACAGCTAAAGGACAGGCTCTAAACTTGTCCATTATTCTTTATCACATGCCTTCCTCTATCACTGCTACAGATACCTGCAAAACAACAAACAACTCAAGTGTAAGCTTATAAAGCTTAGTGAGTAATCTTAACCACACTCCACAAATCTTTCTCAATAAACATCCTCATCTTCCTCCCTTGCTATTTTCACTAGCAAGTAACCATCTCCTCTTATTATGTGAAACCTGTAATCACATTAACTTACATTGACAGTTAATAATTAGCATACAGCAACTCATCAATACATACCACAATCAATACTACTCATAAACTCGATCACATTCTCGTATATACTTATTATCACAATCAACTCCACTCAATCATAGTAACTCTCATGGTTATAAAAATGATTACAAGGACACTTAACCACAGTCACTCAAACATCTACTCTTCTTTATTACTCAGTATTCATATCAAACTCATCATTTATTATTCATAGATAACGATATTACTCTATTATTCAATCTTCATAATAACAGCAAAACACATAGATATACTTGTACAAACATATAAACTATGATTACCAAGTATAACTCAACTCAATACTAAAACGTATTCACCTGATATTGATTTAGTAAGTAGAACTCCCAAAACGCGCATACAGAACTCCTGATCGCTAGACTTGGTCGCATCACCATAGTCTAATTCGATTTCTCAAATATCCACAATTATCTCAATATCATTTATCTCAAAGATGTATAAATTAACAAAAGGAAAAAGGAGTATAAACGGTAAATATCAACTCTATATTTACCGAAACCCCCACATCTGCGGTTCTACTCATTCAACCGTAGAAACTCGACAATAATCACACCAATTACTCTATAGGCATCCACTAACAATATATATAACAATATATAGCAAAAATCACGAAATCTAAAGTTAGGGTCCCTAAAACGATAAATTACTCACCTTGATGATTTAGGAATCAATAGTGCGTTTGCGATGTTAGATTCGAGTCTCTCTACGCTTCCATACGAATCTCCAGGTTCAATTTGACAGAAAATCACCTCTATTTGCTCTGAAATGAAGTTTGGGTCCATTTTTCCCGAAATGATGGTTTGCTATCATATTTACCCCACTGACGAGAGACCGCGGCGCGGCCTTTTAAAAACCGCGATGTCACACCCCCAACCGAGGGGTGGAACATGCCGGGCTGTGCGACTAAGTTCTTGGATCACAGGCAATTGAATATACAGTACAAGTACAACAATAAACCAAAGGATAGTTGTATTTCATCTTGAAGTTTGAATACGTGGTTCTTACAAATAATAATAGTAGAGTACATGAAATGCCTTAACAGATATAACAAAACCAGGTTGCCTGAAATCCGTGAAGATTTCCATCTTTTGAAAGTCTCATTGATTTCCTGAGAATACATGTAGTTTTGAGGGTCAACACAAGGTTGGTGAGAGTTACAGGTTTTCTGCTAAACACAGCACTGATACTTTTAAAATAACTAAAAGTATTCCTTTTGTAAGTATAACCATACTTGTAAATGAGTTTGTAAAGAGTTGCTGAAAATCGTAAGTAATACCATACTTATAAATGAATTGTATAGAGTTTTTGAAAACCATAAGTAATACCATACTTATAAATGATATGTACGTTTATGAGAAAACCATCAATGCTTATAGTTGAGTCCTATAACCGAGCTATTCGACTGAATTGTACCCCCTTACAACGCTTCGTGGACGTCGTAGTAATGAAAAAGATAAGTATCACCTACATCGATTTGCAAGTCGAAGTTGTAGCTAACAACCATAGGTGGGGGTGTTAACCATATGTATAGATCTATATATATGTATCTCGCTCTGCTTGATTAACGGTTATAGTAGTGTGGGGTCTAGGTATTTCTACTTAGTTATGAATAGTGTCTCACTATCTAAGCCATTGATAAATGTAGGATAGACAAGTCTCATCCCAAAATGGTTTTTGTTATAAAAGCCAAATATGTTGATTAGTATATACGTAATAGTGTACAATACTCGTTTATTGAAAACATTTTATATAGCTATAATAACATTTATAAAACTTGATATGAAATTGGTAAATGTTTATATTGCACATGTATTCTCCCCCATAATATATAAAAACATAGACAAAGGGGCCGTAACACTCACTTATTAAAAACATTTTATAAAGCTATAATAACATTTATAAAACTTGATATGAAAATGGTAAATGTTTATATTGCACATGTATTCTCCCCCATAATATATAAAAACATAGACAAAGGGGCCGTAACACTCAATTATTAAAAACATTTTATAAAGCTATAATAACATTTATAAAACTTGATATGAAAATGGTAAATGTTTATATTGCACATGTATTCTCCCCCATAATATATAAAAACATAGACAAAGGGGCCGTAACACTCACTTATTAAAAACATTTTATAAAGCAATAATAACATTTATAAAACTTGATATGAAAATGGTAAATGTTTATATTGCACATGTATTCTCCCCCATAATATATAAAAATATAGACAAAGGGGCCGTAACACTCACTTATTAAAAACATTTTATAAAGCTATAATAACATTTATAAAACTTGATATGAAAATGGTAAATGTTTATATTGCACATGTATTCTCCCCCATAATATATAAAAACATAGACAAAGGGGCCGTAACACTCACTTTTGAAGCGTAAATTCAGCTTAGATTCGAGAATAATCGCGTTCGAGAAACACCGCGAAATAACACCAACGAAGACTTAAGCGGCAAAGGGCAAAGGGAGAGAGGAAGAAAGCTAGATGCTTGGTGAATTGGTGAAAATAAATGAAGAAGATGCATCTTATTTATAGGGTTGAAAATCACTATTCGTCACTATTCATGAGGTAAGCGCTTACATAATCATTACGCTATGCTTTCCGATTTTATAATTAGTATTATTTTTTAGACCGGAGAATTGTTGAGCCGAGTGCACTGATTCTAGAAACCTAAACAGATAATTTTTTCGAGTTGCAGAACATCGGGAAATCGCGTTTAAATATTGCGTTCATTTATCCGCAGTATTCGATTAGTTGACTTTTATAAATATTTTTACTAAAAATATTTCGAGTATGGAATCCAATAATAGACCATAGTCTGAGTCCAATAATGTTCTTGGAATTTCCATATGAGGTGCGCAAGTGCCTCAACGGATCGAAACGATTTATGTAGTTAAAGAAAATCAGTGTTACACTGGTTTGTTTTGGCTTGTTTTCTTATAACAGTCGTAACTTTTGCACATGAGCTCCGTTTTGAATGTTATTTATATTTCCGGAATCAGGGAAACATGTACTTTGAGGTTAGATTACTTGTTTTGTTTCACAAATGGTTAATACTTATTTTCAGTTTTTCAGACGTATTAACTAGGGTTTCAGTTTGTGCTTGAGATATTCCATTATAGGAAGTAAGATTTCATCTCGTATCTTATTTTAATCGCAATGACACTATATTTTCCAAAGTATGCATTGAAGCTCAAAAGGTTTGGTTATAAAGAGGTTTGCGGTGAATTAACTGTTTATAGTTCTAGGTATAAATTTCCGGGATGTCACACGCGACGTGTGCTATCAAAACCATGACCCGTGTCTCAGAAACCCGACCCGTGTTACATACTGGATGCTTTCGGTAATTAAAACACGACCCGTGTAACTCTGGAAAGGTCCAAAACAGTCCCAAACATGTTTCTAAGCCTCATTACACGACCCGTGTAACCTCTTTTTAGTATTTTTCAACCTCAAGCTTCTTCCAAATGGTATCCTAATCACCCAATTTCATACATTAACCTAACTAATCTTAATCACAACAAGATTAGTATATAATAAAGCTTTCAACCTCTTCTCACTCATCAAACAACTCATACTTAAAACCACACCGACTAAAAGGCAATAACTCTATTTACCTTATAAAGAATCTCAAAATAATACTGGGTCTTACACCATTTCATTCTCTCCCCCCCCCCCCCCTTTTGCATGTTTTTTGAAGCCTCTTGCAAGTGTAAGTGGTGTAGAAGCGCTTTTCCTTTAATGTTTAATTGTGTTAAGCACTCAAAGGCTTAAGAAGTCACAAATACAAAAGGGAACTAGCATTCATTGTGCCTTATTCTTGTTGGTGGACACATTATAGATGAATTTCTCTTTTGGGTTCTCTTGTCATCTTCATCAACTCCCTAAAACCAAATGGGATTAAAGTCTTCAAATGTTGTCTTTTTTACATCCTATGGTTGTCAAATAATCTTTCTATCTTATGTAAGTGGATCCTCTTAGTGGTTTTGCCGCTTAAAATTGTTTTACGCAAAATGATCGTTTTTAGCTTATTAAAACCCATTAGTGGTATCAGAGCCTCTTTTACATGTTAAAATGATTTATTTTAATGTTTTATAACATTTGTTTTTGATAAATATGCTTGATATTTCTCTTGGCAAAGAACTCACAAAACATATTTTGTTTGACAACTTGCAGTTTTATAATTGTTATATTTTATGCAACCAATTTTTCCATGTATTTGGTTGTATAAAGTTGCCTTAGAAAAAACAAAGTGTTTGTTTGTATATTTGATAACGCCTAGTAATATCAAATATTATAGTATTTATTGAGCCGTGTTTTAGTTAGTTTATCCTTCTTAATTGACTAATATCACTTACTTTTGTGCCAAAGTGCTTGGAAATGCTTTTAGTGTAAATACAGGGGTTTTATGCTAATTGGAAGAAGTTATGGAGCAAAACGAACAAAGGAAGTGGTCCATGAGAAGTTAGCGACGCTAACCCTCCTGATTAGCGCCACTAATATGCCAAGGCGGGATAATTCTCCGTTTCGAATTCAGAAAGTGCGAAGAAAGTTCCAGAAGCAAGGATTAGCGCCACTAACTTTCATCTTAGCGACGCTAATGTCCCGAAAAGATAAAAGCCAGGGTTTTGAATTTCAAACTCCGAGATAACGGGAATTGGATGATGCCCGCAGTGCAGGAAGAGCTTGGCCGCGACGCGGGACCCCGATTTTCCACCACTATAAATACCGGAACCCCGTACGACTTTAGAGGCATCCCGGGGAATCAAGGAGGGATTCGGAAGGCTGATTTCGTGATTTTTCTCAGTCACATTCATTAGTTTAGTTAGATATTTGGTTTTTCTATTATTTTATCAACTCGGTATCGAGGTATTCCGCAATTGGAATTTCCGTCGATTACTCGATGTTTGTTTAGATTCGTTGAGTTGTTTCTGATTTCAGTATTCAAACAGCTGGTAGTTTAGATCTGGATATCTGATTGTTTGGTTTTGGAATTGAGTTTGGTTTGGATTTATGAAAGTAATCATTCGGTTATTGTTTCGTTTATTATTTGTTTTCTCGATCTGCAATCAGATTTGAGTTTTATTTTGGTTTTTGCATGGTTTGTTCCCACGTGTTATTGATCCGTCGTCTATAGAGTGAAACTATAGATCGGTTTATCGACACAAAGTTCCAACCACGGACTACACGATTTAACCCTTACTTACTTCTAGCTAGTGGACTAGTAAGGTTAAATCTAGTATTTTTGACCGCATCAACAATTACTACGTGTCAAATTTTGGCGCTGTTGCTAGGAAGTTGTGCGCTTGACACTCTGTGTCAATTTTCGAATTCTCTTTTGATGTTTGCCTTGATTAAGCATTCTACCTTCCTATCTAATCAACATACTCAGTCCTAACTTTTAATAGTTATTTCTGAATCCTCTGGTTATGGTTATCCTGGATGGACACACCATGTTACCACCTTCGGTCTTTTTGTCTTACTTGTTTCATATAATCATAGGGTTTGTCTTCGGACAACAAAACCCAACTCTTTATCTACATTTCAAACAAACTTCTTCATAATTCCCATTTGAGTGGCACATAGTTATCATCTTCCTTTAAATGTTTTCATTAATATTTCATCATGTTCTAATAGGCATACCTTATAGTGGTAAGCAATCTATACAAGGAAAAGTAGTTATCATACTTGTCCATTTCGAGTTTCCCAACTGCATGGTACATACCCACTATTATCTTTAATAATTTAGAGCATACTTGATCTTATTATATAGGTATAACAATCCTATGTCATTCGAACTTTTTATCTTCTCTTTATTACATTTCTACATGTATCCTTTACCAGATTCCCGTGATTCCTTTGTGATTCCACCAATCTCATATACATATCCTGCGATTATGATAATACGGGCCCATATTATCATAACCACCTATACATATTTGATTCTGGCATCACCAATAGGTCTCCTGGTCCACTGATTGAGGAAAGCATACCTCGCCATAATATATATTGTTAACATGTATTAGGTAGTCTTATTGCTGATAAGCAGATACTTGCATAGCTGCAATTAATTATGGAAATTTAACACATAATTCCGTAACAGTCCAGTTTTTATCTTAGACTCAGGAGTCTAACCCTCCTATAGGTCTGTAACCCATCTTAGGTTCTTAGGTCTATCAACCTATCTTACGAAGCATCTTATCATAGCGTTAGCTTTCTTGCTTACGGTCTTATCTTAAGTTCGTATTCTCACTTAAGCCTCTCACAGTTTAAGCCTAGGTTCGAGTCTCGACACCTAATTCTCTTAAACTATGGCTCTGATACCAACTTGTAACACCCCAAAATTTGTCCCTTTTTTTAAGAAAAACGCAATAACGCCAAAAGCGCATTTTGCCAAAAGCGCATTTCGCCAAAAGCGCATTTCGTCAAAAGCGCATTTCGTCAAAAGCACAATAGCTAGTGTAATATTTTATAAAACTCGTTATTGAAAAATCTAATATTTCGAAAACCATGTTTCTTTATAGAACAGATTGTCAAGCTTTAAAAACTTTTCTCATGACCTCGTGTTATGTCTTAAAAATTTGGTCCCAACAAAAACAATTAAGTTGTACAATTGTTTGAACAACCACGGGGGTTACAACTTCATATCAAACTAAACCATAGAAAGCAAGTTAGGATTACAAACCAGTTCATCAGCCAATGTTCACTCCATCTAAGATCCAATTTCTTCGGCTCATCTACTTGCTTCTATCTCTCATGTCTAGAACCTGGGATACATGGCATAAAATAAAATACGTAAGACAAAAATGTCTCGTGAGCTACATGGGTTTGGACACAAAACATTTATAAACATAACATGTGTCATTTTCAAAATCTTTGTAACCAAATCATGTCATAACACTTGCTGTGAAAATCTTTATAACTGAAACGTATCATCGTTTTGCTTTAAAAGCCTTTCATGAAAAATTTGACATTATAAAACTTTCATTTCTTAAACTTGACTGGTATTCAAACACATTTGGATTTTTATACTTAGGGCCTTAATCACTCTTGGTGATACCCTAAGTCTATACTGAGATGGTAAGAACATAATCAAACCACCTCAGCATCTTATTACATGCTTTGACTGGTATCATAACATGCTTGATTTTTATACTTAGGGCATTAATCACTCTTGGTGATACCCCAAGTCTATATCAGAAGGGAAAGAACTTGATCAGTCCATCCTGGCATCATTAGTTTAGGACATCTACTTCGCGAAGGGGTCGGTACCACCCCAGTAGATTCCTCTATATTCCGTTACGGGAACATCATGGCCTGGGCACAAGGAACTATGTTCCTTGTTCACATTGTTGTACAATTAAGTACCATTCATTCATAACATTTCTTGCTTGCATCAATTACCAGTCATTCATAAATATAACATTGCTAGTCATCAAAACATTCTTTTGCAAATACATTAAGGCTAGATGCCAAAACTTTCATTCATAACTTTATGACGTGATGTCAAAACATTCTTTCAAATCATTATGGCTTGATGCCAAACATACTTTCAAAATGTAGTGGCTTAATGCCAAATCATACTTTCAAAACATAGTGGCTTAATGCCAAATCATACTTTCAAAACATTGTGGCTTAATGTCAAATCATACTTTCAAAACATAGTGGCTTAATGCCAAATCATACTTTCAAAACATAGTGGCTTAATGCCAAATCATACTTTCAAAACATAGTAAAAGACTTTCATAATCATGTCATAGGTAGATAAACTTGCATATCATTTCATATTTGAAAGTCACATAAAAACTATATAAACATTTTGCTTATGTACTCACCTTAGTAGCTAGGTACGTCTAGCTACACTAATCCACATAACTCTAGTCCTTCGTTGCTTCCAAACGTCTTTCAATCTCTTATTAATCTTTGTGTTCTTGACCCACAATCCCGAAATCAGAAGGTGTTCTTGACCATACTAGTGGCATACGAACCTTCAAACTTGGTCCTAATCAGAAAAAAATCAGAAGCTTTGTTGTTGAATGACCCATAAAACACAGACCAGAACTGAATCCCGACCTCCTACGGCCGATTCTGCCGCTATCGCCGGCGTTTCCGGTCAAACATACTCCCGCTGCCGCCGCCGGTCACCTCCCTAGGCGCCGCCAAAAGCAGCATCGCGGACTCCTTCTGTCTCCTTGCACTCGCTACTCTATCTCACTTTAAATTTCAGGTTCATGCACACACCAGATCGAGGTGTGTGTGCATGCGTGTTTGTGATTGATGCTACAACCCTCATTCTCGCTTCCTTCTTTCCCGATCTGATGAACATCGCAACCCCCAAAGGTCTCACTCGGACCCAATCTTGTTTCCATTCTGATCTATTTCTCCTAAATCGAGTGTATGTTTGCGTGTTCATGTTTTTTGGTTTGACAAGGAAAGGAATTCGAGCTCATTTCTCCTTCCCGATTTCTAATGGCGTGTTGTGAAAATCGAGGGAAAGAGAACGTGTTTCAGAGGAGAAAGCGTACCTGGTTTTTTTTATCCCAAACCGTGTTCTGGTTTAAATGGGTATAATTTTCAAGTTTCCAAAAATACCCCTCCATGCCTTGGATAATTTTCGGACATTTATCCAAAGATTCTGCCCAACTTTAGAGAACCATAACTTTGTCATATGATTTCTAAATTTCACAAAATTTATACCTTTAGAAAGGTGGGAATGAGATTAACAATTTATCCTTACTGACTTAAGTCTGAATCTTAATGAATTTGCCGCTATTAACCCTTGAAAGTGACCATTTGGTCGTTTTTGTAATTTTTGGTCATTTTAATTTCATCATATCTCATTCGTTACAACTCCAAATGACCCCGAATCTTTTTCCTATACTTTTGTTATCTCAAATATTACAAAAGTCATCTTGATGACTTTTGCCCAAATCTTTCTAGATTTCGAGATAATAATTTCCAAACTTTGCACAATAAACGTTTCACTTTTAGTACTTTATTTCAAACTTTCCCTTATGTCCTTAGGATTAAATTCTAATTGAATAATCATCATATCATGACTTAAATAAAGGCCTTAACAATTAATTTCTCCATAATTCCAACTTATTTGACCTTTTTGCTCATCCATAAAACGTTTAAGCGCCAAATTCAATCTTATACGCGTAAATAAACTTTTGGATGTCACAGCTAATGTATAAATACTGGATTTTGAATTTCAAACTCCAAGATAACGGAATCTAGATGATGCCCGCACCGCGGGAAGAGCTTGGCCACGCCGCGGGACCCCGGTTTTCCACCAGTATAAATACTGGACACCCGTACGACTTTAGAGGCATCTCGGGGCATCAAGGAGGATTTGGAAGGCTGATTTCGTGATTTTTCTTAGTTACATTTGTTAGTTTGGTTAGATCTTTGGTTATTCTATTATTTTACAACTCGGTATCGAGGTATTCAGCAATTGGAATTTCTGTCTATTACTCGACGTTTGTTTGGATTCGTTGAGTAGTTTCTTATTTTAGTATTCAAACAGTTGGTATTTTAGATCTGGATATTTAATTGTTTGGTTTTGGAATTGAGTTTGGTTTGGATTTATGAAAGTAATCATTCGGTTATTGTTTCATTTATTATTCGTTTTCTCGATGTGCAATCAGATCTAAGTTTTATTTTGGTTTTTGCTTGGTTTGTTCCTATGTGTTATTGATCCGCCATCTATAGAGTGACACTATAGATTGGTTTATCGACACAAATATCCAACCACGGAATCCATGGTTCGACCCTTACTTACTACTAGCTAGTGGACTAGTAAGGTTAAATCTAATGTTTCTGACCACATCAACGACTTCGAAGCTGTCAATATTTCATATGACGATGTTGTATATAAGCAAGCCATAAGGACCATTGTGTTGAGTTTGATGTATATTTATTTATTCATGAGATGTAATAGATAAATAAGTATTTTTTATGAGAAATTGTATTTATTCCTACTTTTTATTCCTACCCATCCTCCTACCAATGTGAAATTGTGACAAGTGTCATATTTAGTAAAATTAATAATATATTAAGACACATGTTACAAGTTAACATGGATAGGAAGATAAGTAGGAAGAAAATGTAGGAAGAAATACAATTTCTCATTTTTTATTTGGATGTAATAAATTAGTTAGACTAGTTTTATTCATTTTACCAAATGTAACAAGTTGAAGAAATAACCATCTTTGGAAGATTTTCCATGTCTTGACCACTTAAGACTATAATCTCAACCTTGAGCTTCTACTATTCGTTTGGGGCTTGATTGTAGTCTTAATGGTTTAAGTGTCATTACCTCCACAACACATGGTGTCTTGAAGTTTTTTTGCAAACAAGAGTTGTCTTGGAAAGTGGGAGCTTGAAGACCTTGTGAAGTGTCCATTAAACCTTTTAGGAATGACTTAATAATTATTGTGATGACTCACAAAACTTATTCTAGAAAAATGACTTAATTTATACACTTTTGATGCATGCTTGTGATGTTTATTATATGTTATGTTTTATGTATGAAAATGGTTTCTACATGTTAAATAACATTCTATCATAAATTAACATCACTTGGAGTTTGAGAAATAAATATTTAAAAATGTGACGTAATGCTTAGTGGATCAATGTAAGCCCACTAATTTCAAGGAGCTACTGCAGATTCAGAATCTGATAAATGGCTTGAGGCCATGAGAGCTGAAATTCAGTCCATGAGTGATAATCAAGAATGCGACTTAGTTGACTTGCCTCCTGACAGTAGGACTGTTGGAAGCAAGTGGATCTTCAAGAAGAAGATCGACGTGAATGGATATGTACAAACATTGAAGGCGCTACTTGTTGCGAAAGGATATACTCAAGTTCATGGTATTGACTATGAAGATACCTTCTCGCCAGTTTCTAAGATTAAATCCATTAGAGTTATCATGGTCATAGTCGCATATCACGACTATGAGATATAGCAAATGGATGTCAAAACCACTTTCCTTAATGGATATCTTGAGGAAGATGTCTATATGGAACAGCCTAAAGGTTTTGTCGATCCAAATAACCTAAATAGGGTGTGCAAACTGAAGAAGTCCATTTATGGATTTAAACAAGCATCTAGGACTTGGTATCATCGCTTTGCTGAGAACATCAAAAAGTTTGGTTTCTCAGAAAGTAGAAATTCCTGATGAACCATCTGTGTACATAAAAGCAAGTGGGAGCAAAATTATTTTTCTAATACTATATATAGATTATATATTGTTGATCGGGAAAGATATCCCAACATTGAAAGAGACTAAGGCTTATCTAAGAAAGTATTTTCAATTGAAAAATCTAGGGGATGCAACATACATACTTGGATTGAGTCAGAGTTCGAACATTGATAAAGTCGTAAAACACTTTTCAATGGAAAATTCCAGACGGGAATTGTACATATGCTGCCTCACACCATTCTTTCTAGGACATACTGTCCTAGTTCAGACGATGAGATCAAAAGAATGAGTCGCATATCATATGCTTCAGCAGTAAGCTCAATTATGTATGCCATGATATGTACAAGGCCGGATGTAGCTTATGCACCGAGTATGACTAGTCGATATCAAGCTAATCCTGGCGAAAAGCATTGGATGGCTGTAAAAAACATCCTGAAGTACTTGAGAAGGAATAAGGACATGGTCTTAGTTTATGGAGGAGTTAATGAAGAGCTTGTTGTAAGGTGTTACACGGATGCTAGCATCAACACTGATCGAGATGATTCTTGGTCACAGTCGGGATGCATGTTCACCCTACATGGATGGGTCATTGCATGGAAGAGTTCAAAGCAAGAAGTGGTCGCACTATCTACAACAGAATCTGAGTATATTGTTGTTTCAGAAGCAACTCAAGAAGTTGATTGGATGAAAAAGTTCATCAGTGATCTAGAGGTTGTCCCGAACATCAAGAATGTCATTGAGATGTTTTGTGACAACATCGGCGCCATTGCTATCACAAGAGACCCAATGGTTACCAAGAGGACTAGACACATTCAACGGAGATACAATTTCATTCGCCAGAAATTGGAATTGGGAAATATACATATTGAAAAGATTTTATACAGATGATAATCTAGCGGATCTATTCACGAAGCCTCTTCCTCAAAACAAGTTTGAGAATCATGCAAAAGGAATTGGGCTTCGACTATCTAGTGATTGGATCTGGATTTGTACTTTATTAATATCTGGATATTTTGAACTATATAGCAATGGTATGTAATCACTTTTGATATATAAGATATCTTTTTTGTATTAATGTTATTGTGTTCTATGTTAGCATGTTTTTATCCATGAATAAATCTAAATCATCCATAGTCGCTCATAGTTGTGGGAACAACTATGAATTAAGACTAATACGAATCAGATTGGATGATTTCAGGAGATTAAATGGCAAAGTGTTGCATCTAAGTTCGTATGTACTTATTGGAGAACAACTATTAGATATGACCCACTTCAAGAATCACTTCATGGATCGTTAATCATAAGTGAGTCTTGAACAAAAGTAAATATCATTATGTCTTTCGACCTGAGATACATATTGGGGATTCGCGTATAGGAATTATTGTACTTTGACATGGTTAAACGTTGTTTGTAACCATGCAGTTATAAAGCCATCGTTGGGTATAGTATGCACTATAGGTGATTACGTATGTATTCAACATGGGATTTGTTCCTCTCATGTGTTGGGAGTTAGACATCTAAGGTGCCTATAAAGTTGGACAACAAATGAGAATAATCACGTTTCATGTCTCATGTCCAACATGATGTCCGAAATAGAGAGAATATTGATCGACTTACCTTATACATCAATTGTAGCTTTGAGCTTTTGGAATTAAGTGTTGATAAATGGCGCCTCTTCATATATTATTAGGGGCAGTAGTCTCTTGCTAGATGTCAACTACTGTCTGTGTCAATCCATAATGAATCTTGTGCAAGTGGGAGATTGTTGGATCTATATGCTCAATAATCATTATGAAATGATATTGCTAATAGCATATGATCCTATATGGTCACACCTTTACCAAGTTGGTACTTATTGAATATCTTAAATCCATATTAATTTGACAAACAAACTTAATTACATGAAAAATATATTTTAGTACAAAAGCTCTTCAAATTTCATCTAATTATTCACTACATCTCAAGAGTTTTATAACTTATGGTATTGAATTAGTACTTATGACACCTATTGCTTAGTAGATATATAAATTGTTGACATAACTAGATGATATTGTTAGAGTTTAGAGAATTTCATGGAGGAGATTATGACTTCATAACACATAAAAGTATACATTAGGAGAGGGTGTGTGTATTTGTATAGAACGAAAAAGAAATACGCAATTTCAGAAGATGTCATTTTGTATAAGTCAAATTGTTTATTAATAGCTTTTGTTATTATTTGTATGGTGTTCTTAAGAGCTACGATGTAGATTCCGAGTTCGATAAATGTATTTATGAAAAAAGACATATATGAAATATGAAGATGTTAAATGTAGGTAAATATGAGCTTGATCATTTTTTTCCTATATGTATTCAATACATATAGGAAAAAAAATGATCAAGCTCATATTTACCTACATTTAACATCTTCATATATATATATATATATATATATATATATATATATATATATATATATATATATATATATATATATATATATATATAGTTGAGATATTTTGAGAACCAACTATGCCCCGAAAAACCCGAGAACTCTCAAATGGTCAAAATTTTTTAAAAACCAAAAATATAGGGGCCTAAAACGCACATATTTAGGCATTTTCAAAAAAAATTCCAAAAAAAACGACTTTTTTTTTCTTTTTTTTGAAAAAGATTTTCACATGTGCAAAAATTTTTTTTTGCACATGTGCAAACTTTTTTATACGTACGCTTTTTTCAAATTTTTTTAGAACGTCTTAAATATATGTTAGAAAGACATCCATAAAAAAAACTTGAAAAAAAATTTACGTATAAAAAAGTTTGCACATGTGCAAAATTTTTTTTTGCAGATGTACAAACTTTTTCAAAAAAAAAAAGTCGTTTTTTCGGAAATTTTTTTCAGTGACCCCGCCCCATTTTGAGTGTCTAAGAGGCATATGGGGTCGATTTTTTGAAAAAAATATCGGTTCGGGAGATATAGGATTGATCCAAAAGGAGTTGGGAGTTCTCGGGTTCTCGGGATGAAGTTGGTTCTCAAAAGATCCTAAGTCTATATATATATATATATATATATATATATATATATATATATATATATATATATATATATATATATATATATATATATATATATATATATATATATATATATATATATAAGTTCAATAGAGAACCAAAATAAAACAAAAAACCAAGGAACCAATCGTGAGCGTTGGAATTCAAATGATCGACGGCCGAAGATAAGGTTGTAAATTTTTTAATTGAACGCACATGTAATAGATTATTCCAAAAAACCCACTTCGTTTTTTATTTATTTTTATTTTTAGAGCTTATTTTTTATCGAAATAAAAAATTGAATATATCAAAATTCATAATTCTTTATTCTCTTTCAATAGACATCCATATCAATATAGTAAAAACGAAAAAAGAATATTTAAAAATCATGTTCAGATTTACAACACTTAATCAATGTGAATCTGAACTATAACAAGTTTTATAGAAGATTATTCACATGTGAATGATCATTGAAATTATTTTTTTCAACAATCATTCATCATTTAATAACAACTTATGTGAATTTAAATAAACTTTTAGATTCAGACGTGAATCTCACTAAAATTTCATATTGAATTTAAGTAAATTCGTTTATATTCTTTACAATTTCAACATTTTGATAATATACAATTGAATTAAGTAAGATTCACAAATTAATTTACTTAAACTTACGCGAATGAACAAAAAATTGCTGAAAAAATAGGGTACAATTATCATTTATATGTGAATTAATATATCTAAAACTAGATGCACACTATTTTTAACCTTTTGATCTGACACAAATGAATTAATTTAGATTCACAAATTAATTTGCTTAAAATTCACATGTGGATGATAAAAGAATTGTTGAAAAAGTCAGGTACAATTACCATTTATATGTGAATTAACATGTCTAAAACAAAAAATAGTTAAAATTCACAATGTAAATATAAACCGTAGTGAATTTGTATGGAAGATAATTCAAATCTAAATAGTCATTGAATTCAATTTTCTCAATAATTATAAATCATTCAATAACAACTCATGTAAATTTAAAAACATTTTTAGATTCAGATGTGAATTAAAAAAAAATCACTTATATTTTTACTATTTCAACGATTTGATGTCATATACAATTGAATTAACTAAAATTCAAAATGATTTCCTAAAAATTCACATGTGATTGGTAAAAAATTATTGAATAAATCGAATAGAATTGTTATTTATATGTGAAAGAATATATATCGAAAACAATACGGTTCAGTTCAGATTCGCATGGTGAATCTGGACGAACTTGAAGTATAAAAAAACAAAAAAAAATTTGTATATCAATATGGATGTCTATTTAAAGAGGATGAAAAATTATGAATTTTGGTATTTTTAGTTTTTTTTTTTCGAAAAAAGAATAAGCTTAAAAATTAAAAAAGATAAAAAACGAAGTGGGTTTTTTGCTATAATCATTTACATTGGCGTCTAACTAGTAAATGTACATCCTTTTTTATGGCCGTAGATCTTTTGCATTCCGACCATACGATTGGTTCATTGGTTCCTTGTTTTAAATTGGTTTATGTGATTAATAAAAGTGATTAACGTTGATATTAACATCATTATGTTCATATAATTCCGCATTACTTGTATTTGACTTCTTGTCTCTACACTCGTTTCAAAGAACACAACAAAACTTTAAGGCTGAAGGGTGTGCATGACACCCATGACGACCCATGACTGCCGCCACGTCATCGCCACGTCATAAAGACTTCCAAGACTTTTAGTAGGGGTGTGCAAGACACCCATGACTACCATTTTAATTTCCACATCACATTTCTATTTTCCATTTTTTTAATTAAGACCAAACATTAAATTTAATTTAAATAAAAACATTATATTAATTAAAACCATAATATTAAAATGAAAAAAACATTACATTAAATTAAAGAAGACAAAAAAAATAAAATAAACATCTCCTAAATTAATTGAAAATAAAAAACATTTCCTAGTCGTCGTCTTCGTCGGTTTCGTCGTTGCGAGTCGCGTACACGTACTCCGTCAAATCGTGTCGGAGATTGGCATTCATTTCCGCATTGTGTATTTCTAGTACACGAGTAAAGTATGCCTCGCTACCGGGAACAAATTGTGTCGGCCCCTGTGTCATATGATGAGGTTGATAGATGCAAATATTCCGACCTTTTTCTTCGATTATCATATTGTGTAATATGATAACACCGTACATTACTTTGCGTATGTTGTCGAGGTGCCATGCTCGTGACGGGTTTTGCACTATAGTCCATCTCTTTTTTAGGACACCGAATGCACGTTCCACATCTTTCCGTGCGGACTCTTGACGTTGCGTGAATAGTACCCGTTTCTCGTCAATCGGGTGTTGGTACGCTTTTACAAATGTGGAATAATTTGGATATATACCGTCGGTGAGTAAATACCCACGTGGGTATTCGGAGTCGTTCACTTTAAACGGAACGTCGGCCGATTTGCCTAGTAGGATATCGTTGAATATCGGCGATGAATCTAGAACGTTTAGGTCGTTGTTCGCCCCCGGAACCCCAAAGTACGCATGCCAAATCCATAAATCTTGTGACGCCACCGCTTCTAGTATTAGGGAAGGTGTGCCGTGATGACCCCCAGTGTATTGTCCTTTCCACGCGTTTGGACAATTTGCCCAATCCCAATGCGTACAATCTATGCTCCCGAGCATACCCGGTAGACCATGTGACTGGTGATGTGCCGCATATAGTTCTTCAACATCGTTTCGTGTAGGTTTTCGCAAATAAATAGGACCGTATAACTCATAAATATATTCACAAAAAGCATACATACTTTGCCGAGCGGTTTTTGCCGACATCCGCAAATATTCGTCCACGGCGTCAAAAGTGTATCCATAACCCAAAAGACGAAGAGCCGCTCCACATTTTTGGTGTGGCGTAAAACCCCTTTTGCCTCGTCCGTCGTATCGCAATTGGAAAAGTTCGTAGTTGGCTTCCAAATCGTGCACGATCCGTAGAAACATCGATCGGGTCAAACGAAACCGGCTTTTGAAATCCTTGTCGTCATACACGCAATCTTCGGTAAAATAGTCGCGAATAAATTTTTCGTGACCTTCTTCGCGGTTTCTATTTTTCGCCGCTAATCGCCGCCTTTTTTCTGGAGTTTCTGCTCGGTTCACGTAAATAGACGCGACTTCCATCATTGCCGTGAATACCAAATCATCACCCGAGTCTTCAGAATCCGAATGGAAATCCATGAGAGAAAAGTGAAAGGTATATATATAGTGTGTGATATGTGTTGTGTGTGATATGTGTTTGAAGTATATATGTATATATATAGTGAAATTTTAAAAAAAAATTGATTTTTTTTTTTTTTTATTTCTACCCGTTAGCACCCCCAACGGTCGAAAATTTTAAATTGTTGGCTGTCTTCACGCGTTCAAACGCTGACGACCTGGGGACGCAAGGACTCGAGGACGCGGGGGGGGCGCGGTGTTTGCCGCGTCTTCGCCGCCTACGTGGAGGACGCAAGGGGGGCCGCGTGCGGCATACCCCACGGCCTAATTTTCCGATTTTTCGGAATCGGATGATGACCGCGTCTAAAAAGTAAAGGCAAAGGCTGCTACGTATTGAGGGCCCACCTTTCTTACTATGATACCGTACCTAGCAACCATTATTCGTTAAACTCATGCTTATATATTTTTTTTAGAAAAATTGTATTTATTCCTAGCTTTTATTTCTACCAATACTTTACTATCCATGTTAAATTACGACAAATATTTTAAAATATTATAAATTTTATTAAATATAATAGTTGTCACCATACACAAAGTTTCCGTGTCGTTGCACATTTTGAAGAGCTTGTAAAGTGCTTTGACCCATTTGACTCCTTTCACTTTTAACTAATATCCTAAAATTCAAATAAAATACAACTCTAATCAACAACGGTAAATAAGTCAAAATCACCATCAATTCTTCCCCTTTCCAATTTTATTGAATCATGCATCTTACACCCACGAAACACTCGGTTCCCATTTCGGTTGTAATAAAACTGGATTATAAAATCAGATTCAATCAATTATTTCTCTAAACCATAAAAAACTCAATGTTGGTGTAATTAAAGAAATAAATATATAGAACATCCATTAAACACGAATAACAAACTTCATTTCCAACAACCACAACATGAAAAAGAAAACCCAAAGTTAACATGAAACAAAGATACAAGTTGACGGATTATGAAAATCGCAAGTTTTAAGCATGGCTTATTGATGGGAAATGCATAGTAGTAATTAATGTTAAAGAAAGTGATTATTGGGTCTTGGTTGGTTGCCATGACTGGTACCTAGTCCAGTCTCTTTGACCAGGGTTCAGTGTGTGTCCCTTTGAGTGGTAGATGTATTCATCACCTTCACCTGAGAAGTTCTCCTTGTGATCCAATCCATACCTCTTTGGTTTAAGCATTAAAAGCTGCAACAACAAATAAATAATTTACTAGATTAACAAGTGGTTAGGTAAAAAAAGGGAAATCTCAAGTCCCATTATTTTGAGCCAATTTATGAAAAAGTTCCAAAATTAATTTTATTTACAGAAAATGACAACATACCGGCTAACGTATTCAGTTTAGCCATTTCTTCCGGTTTACCAGGATTCTTAAATTGGAAATCTCAAATAAAGCCAAATTATGTTAGGTTTGTTTACGAAAAAGTCCTATTATTTTGTGTAAAAAATTGGGAAATCTCCATTAAAGTCCCAATATTTTGGCTCAGTTTTTTAAAAAGTCCCCAATTAATTTTTATTAACAAAAAAGCCCCAATTAATTTTTATTAACAAAAAATGACAGAAACTACATGTTTTTATCTTCAATAAAGTCTTAATATTTTCGCATAGTTTACGGAAACGTCCCAACATTAGCCGATTTTCTGTCTTTTTTTTGTTAATAAAAATTAATTTGGGACTTTTTTGTTAATAAAAATTAATTTGAGACTTTTTCATAAACTGAGCCAAAATATTGGGACTTTATTGGAGATTTCCCTAAAAAAATTCACCATTAGGATTTTTTTCATAAACTGATCAAAAATAGTGGGACTTCACTGAAAATTGCCAATCTAAAAAACCAGATGAAAGAGCTAAAACGAATATGTTAGTCGGTATTCTGTCCTTTTTTGTAAAAAAAAATTTAACTTTGAGACTTTTTCATAAACTAGCCCAAAATAATAGGGTTAGGGTTACCTCATCTCCAGTGTGATCAGTGATAAAGTGCAACCAACCATGCCATTCGGGTGGGACCTGAGAAGCATTGTAACGATCCTTGGAAGCATATTCCACCCACCTGTGTCTTCCTACAATTCAAAAATATCACCATAATTTTATACTTTCTTTGGTTCAATGTAAGGGTAAAATGGTCATTTAGTCTCATCACCAAAAATTTATACTTTCTTTGGTTGTAATGACTAACCATATTGGGTCTCGCCAAGCTTCTCATAGTATTTATTGCCAACTTTGTCAACACCGACTAATGTGGCACCAATGTTGTGAATCTTGGTTTGCCTAAATTATTTATAAAACAAAAAGATTATCATTGAGTATAATAGCAATTGATGCAAACCAAACTTAAGATACATATTTATTGGACTAAATTACAATTTTGGTCCTTGTGGTTTACACCAAGTTATGGTTTTGGTCATGGTTTCGAAAATTTTGCACCGGTGGTCCTTATGGTTTCCGAATCTTTCACTTTTGGTCCCAGTGGTTTCCAAATCTTTCGCTTTTGGTCCCTCCCCTGTTACCGTTTGTGTAAACCACGGGGACCAAAAGTAAAAGATTTGGAAACCACTGGGACCAAAAGTGAATGATTTGGAAACCATAAGGACTACCGGTGCAAGATTTTCAAAACTAGGACCGAAACTGTAATTTGGTGTAAACCACAAGGACCAAAATTGTAATTTAGTCCAATAAATTCCTATCATGTGAGTTTTAATTTTATCTTGAGTAAATTACAACTTCGGTCCTTGTGGTTTACACCAAATTACGGTTTCGGTCCTAGTTTTGAAAATCTTGCGCCGGTAGTCCTTATGGTTTCCAAATCGTTCACTTTTGGTCCCAATAGTTTCCAAATCTTTCACTTTTGGTCCCTATGGTTTACACAAATGCTAACAGAGGGAGGGACCAAAAATGAAAGATTTGGAAACCACTGGGATCAAAAGTGAAAGATTTGGAAACTATTGGGACCAAAAGTGAACTATTTGGAAACCATAAGGACTACCGGTGCAAGATTTTCAAAACTAGGACCGAAACTGTGATTTGGTGTAAACCACAAGGACCAAAATTGTAATTTACTCTTTTATCTTTTTGGTGATGAATAATGATATTTCCCAAGTTTTCAAGCATGCATTCCAAAAAAATGTTGTTTTATGTAGCATCTCCAAAATTTTGTAATTCTAAACATGATGTTTTAAATTTTAGATTTTAAATTACTTTTGTTATCGCAATACATCATGTTATTTTAATGAGACAGCATCTTTTTGAATTTACAAATAGAACAGTTTTATAGACTTTTTTGAAGTTCAAGAAAGTATGGACAATACAATGATACATCAGATAATGGAACAACAATTCATCACACAAAATATGAGGCCGACTATATAGAAAACAAATGGACTTAATTAACTACACTAATAAAATGGTAATTGATAGCTGAAGCATATATATAAAACAAGAAGCTTTACTTACAAAAGATTTCCATCACTTAGACAATTCCTGAAAGAAGCAGAAAAGAAAGTTAAACGCAGTTGCATGAATGGGGCTTGATAAGAATGATCCCAAATATAAGAATACCTAAAATTGACCTAATCTACGCAATATCATCAATCTGTAGTTATAATAGAGAAATCATTCCAATTTCGTACTAGAGAAACCTAAAAAAATGGAATACCAACAAAAGATAACCTAATCTCCATTCACAAATACTACCCTCGACTTGAGGGGAATGCATCTACAACACCGTAAAAGCATGTTTCGGCAAATCTAAACAATCTAAGTAATTTCATCTCTTCATCTACGGATACGCATCATGAAATCATTACATACCACACTCAATACGCACTAGAACTAGGTCATGATTAAATTGAAGGAACAATAGCTCGTTTTCAAGATAGATCTTTAATTTGATTAGTTTTACGGCAACGAAAATAGATATAGATAGATGGAAGGGAAAGGAACGAACAGAAATCCTTCTTCACGAAGCTCTCTTGCGAAGCTTACAAGACCCTTCTCTCTGATGCCCTTCAGAACGTTCTTCACAACGGAAGCCATTTCTCCCCCTTTCTTTCCTCCTGTATCGACCGATCGACTCACTTTAACAGGATGCTCGGCCCCTTTGGGGTTTTATTGGAAGGTTAATGACACGAGAAGTAATTTATTTTTTAAAATATGTTTTTTTTTATATTTATTTATTTAACTTGTTATATTTATTCAAAAAATGGTAATATGATCGGGAAAATCCTCATCAGTCGGTCATATTATCATTTTTTAACAGATATAACAAGTTAAATGGTTAACGTGAACAAAAAGAACATTGTTACTTAAATATTAACATTTTGAAAAGTAAGTTACATCTTCGAGTAATTAACCCTTATGGAATCTTTGTTTATTGTTTGTTCAAAGTTCAATATTTTTCTTTATTTTATGTACTAAATAGATTTTCATTTTTGATCATCCATTACGATATCGCTTTTTCCTCGAAATAAATCTTGTTATATGCTTACCAACATATTTTATTTATCGCAAAACATTTTATGTGCGGTCAGTCTATTTTCATGAAAATAATCATTACATGTTTGTGAGAAGCAATTTATTTTGTACATAAAGTCGATGTTGAGGTCGATGACAAACACAATACAATACAAAACATATATTGTTAAAGAAGTTGATACTTTCTTAGACAATGTCTTTAAAAGAAACCAATACAAACAGAAATAATGATTTAGCATTATCATAGATTATATTCAAGTATGTTGTTAATGATATCGGAGCTTTATTGTTGAATTAGTATCAATACTAGTTATTTCTATTGTTTTTGGATTTAGTTGTGTAGAACGAACACAAACTAACTTAAAAAGATTCCTAAAGATTGGCATTTTTGGTCATTTTAGTGAATAATGCTCTACAAATTCTTGTTTTTGGCACGAAGTGGCAAACATACATCGTAAGGAATTAATGTACATGTAGTCATAAAAATAGCCTTTGTTGAATGCTCGCACCGTACAATGACACTATTATATTTGCTTCTAATGATGAGATCGCATAAACACTATGGCAACTGCATTGAAAATTAAATGTTTTCTTGGTGTTTAATATGAGAGGATTAAGGCAATATCGGTACATTAAGATATATATATATATATATATATATATATATATATATATATATATATATATATATATATATATATATATATATATATATATATATATATATATATATATATATATTTGCAAGTTAAGGATGAATCCGATTACATGAGTCGTAATATACTACAGCTACGCTAGGTACATCAGGCTAACTACAGTTCTTCGTCGTCAACCCTTCGCCGACGAGACTGCACAGAGACTAGACCCACACCCGCAACCGGCAAACATTGGTGCATAGCACACGCCCACCCCTGAAAGACGACCTGCAAGCAACTGACTGGGTAATACCCAGCCCCCGGGTACACACAACACCGGCTAGCACAGAGGCCACAAACTAGGCGTTAATATCTTTAGCCTTATGTTTGCGTGGAGAGAGGCTCGAACCCACAACCTCTCCTAGGAGAGGCAAGGGCCGTAGCCAATCCAACCACCGCTGATATATATATATATATATATATATATATATATATATATATATATATATATATATATATATATATATATATATATATATATATATATATATATATATATATATATATGTGTGTGTGTGTGTGTGTGTGTATGTGTGTGTCTGTGTGTGTATGTGTGTGTGTGTGTGTACATATATACATACATACATACAAGAATTTATTCTTTAGTAGGTGAGAAAGAGGCTTGTGTATTTAGGTAGCGTTTAGTAGATGATATGAGACTTGATTGAACTGAACTGAACTGGACTGGACTCGACTAAATTATATTGTTTATCTTTGCATTTGGTAAGACTTTAATAGAACATAACATAAAACTAAAACTACCCATTAGATTTTGTAACATTTTTCATAAACTATTCTATTACTTTTACCCTTTAATAGTTTTTAATAAGACATCAACATGTGATTAAAATAAAATTATTAATATATATTTATAATTACTTTTCAGAATATAAAAAAATCAAAACAGCAACACGTTCTCTTCCACCGCCTCATCTCTATCCTTCCGAAACCACATTCGCAACATCAACTATCTCTCGTTTCTTTCTCCTTTCATTCCATTTTCCCCAAAGCCAATAGACAATTTTTTTCCTGCGACGACTACAGTGTAGGGACCACCGACGTTTTTTGAGCATTTCAGTTGACAGTGATGGTAAGTTCTACTATTGTGTATATATTTTTTATTCAACTTCTCCTCAGTTCTACTGTTGTGCACCGATTTTTGTTATATGCGTTTGGAATCAGATTTATTATATATAGTTTGAATAAGATTTGTTATATGGGTTTGGAATTAGATTTCTTTCTAGGGTTTGAAAATTGGAATCAGATGTGTTATATGGGTTTGGAATCAGATTTCTTTTTAGGGTTTGAATATTGGAATCAAATTTGTATTATATGATTTTTCTTATGTTCTTAGTTTTATGTTCTTGTTAGAATCATTCTTGGAATCAGATTTGTATTGCGGGTTTGAAATCTGATGTTGCATAAAACCGAAATTTGCAATCTGAAATATGAAATATGAAATCTGCAATCTGAAATCTAAAATATAATGTTATTAATGTTGGAAATAGTGTCCAAAGTCATGAACTATTGATGATATTTCTAATAATAACATGGTCCTTTTAGGTTGCCCTTAAGACCCGGTAAAAGCAAATTAGTGATAGGAATAAATTGAGAAAAAATTAGTTTATTAATTTGTCATGTTATGATAAATTAATTAGAAACTAATCTGGAATTAATTAGAAATTAATTTGGAAGAAATTAATTACAGGAACCGGATGTTAATTAATTAAAGGAGTTTAATTAATAGAAACAATCCATGGGTCAAAGTGGAAAAATGGAGGTAGTTTTGTGGCTAAGTAGAACCCTCCCTATAAATAGAGAGCTAGGAATCAAACTGCTAATTCTCCCTTAAAGGTGCCGCCAACACCATCCCTCGCATCCTTTTTGGCAATTTTGCCAAACCTTGATTCGGATTTATATGCCTCTTGCCTCCTCCCTTGTGAAGGTTCCGTCAGTTTGCATTCCGGTGTTCTTGGGTGTGAACCAAAAGAGGGATTTTAGTTTTGATCTTTGCATCCAACAAGAGGTAAGTTTTGTTTTATGATTCATCTTTAGTTGATACAATTATTATGAACATTAAGATCCTTGCTATATTTTTGTATGGACACTGTTTTGATCTTGTTAAGACTTTCGCTGCAAAATGTTTTTGTTATTTTTTTATCAAAACCCTTCGGTTCAAATCTGATTTGTAAACAAATTTTTGGCTCAAATCTGATTTGTATATAATTTTTTGCCCATACTTATGTTGTTAACTTGTGTTGACGGTTTAACATGTTCATTATGGATTACGATAAAAAGTTACTTCTCGTAATTCTTATGTACTTGTATCTTCGTTTTTTTGGAAGAAAAGTTTGAAACGAAAACGAGACAATGGTTTGCAAATGTCTGTACATTAATACATGATGGAGTTATGGCTAGGTAATGCCATAGAATGCGTTGACTTATTACGCATGTCCCGTGAATATTTTCTTTGACTTGCACATATTTTAGAGCATATTATTCTTTTTAAGATAGCAAACATGTGTAGGTTGAGGAAAAGATTGCTATATTTTTATGATGATCGGTCACAATCACCATTACATGGTTATCAAACGTAGATTCCAACACTCAAAGCAAAAAAAATTCATATTTTTATGAAGTGTTGAATAAAATGATGCTTTTTGAAAAAGATGTGATACTACCAACTACTTTTAGCCCAAATCCAAACATGACATGACATAATAAGAGGTTACGACGGGTTTTTATGGAGCGGTTGGTATACTTGATGGAACCTTGATGTACACTGTTGCCTCTGTTAGCAAAAAAGATTTATATAAAGGAAGGGGAAAAGGAGATTGTTATCAAAATGTATTGGCAACTTGTGACTTTAACATGACTTTTACATTTATTGTCGGCTGCTAGAAATGTGTAGCACATGATTCTAGAATAATATCAGAAGCATTAGCATATCTACATGCACCATTCCCGTTTCACCACCACGTATGTTAATGGTTTTTGAAAGTTTTTCTACCTTAGTATAACAATTAATTATTTATTTGATTATTATTACGGAAACATATTATCTTTGTGATGTCGCGTATGCACATATTCGAGGATTTATGGCTCCATATCGTATGCACATATTCGAGGTATTGACTTGGAGATTTTCGTCACAGACATGCATTGACAAATAAAGAAAAATCCAACCATGCACATGCAAAACTTTAGAACATCATTGAACGTACTTTTGGTGTATTAAAAGCACGATTCCTTATATTGAAGATGATGGCACATTTTTCATTGGTCACAAAAAGAAACATTAGCATCACATGTTTTGCACTTCATAATTTTATAAGGAAAGAGGGGTTAAGCGATGAGTTCTTTACTCAGTATGATCAACCCAACATGTCGCTTCGAAATAACCATATACGCCTTGATAATAAAGACCTTGAAGAACATGGTAGTGCAGCGGACCGACAATATATAACTCATTTGCGAGATGAAATTACTGAGCAATTAATACAAAATATGGAATGAATATTTTCAAACAAATTGTTATTATGGTTGTATGGATTATATTTGAGTGTTTTAAAACTAAAACTATCTAAATTTCAATGTTGAAAAATTCTTTTAAGATTAAAAAAAGAGTTACTTTAATTTCAATTTATTCTAGTTTATTTTAGTTTATTCCAATTTATTTTAGCAGCTTGTAAATTTTAAAAAACAAATAGTATTCTTCTTACAGACGATATAGACGTTTGGTCCACCTCTTCTTTTGTAGATGTTCTTAGTTCGCAGACCGAAAACAATTTACCTCTTAAAAAACAAAGAACAACTTAGTATCGAAACGTTTTTAAAAGATTAAATTACACGAATGGTCCTTGTGGTTTGTGGTAATTTGCATGGTAATTTGCACGCTTGGTCCCTAACTTTTTTTTAACTCGGACCATCCATACTATTTGTTTTTGTTGCGTCTAGGGTCCTTGACAGACATAAAATGACCATTTTGCTCTTAATAATATATTTTTTAATTATTATTATTATTATTTTCAATTAAAAAAACAACATATTAACCCCATTTTAAATAATCAGAGTCTCTCTCTCTCCCTCTCTCTCTCTCTCTCTCTGTCTCTCTTCTTCTCGTTCTTTTACTCGATCCATTATTCTTTCCGATTGATTTCTTCTTTCCCATTCTTCTACTTGATCCATTCTTCTTTTCATTATTCTTTCCATAATCTGTTTGAAAATCCAGTAATATTAACTAAAACACACTAGCCCCAAACAACAAGTTCGAGACCATCCTCACCAAATTCAAGCTTGAGGGTCTCAATATTGTCAAAGATTAGGATTGTTTAAAGAAAACCTATCAATTTTGAAATAACACTCGACGTGCTTTGGCTGTTTTCCATAACCTTTGACAAGTTCAAATCTGTGCAGAAAACATAGATATTTGGGATTGTCACACCCCCAAACCAGGATGGCGGAAACGTCCGGGGTGGATGATTTCATGAACGATATCATAACAACATTGTACAATAGTGATCAAAGCAAACACATCCATCATATATATAATTGTAAATGTTACATGAGTTCAAAAGTTAGTACGTTTCGAATACAATTACAATATGATTCCAAAAATACATAGTATGACGTCGTAGCATCCCATCGTCAAAGCTTGTAGTTACCTTATCAATTTCATGAGAATACAAGTAGTTTGAAAGAGTGTCAACAATTAAGTTGGGGAGTTCATAAGAGTTTTGTATGAGAAAATCCATTTCTTTGTGAAAGATAGTATTGAAACCCAGAAAATCCAATATTTTCTTATAAAAGTGTTAAAGTCTTAAAAACCCAAAGACTGATAATGTATAACGTAGATTTTAATTTAGTATAATAACTATTTAAAAACCATATTCCCACGTAAACTAAATATATCGTTGATTTTCCCATGTGAGACTCCCTATAACCATATTGTGACCATGTAAGCCTGCTGCGACGTTCTTCAGGCGTCGGAATATTAGACATTTGTCACCTCAGACCTGCCGGTCTAGCTGTAGCTAACAGCTTAGGTGCGGGTTTGTCAATCCCGTATAGATCTATACACAAATATCACGCTCTCTTGCGGAGACTCTGGTTATAAATTCAGGACTTTTAGTATTTGTACTTAAATAAGTACGGTGAAGACCCGTCTCACAAAATTTGTTTATCAACTTGTTTACGTTTAATTTGTATATGAAAAACCGTTGTATTTACCATTATCATTTTTCCCATGATAATATAATAGTGTATAATAATTATATATTTTCATATAATTATTTGTCTTGTTCAAAAAGTCCTAGTAGTATTTGTGACCATAAACTATTCCTATAATAGCTTATTTTTAATATTTCGTTGTACAATACATATATTTACAAATATTTATGAAATAACTTGTTTAGATGTTCATAACTAACATCTTTTAAGATATTTCCCGTAAAAATGGTGTAATAAATTGGTTATAACCATTTTTGCTAGAAAAGTCATATTTCCGGTCACAAAAACGTAGTTTTTACTAGTTTTCATTTTTGTGACTTTTCTTTGGAAGTTCTAACATGTTTATACTCATTATTTTCGTAGATTTGTGTTTTTATTTAAACATATCACATAATAACGTTCATAACTGTAAGACCCGTATCCTGATTATAACATATACTTAAAATAAGAGTGTTAGGAATTATATGATTTTTGGTAGTTATAAAGCTAAGAAAAACTTTAGTTACAATTTCATATGAAAATCAGCATTTTGTGTCGTTTTTAGAAAAATCATAATTAATTCTAGAAAAATCGTTTGGACCTCAAACTAGTGCACAAAGTTTACAAATTGAGTCTAGTACAATTACCAAAAATAATAGTAAGCTTGAAAATGACATTATCTATGGTAAAAAATGCAATCGTTACTGATTAGTTCGGAATTGACAGATTAGATAGTCTGTTTTCAAAAATTCATAATAAATCATAGAAAAATCGTATAAATACGTAAAATACATCCCTGGAAAGGTATTGAGATAAATTTCTGGAATATCAAATAAAAACGTGAATTTCATGGGTTTAAAGTCGGCTAAACCAGTCTTGAACAGACTGATTCTAGAAGGTATTAATTTCAACAAAGTTATATTATTAAAATCTTTTGTCAAAAGTGTCATGCCATTTTTTATTCAAGAATTCAAGTATAAATACCCCTCAAAACATCTCATAAACCACACAACTAAATCTCAATCCAATATATAGAGGTTTCTAAGCACTAGAGTGTAAGCAAGTGAGCGGAAGGAAGCTCAAAAGCCTAACGAAGGAGTTATAGATCTCGACGACTGGTCATAAGGTAACTACAAAGCTTTCTATAGCTTAATTAGGTATTGTAAAATAGTTTTTGTTAAGAAGTAGAATATTTAATAAGTATAACATATGTTATATTATACTCATTTCTAACAATAGTAAACAAAAACCTTAAAATGTCGTTATTATAACAATTCGTAATTTCCGAAAATAATACCGATTGATTTAATTACGAGGACGGTGACTAGGCCGATTACTTGGGATCTGGTTGTTGGATTTTCCGAAAGGCTAAAATGCTGAAAGGATCCTGCCACCCCATCTAATCTTCTACCTGGCCGTTCTTTACTTGATAAATCATGGAGTATCATATTGGAATTATTGAAGGGTTTAATGATGCGACTATAATATAGTTAAGGATTAAGAAATGATAGATTTCTTATTATGTTAACAGTTAAAGTTGAAGGAAATACAAAGCCGAGAAAGATAAACGATATAGTCAACTATAATCAGGTGAGTCTTCTCACTATACTATAGGTGATATTGCATGCGTAGGAAGGAACATATGTTAGACTAAGGTGATCTTACCTGTTATGATAATTGTATGAATTATTGCTATGATAATGATTGTTTGTGGACGGAACGGGATAGCCCGCGAGCCAATAGGCGGAACGGGAATAGCCTGCGAGTCATTAGACAGAACGGGAAAAGCCTGCGAGCGATAAGACAGAACGGGAACTGCCCGTGAGTCTTCAGGCGGAACAGGGATAGCCCGTGAGTCTCACAGACATATGAATGGTTATTGTGTGTTGTATGTTATGTGATGGATCGTATGGTATTTTGAGGAACTCACTAAGCTCCGTGCTTACCCTTTTCCTATACTACTGTTTCAGGTACATCAGGTACCATGGATGGCAAGGCGTGACGTGTATACACTGTGCTGCTTCATTGGAGGACTGTTTTTGAATGGATGTTCCGCTATGTTGTGATTTCATTAACTTTTATTAATCCTGGGATGTTTTCATTAAACTTATAAGTTATGGAATTTTGTCAAAATTAATTAAGTGGCTTTTCTTATATTGAAGTATCCGTTTATTTTTTTTTTAATTTTACCCTAAAATTTTGGGATGTTACAAGTTGGTATCAGAGCACAGCTTGAGAGAATCAGGCTCACTTAGTGAGTTCTGGACTCAAGTTGAGGCTTAAGAGTTTTCTTAAAACATTTTTACGAAATAAAGATGTTTTATGAAGGGTGAACTGAAGACACAGTGTGTACCGCCAGCCGACGCCAGTATGAGAAAAGGGTTAAGTATTTAATATTGTGGATGTTAAAAAAAACATATGGTATATGTTTGCTGAAATGCCTGTTAGAGATCACACATTGTTGTATTATTATCTGCTATTTGCTAATAGAACTGTATGCTAGTGCCGATAGGTTGCTTAGAGATTTCCACTAAGTTGTATACAATATGAAATGAATAGTCATAGAATGTGTGAGTTGACCTTATTGCATGTTCCTTGTTTGGTTGTTGTCTTAGGGAAGATTCTCTTATTTGAAATACTGTTTAGTTCGATATTGTATACAACTAAGTTCGCGAAACAATTTGTCATCACTGGAGGAAGTTCCGTCTTAGTTAGAATAGCAGGGTGGGGTTGGGATTCCAAGTATTCCTAGAAGGGTTGACATATGCCTTGTAAGGGCATATGAGTTAAAATTATCGGTAAGAAGCGAATTGGATATTTCGAGACGGGTCTTGGAACGAACATGGATAGGTGTGGAAGGTAGTAGTAGAGCTCCTACTATCGAAAGCACAGGATCTGCGTTCGAGTCGGTAGTTCGTCACGAAGGATCCAAGGAGCTGAGTATGTGAGTGTCTAGCATAGTTGACTTAAATACTAGTATAATGTGGTAAACCTTTATCCATTCGATTGTTGAATATTGATTGTGAGGTTCAGTAGGAACAATTAAGATGTGATCATACCAGTTTGGTTGGACCGATCATGCTTAAGTTGATTACTGAGCTTAAAGACTGTTGAAAGGGAGAATGTCAAAATGCTATTGTGCTAGCTATTTTTCATGCAACTAATGGGCGCACAAGTCAGACAGGGACTAAAGGATGCAAGGGTGAGTTTTCCAACTCACAGTCAAAGAGGTGCAAGCGGCGCCTGAGATGATAGCGGGTATTTTTGAGTCGACTCTGTACATGCCTGGTGCTGCGTAATAGGGGCTACCTACCCTTGTATTGATCTTGCTTGAGTGATTGATCAAGTCGTGTGGGTTGAGAGTCTGGATCACTCGCTCGTGATTGAGGTAACTGACGATAGAGGTGTTGACTAGGGTCGCAAGCGGATGAGTAACATATGGTGGTTGATGTAAACGTCTCTACATTATCGAAACATGTTTATTGAGATGGTGTTTGCCCCTGATGCAAGTTGTTGGCTGAGCCGAATGGGCTTGGTTTTCGTTTGAGAGTAAGGGCTCGTAAAAAATAATTATAAATCGAAGAAACAGACTTGGACTTTAGTCCAAGTGGGGAAGGAATACAAAATTAAGGGAACAACATGAAGATTGTATAGAATCGATGAAATCATTAAAATTATAGTAACACATTGATATATTTAATTCATTACTATAACTTTATATTAATACATTAAGAAAAGTTTACAGAACTACTAACCTAAACTGGAGAATCAGAAAGATGTGAGAAAAGATCTTCTACACTCCACTCTTTGTCATCATTACGTTGACTTGTACCTTCTTGAGGATTTGGAAGGGGTATGCTTCTGGTTATTGGAGGAGGAGCTCCAAGGTATGGGGTCTCAATAGGGTTGGAACCCGTAATCCCATGATTATGGGCTAAAAATCGACTCGTTTGGGGAGTGTGTAAGTAGGGAAGTGATGAGGAAGGGTTTGGAACCAGTTGGGGATAGCTATAAGAAGGAGGAAACCAGGATAGGTCACCTACAAAGCCTCCAAAATTATCCTCACTCGCAGGCTCGAGTAAACCAGGATTAATACTACTCATACCAGAGTTAGATGGCAGAGTTTGCTGCTGTGTATGAGTTCTTGATGAAGTTCCCCCCTTTTCCAGAAATTTTCTTTTCTTATATTCAACCTTATGAGCAGCTTGTATCAGTTTCTTTGTGCCGTCTGTTAGACCCGATTGTGACCCTTCAATTATCGCTTCTTTTTCTTTTTTTATGTTGGGTATTAAATCTCCCGATAATTCTGTTGCCTCAATAAATTCATTACCAAATTCCTGTGGCACAAATAACTTTAGTAATTTCAACCTTATGATATAAAGGAATTAAAAAAATGTAGTTCTTTACCTCAGCACGATCAATAAGGGTTTGCAAACTCGTAAGTTGTCGTTGGGGCCAATGATTGATACCTAATTCTCTGCAACGTTTTTTTAACTGTGTCGATCCAATGTTGAGTTCCTTCGCAGCTTTCTCAATTGGTTTGTTAAAGTGTTCAGCTATTATTTCCCTACTTAATGAATGTCTGAAACCTCTTCTACTGCCAGCTACTGTAGTTATCGGAATCGAAGGATTGAGTTCAAATGTACTATTATTATTCGGGATCATTTGAACATGATCCTGATTTTCTGAACCAAAGATGGACATTGATTCATTAAAATCAGTAGCTTCTATCGGTGGTAATTGTAGGTTTTCAATCATGGACCCAGGATTCTGAAATCCTTCTAGATTCCTTTGAATCAACTGAAGGTGATTTTGATATTGAAAACTAACCCCAAGCTCAGGATTCATTTCAATATTGATGTTATGAGTTGTTTGTAATTGGCTTTCATTCTGAATGTCAGTCATGAATCCTTGATTCATGGGGATGATCTCACTACTCGTTGAGGGTACATCGTTGAATGAATTGTAATCGGGTAGACCATCCACAAATGGGTCTACAAAAATCAATTGTCAGATGATAAAATAAAATTGAATACTCATAGAAGCAATCATTTAAAAGAATTTAACCTGGTAGAAGGTATGGAGTCTGATCAAGTATAAAGTCTAAAGATGCATGCACCGGATCTTCTGAGTTAATGTTCAGCTCGGAAAAAATTTCTGGCTCACCGTGGAGTTGCTCTATTGGTAGTATATCTGGAAGACTGTAACATAATTCAGAATCAAACAAAACATTAGAAATATAAACAAAATATGGATGTTAGATGTCTAGAATGTTAAGTCACCGAACTCTATTAAGAATTCCTGGTATGAAGTACCCTCTCCTTGCGGAAAACCAGGTCCAGGGTTCGACAGATCGCCCATTGAAGATCTGTTTTCCATGACTCAGCTTTAAATATGAGTTCGTTTACGAACAAACTAGTGATAAGAGAGGATGAGATTGAAAATGAATGTGGAAATGAATGATACTACATACCTGTATATACAGTATCTTGCAGCTGGAACCGAAAAGACACACGGAACTGAAAGGACACCTCACGTTTTAATTACCGAAATTCAAACTAACTACAGTAGATGAGACTTTTCACTACCCCAAGTGACATTTTTTTTCAAAATTCCCTGCTTGACTTTGGTGAGAACAAGATAATAAAGAGACTTTTGGAATAAAACAAATTTTTATGTCTCCATATAATGGAAATAGTTTAAAGAGTGTTCAGTACTTCAAAAAAAAAAACTTAGGAAATATGATGTAAATTTTATTTTTTTCGGTGAAACACAAATTTTTTTTTTGGAGATTTTACAAAATAGATTTATTTAGCCAAAAAGTATTTAAAAGAAATGTTGAATTGAGGCAAATGTATGTTGAAATATGACGAATTCATATAAATACGAAATAGTGTTAAAAATTAGGTGTTGCAAGTTAACTAGGTTAACTATGTATACAGATAGATTAGAAAGTACTAAATGTGTACTATAGATAGTAGCCGGTCAAGTCGATGTGTGGGACTGTGAGAAACAGTTAGAGTTTTTTTTGTACATCTAGAGTAATTAGAAGAAAAGAAGTATGGAGTGAATGAGAATAATAGGACCTTAAGCATTATTACAGAGGTATGCGAATGTTGAAAGGGAAAGATAATTAAATCTTGTAAAGTTTCGGCAATAAGACGAGGAGGATTTTTGAAGGACACAAGGACTCGATGGGAAATACATAGAGGCGTTCGAGAATGCGGATTTCGGGACGAAATCCAAATAAGTGGGGGAGACTTGTAAGACCCGTATCCTGATTATAACATATACTTAAAATAAGAGTGTTAGGAATTACATGATTTTTGGTAGTTATAAAACTAAGAAAAACTTTAGTTACAATTTCATATGAAAATCAGCATTTTGTGTCGTTTTTAGAAAAATCATAATTAATTCTAGAAAAATCGTTTGGACCTCAAACCAGTACACAAAGGTTACAAATTGAGTCTAGTACAATTACCAAAAATAATAGTAAGCTTGAAAATAATATTATCTATGGTAAAAAATGCAATCTTTACTGATTAGTTCGGAATTGACAGATTAGATAGTCTGTTTTCAAAAATTCATAATAAATCATAGAAAAATCGTATAAATACGTAAAATACATCCCTGGAAAGGTGTTGAGATAAATTTCTGGAATATCAAATAAAAACGTGAATTTCATGGGTTTAAAGTCGGCTAAACTAGTCTTGAACAGACTGATTCTAGAAGTTATTAATTTCAACAAAGTTATATTATTAAAATCTTTTGTCAAAAGTGTCATGCCATTTTTTATTCAAGAATTCAAGTATAAATACCCCTCAAAACATCTCATAAACCACACAACTAAATCTCAATCCAATATATAGAGGTTTCTAAGCACTAGAGTGTAAGCAAGTGAGCGGAAGGAAGCTTAAAAGCCTAACGAAGGAGTTATAGATCTCGACGACTGGTCATAAGGTAACTACAAACCTTTCTATAGCTTAATTAGGTATTGTAAAATAGTTTTTGTTAAGAAGTAGAATATTTAATAAGTATAACATATGTTATATTATACTCATTTCTAACAATAGTAAACAAAAACCTTAAAATGTCGTTATTATAACAATTCGTAATTTCCGAAAATAATACCGATTGATTTACTTACGAGGACGGTGACTAGGCCGATTACTTGGGATCTGGTTGTTGGATTTTCCGAAAGGCTAAAATGCTGAAAGGATCCTGCCACCCCATCTAATCTTCTACCTAGCCGTTCTTTACTTGATAAATCATGGAGTATCATATTAGAATTATTGAAGGGTTTAATGATGCGACTATAATATAGTTAAGGATTAAGAAATGATAGATTTCTTATTATGTTAACAGTTAAAGTTGAAGGAAATACAAAGCCGAGAAAGATAAATGATATAGTCAACTATAATCAGGTGAGTCTTCTCACTATACTATAGGTGATATTGCATGCGTAGGAAGGAACATATGTTAGACTAAGGTGATCTTACCTGATATGATAATTGTATGAATTATTGCTATGATAATGATTGTTTGTGGACGGAACGGGATAGCCCGCGAGCCAATAGGCGGAACGGGAATAGCTTGCGAGTCATTAGACGGAACGGGAAAAGCCTGCGAGCGATAAGATAGAACAGGAACTGCCCGTGAGTCTTCAGCGGAACAGGGATAGCCCACGAGTCCCACAGACATATGAATGGTTATGATGTGTTTTATGTTATGTGATGGATCGTATGGTATTTTGAGGAACTCACTAAGCTCCGTGCTTACCCTTTCCCTATATAAACTACTGTTTCAGGTACATCAGGTACCATGGATGGCAAGGCGTGACGTGTATACACTGTGCTGCTTTATTGGAGGACTGTTTTTGAATGGATGTTCCGCTATGTTGTGATTTCATTAACTTTTGTTAATCCTGGGATGTTTTCATTAAACTTATAAGTTATGGAATTTTGTCAAAATTAATTAAGTGGCTTTTCTTATATTGAAGTATCCGTTTATTTTTTTTATTTTACCCTAAAATTTTGGGATGTTACAACATTTTGTATTTTAGGGTCCAAACCCTGTGTACTTTTATCGGTCACATCGATTTAACTATTGTAACTTTCACATACGAACTCCGTTTTCGACGTTCTATATGTCTATGGATTCATGTTCACAAACACACCGTTTTATGATTATTATTAATTCCAAAATAATATTTTTATGATTATCGAATTTTTACGCTACTATAGTTTATTATCCGTATTCACAGCATTTACCCGATAATTGATTTGAATTAGCGTACATAGTTTTATAATATCAAATAATACATTGTAAAGGTTATGAAAATTTACATTTCATCATATTGACCTAACGTACGGTTCGGTTGACTTAGGTTGACTTTTGTTGACCAAATTGATAGTTGCCACATCATCTACCCGTTGGAAGGAATTTCGTCCCGAAATTTAGTACTTGAGTAGATTCTCAAGAGTTTGGGAAGAGATGTGGGTATTTTTGTTTCATTTAGACCTCTGATTCCCAGGTAAATTCAGGTCCACTCTTGGCGCTCCAACAGACCTCTACTATTAGTATGCGACTTTGCTTCGTTCTCTTGACTTCCCTGTCCATGATTTCTACGGGTTCTTCGACGAAATGGAGATTCTTGTTTACTTCAATCTCATCAAGTGGAATGACGAGAGTCTTATCGGACATACACTTCTTTAGATTGGACACATGGAAGGTGGGATGCACGTTGCTGAGTTCCTATGGTAACCGAAGTCTGTAAGCTACCGGGCCGATTCTAGCAAGGATCTCGAATGGCCCAATGTACCTTGGGTTTAGTTTCCCACGTTTTCCGAAACATATCATTCCCTTCCATGGTGAGACCTTTAACAACACGCGGTCACGAACATAAAATTCCAAGGGTTTGCGTTGTTTATCCGCATAACTCTTTTGTCGGTCACGAGATGCTTTTAATCATTCACGGATCTGAACAATTTTCTCTGTTGTTTCTCGTATGATCTCAGGACCAGTGAGAGTGCTGTTAGGTACTTGTCCTCTGGCTAACTGAGTGTCACCTACCTCAGACCAGCATAGAGGGGATTTGCACTTGCGCCCGTACTTCAAATGGAGCAACTTTAATGCTCGTGTGATAACTATTGTTGTATGAGAACTCGATGAGCGGTAAGTGGGTGTCCCAAGCCTTACCAAAGTCTATCACATAAGCTCTCAACATGTCTTCCAGCGTTTGAATTGTTCTCTCGCTTTGCCTGTCGGTTTGTGGATGGTAAGCTGTACTCATGTCGAGCCCGGAACCCAAGCCCTTTTGCAATGATTGCCAAAAGTGTGACGTAAATTGACTATCTCTATCTGAGATAATGGATATTGGCGCACCATGCAATCGTACTATCTCTTTGATGTACGTCCTTGTCAGTTTCTCCATTTTGTATGTCTCTTTGATTGGCACGAAGTGTGCAGACTTGGTTAACCTATCGACAATTACCCATATGGTGTCCGGCCCACCAGTTGTCTTGGTAACTTAGTTATGAAGTCCATAGTTATCCACTCCCACTTCCACTCGAGTATCTCTGGTTGTTGTAATAAACCCGAGGGCTTTTGATATTCTACCTTGACTTTAGCGCAAGTCAAACACTTGCCCACATACGTAGCAATCCTGCTTTCATGTTTGGCCACCAATATAGTTTCTTGAGGTCTAGATACATCTTATCTGACCCAGGATGAACGGAGTACTTGGTTTTGTGAGCCTCGTCCATGATAACGTCTTTGTATCCGCCAAATCTTGGGGTCCAGATTCGGTTCATGAGGTCACGAGCTTCGTCATTCTTAACCTCAAGGTTTTTATCAATTCCTCGTAAGGCTTCACTTGCGACGTTCTCAGGTTTCAAGACTTCGAGTTGCGCCTCCTTGATATGAGTGGATAGATGTGAATGGATCGTTATTGTCAATGATTTTACTCGTGGGTTTTGAGTTGTCTCGAAGCGTAGGAAATGACCTTTCCCTTTTGCATGAGTACACAATCTAGACCCTGCTTGAATGCATTGCAGTAGACCATAAAGTTTTCCATTCCCTCTGGAAGGGACAGAATCGGAGCACTGCACAAAGCTTTCTTCAGGGTCTGGAAGGCAGTGTCTGGTTTAAACTCTCAGTTGAAGGTTACTCCTTTCTGTGTTAGGGTAGTAAGTGGCTTCACGATTTTGGAAAAGTTCTGTATGAATCTTCGATAATAGCCAGCGAGACCCAAAAACTGGCAGATTTCTGTCGGTGTTCTCGGCGCTTCCCAGTTTTCGATTGCTTTGATTTTGGAGGGATCTACATGTATCCCTTCCTCGCTGACTATGTGGCCTAGAAAGGCCACCTTTTGAATCCAAAATTCACATTTTGAAAACTTTGCATACAACTTTTCCGCCCTTAGCGTCTCTAAAACTTGTCATAGATGTTGACTATGTTCCTCCTTACCTCGTGAATAGATCAATATGTCGTCGATGAACACTATCATGAATTTATCTAAGTAAGGTCGGCATACGTAGTTCATTATGTCCATGAACACCGGGGGCACATTAGTCAATCCGAAGGGCATCACAACGAAATCGTAGTGACCATAACGAGTCCTAATGTAACATCCCAAAATTTTAGGGTAAAATTAAAAAAAAAAAATAAACGGATACTTCAATATAAGAAAAGCCACTTAATTAATTTTGACAAAATTCCATAACTTATAAGTTTAATGAAAACATCCCAGGATTAACAAAAGTTAATGAAATCACAACATAGCGGAACATCCATTCAAAAACAGTCCTCCAATGAAGCAGCATAGTGTATACACGTCACGCCTTGCCATCCATGGTACCTGATGTACCTGAAACAGTAGTTTATATAGGGAAAGGGTAAGCACGGAGCTTAGTGAGTTCCTCAAAATACCATACGATCCATCACATAACATACAACACACAACAACCATTCATATGTCTGTGAGACTCACGGGCTATCCCTGTTCCGCCTGAAGACTCACGGGCAGTTCCCGTTCTGTCATATCGCTCACAGGCTTTTCCCGTTCCGTCTAATGACTCACAGGCTATTCCCGTTCCGCCTATTGGCTCTCGGGCTATCCCGTTCCGTCCACAAACAATCATTATCATAGCAATAATTCATACAATTATCATAACATGTAAGATCACCTTAGTCTAACATATCTTCCTTCCTACGCATGCAATATCACCTATAGTATAGTGAGAAGACTCACCTGATTATAGTTGACTATATCGTTTATCTTTCTCGGCTTTGTATTTCCTTCAACTTTAACTGTTAACATAATAAGAAATCTATCATTTCTTAATCCTTAACTATATTATAGTCGCATCATTAAACCCTTCAATAATTCCAATATGATACTCCATGATTTATCAAGTAAAGAACGGCCAGGTAGAAGATTAGATGGGGTGGCAGGATCCTTTCAGCATTTTAGCCTTTCGGAAAATCCAACAACCAGATCCCAAGTAATCGGCCTAGTCACCGTCCTCGTAAGTAAATCAATCGGTATTATTTTCGGAAATTACGAATTGTTATAATAACGACATTTTAAGGTTTTTGTTTACTATTGTTAGAAATGAGTATAATATAACATATGTTATACTTATTAAATATTCTACTTCTTAACAAAAACTATTTCACAATACCTAATTAAGCTATAGAAAGGTTTGTAGTTACCTTATGACCAGTCGTCGAGATCTATAACTCCTTCGTTAGGCTTTTAAGCTTCCTTCCGCTCACTTGCTTACACTCTAGTGCTTAGAAACCTCTATATATTGGATTGAGATTTAGTTGTGTGGTTTATGAGATGTTTTGAGGGGTATTTATACTTGAATTCTTGAATAAAAAATGGCATGACACTTTTGATAAAAGATTTTAATAATATAACTTTGTTGAAATTAATATCTTCTAGAATCAGTCTGTTCAAGACTGGTTTAGCCGACTTTAAACCCATGAAATTCACGTTTTTATTTAATATTCCAGAAACTTATCTCAATACCTTTCCAGGGATGTATTTTACGTATTTATACGATTTTTCTATGATTTATTATGAATTTTTGAAAACAGACTATCTAATTTGTCAATTCCGAACTAATCAGTAAAGATTGCATTTTTTTACCATAGATAATGTCATTTACAAGCTTACTATTATGTTTGGTAATTGTACTAGACTCAATTTGTAAACTTTGTGCACTGGTTTGAGGTCCAAACGATTTTTCTAGAATTAATTATGATTTTTCTAAAAACGACACAAAATGCTGATTTTCATATGAAATTGTAACTAAAGTTTTTCTTAGCTTTATAACTACCAAAAATCATGTAATTCCTAACACTCTTATTTTAAGTATATGTTATAATCAGGATACGGGTCTTACAAGTCTCCCCCACTTATTTGGATTTCGTCCCGAAATCCGCATTCTCGAACGCCTCTATGTATTTCCCATCGAGTCCTTGTGTCCTTCAAAAATCCTCCTCGTCTTATTGCCGAAACTTTACAAGATTTAATTATCTTTCCCTTTCAACATTCGCATACCTCTGTAATAATGCTTAAGGTCCTATTATTCTCATTCACTCCATACTTCGTTTCTTCTAATTGCTCTAGATGTACAAAAAAAACTCTAACTGTTTCTCACAGTCCCACACATCGACTTGACCGGCTACTATCTATAGTACACATTTAGTACTTTCTAATCTATCTGTATACATAGTTAACCTAGTTAACTTGCAACACCTAATTTTTAACACTATTTCGTATTTATATGAATTCGTCATATTTCAACACACATTTGCCTCAATTCAACATTTCTTTTAAATACTTTTTGGCTAAATAAATCTATTTTGTAAAATCTCCAAAAAAAAAAATTTTGTGTTTCACCGAAAAATATAAAATTTACATCATATTTCCTAAGTTTTTTTTTTTTGAAGTACTGAACACTCTTTAAACTATTTCCATTATATGGAGACATAAAAATTTGTTTTATTCCAAAAGTCTCTTTATTATATTGTTCTCACCAAAGTCAAGCAGGGAATTTTGAAAAAAAATGTCACTTGGGGTAGTGAAAAGTCTCATCTACTATAGTTAGTTTGAATTTCGGTAATTAAAACGTGAGGTGTCCTTTCAGTTTCGTGTGTCTTTTCGGTTCCAGCTGCAAGATACTATATATACAGGTATGTAGTATCATTCATTTCCACATTCATTTTCAATCTCATCCTCTCTTATCACTAGTTTGTTCGTAAACGAACTCATATTTAAAGCTGAGTCATGGAAAACAGATCTTTAATGGGCGATCTGTCGAACCCTGGACCTGGTTTTCCGCAAGGAGAGGGTACTTCAAACCAGGAATTCTTAATAGAGTTCGGTGACTTAACATTATAGACATCTAACATCCATATTTTGTTTATATTTCTAATGTTTTGTTTGATTCTGAATTATGTTACAGTCTTCCAGATATACTACCAATAGAGCAACTCCACGGTGAGCCAGCAATTTTTCCCGAGCTGAACATTAACTCAGAAGATCCGGTGCATGCATCTGACTTTGCACTTGATCAGACTCCATGCCTTCTACCAGGTTAAATTCTTTTGAATGATCCATTTATAAGTATTCTATTTTGTTTTATCATTTGACATGTGTTATTTGTAGACCCATTTGTGGATGGTCTAACTGAGTACAATCCATTCATGGACGTGCACCCAACAAGCAGTGAGTTTGTCCCCATGAATCAAGAATTCATGGCTGGTATTCAGGATGAGAATCAATTACAGAGGACTCATAACATAAATATTGAATTGAATCCCGAGTTTGGGGTTGGTTTTCAATATCAATATCCTCTTCGATTGATTCAAAGGAATCTAGAAGGATTTCAGAATCCTGAGATTTTAGTTGAAAACCAACAATTATTACCGATAGAGGCCACTAATTTTGATGAATCAATGTCCATCTTTGGGTCAAAAAATCAGGATCATGTTCAAATGATCCAGAATGATAACAATACAATTGGATTTGAACCTTCTAGTTCAGAAAACATAGCAGGTGGCAGTGGAAGAGGTTTCAGACATTTATTAAGTAGGGAAATAATAGCTGAATACTTTAACGAACCAATTGAGAAAGCTGCGAAGGAACTCAACATTGGAATGACACAATTAAAAAACCGTTGCAGAGATTTAGGTATCAATCATTGGCCCCAACGACAACTTACGAGTTTGCAAACCCTTATTGATCGTGCTGAGGTAAAGAACTACATTTTTTTAATTCCTTTATATCATAAGGTTGAAATTACTAAAGTTATTTGTGCCACAGGAATTTGGTAATGAATTTATTGAGGCAACAGAATTATCGGGAGATTTAATACCCAACCTAAAAAAAGAAAAAGAAGCGATAATTGAAGGGTCACAATCGGGTCTAACAGGCGGCACAAAGAAGCTAATACAAGCTGCTCATAAGGTTGTATTTAGGAAAAGAAAAATTCAGGAAAAGGGGGAAACTTCATCAAGAACTCGTACACAGCAGCAATCTCCGCCATCTAATTCTGGTATGAGTAGTATTAACCCTGGTTTACTCGAGTCTTCGAGTGAGGAGAATTTTTGAGGCTTTGTAGGTGACCTAGCCTGGTTTCCTCCTTCTTATAGCTATCCCCAACTGGTTCCGAATTGGAACCCTTCCTCATCACTTCCCTACTTACACACTCCCCAAACGAGTCGATTTTTAGCCCATAATCATGGGATTACGGGTTCCAACCCTATTGAGACCCCATACCTTGGAGCTCCTCCTCCAATAACCAGAAGCATACTCCTTCCAAATCCTCAAGAAGGTACAAGTCAACGTAATGATGACAAAGAGTGGAGTGTAGAAGATCTTTTCTCACATCTTTCTGATTCTCCAGTTGAGGTTAGTAGTTCTGTAAACTTTTCTTAATGTATTAATATAAAGTTATAGTAATGAATTAAATATCAATGTGTTACTATAATTTTAATGATTTCATCGATTCTATACAATCTTCATGTTGTTCCCTTAATTTTGTATTCCTTCCCCACTTGGACTAAAGTCCAAGTCTGTTTCTTCGATTTATAATTATTTTTTTTACGAGCCCTTACTCTCAAACGAAAACCAAGCCCATTCTGCTCAGCCAACAACTTGCATCAGGGGCAAACACCATCTCAATAAACATGTTTCGATAATGTAGAGACGTTTACATCAACCACCATATGTTACTCATCCGCTTGCGACCCTAGTCAACACCTCTATCGTCAGTTACCTCAATCACGAGCGAGTGATCCAGACTCTCAACCCACACGACTTGATCAATCACTCAAGCAAGATCAATACAAGGGTAGGTAGCCCCTATTACGCAGCACTAGGCATGTACAGAGTCGACTCAAAAATACCCGCTATCATCTCAGGCGCCGCTTGCACCTCTTTGACTGTGAGTTGGAAAACTCACCCTTGCATCCTTTAGTCCCTGTCTGACTTGTGCACCCATTAGTTGCATGAAAAATAGCTAGCACAATAGCATTTTGACATTCTCCCTTTCAATAGTCTTTAAGCTCAGTAATCAACTTAAGCATGATCGGTCCAACCAAACTGGTATGATCACATCTTAATTGTTCCTACTAAACCTCACAATCAATATTCAACAATCGAATGGATAAAGGTTTACCACATTATACTAGTATTTAAGTCAACTATGCTAGACACTCACATACTCAGCTCCTTGGATCCTTCATAGGAGCTCTACTACTACAATCAATATTCCCGACTCAAACGCGGATCCTGTGCTTTCGATAGTAGGAGCTCTACTACTACCTTCCACACCTATCCATGTTTGTTCCAAGACCCGTCTCGAAATATCCAATTTGCTTATCACCGATAATTTTAACACATATGCACTTACAAGGCATATGTCAACCCTTCTAGGAATGCTTAGAATCCCACCCCCACCCTGCTATTCTAACTAAGACGGAACTTCCTCCAGTGATAACAAGTTGTTTCACGAACGTAGTTGTATACAATATCGAACTAAATAGTCTTTCAAATAAGAGCATCTACCCTAAGGCAACAACCAAACAAGGAACATGCAATAAGGCCAACTCACACATTCTATGACTATTCAGTCCCTATTGTATACAAGTTAGTGGAAATCCCTAAGCAACCTATCAGCACTAGCATACAGTTCGATTAGCAAATAGCAGATAATAATACAACAATGTGTGATCTCTACCAGGCATTTCAGCAAACATATACTATATGTTTTTTTTACATCCACAATATTAAATACTTAACCCTTTTCCCATACTGGCTTCGGCTGGCGGTACACACTATGTCTTTAGTTCACCCTTCATAAAATATATTTCTTTGGTAAAAATGTTCTAAGAAAACTCTTAAGCCTCAACTTGAGTCCAGAACTCACTAAGTGAGCCTGATTCTCTCAAGCTGTGCTTTGATACCAACTTGTAACATCCTAAAATTTTAGGGTAAAATTAAAAAAATAAAATAAACGGATACTTCAATATAAGAAAAGCCACTTAATTAATTTTGACAAAATTCCATAACTTATAAGTTTAATGAAAACATCCCAGGATTAACAAAAGTTAATGAAATCACAACATAGCGGAACATCCATTCAAAAACAGTCCTCCAATGAAGCAGCACAGTGTATACACGTCACGCCTTGCCATCCATGGTACCTGATGTACCTGAAACAGTAGTTTATATAGGGAAAGGGTAAGCACGGAGCTTAGTGAGTTCCTCAAAATACCATACGATCCATCACATAACATACAACACACAATAACCATTCATATGTCTGTGAGACTCATGGGCTATCCCTGTTCCACCTGAAGACTCACGGGCAGTTCCCGTTCTGTCTTATCGCTCACAGGCTTTTCCCGTTCTGTCTAATGACTCGCAGGCTATTCCCGTTCCGCCTATTGGCTCGCGGGCTATCCCGTTCCGTCCATAAACAATCATTATCATAGCAATAATTCATACAATTATCATAACAGGTAAGATCACCTTAGTCTAACATATCTTCCTTCCTACGCATGCAATATCACCTATAGTATAGTGAGAAGACTCACCTGATTATAGTTGACTATATCATTTATCTTTCTCGACTTTGTATTTCCTTCAACTTTAACTGTTAACATAATAAGAAATCTATCATTTCTTAATCCTTAACTATATTATAGTCGCATCATTAAACCCTTCAATAATTCCAATATGATACTCCATGATTTATCAAGTAAAGAACGGCCAGGTAGAAGATTAGATGGGGTGGCAGGATCCTTTCAGCATTTTAGCCTTTCGGAAAATCCAACAACCAGATCCCAAGTAATCGGCCTAGTCACCGTCCTCGTAAGTAAATCAATCAGTATTATTTTCGGAAATTACGAATTGTTATAATAACGACATTTTAAGGTTTTTGTTTACTATTGTTAGAAATGAGTATAATATAACATATGCTATACTTATTAAATATTCTACTTCTTAACAAAAACTATTTTACAATACCTAATTAAGCTATAGAAAGGTTTGTAGTTACCTTATGACCAGTCGTCGAGATCTATAACTCCTTGGTTAGGCTTTTAAGCTTCCTTCCGCTCACTTGCTTACACTCTAGTGCTTAGAAACCTCTATATATTGGATTGAGATTTAGTTGTGTGGTTTATGTGATGTTTTGAGGGGTATTTATACTTGAATTCTTGAATAAAAAATGGCATGACACTTTTGACAAAAGATTTTAATAATATAACTTTGTTGAAATTAATACCTTCTAGAATCAGTCTGTTCAAGACAGGTTTAGCCGACTTTAAACCCATGAAGTTCACGTTTTTATTTGATATTCCAGAAATGTATCTCAATACCTTTCCAAAGATGTATTTTACGTATTTATACGATTTTTCTATGATTTATTATGAATTTTTGAAAACAGACTATCTAATCTGTCAATTCCGAACTAATCAGTAAAGATTGCATTTTTTACCATAGGTAATATAATTTTCAAGCTTACTATTATTTTTGGTAATTGTACTAGACTCAATTTGTAAACTTTGTGCACTGGTTTGAGGTCCAAACGATTTTTCTAGAATTAATTATGTTTTTTCTAAAAACGACACATAATGCTGATTTTCATATGAAATTGTAACTAAAGTTTTTCTTAGCTTTATAACTACCAAAAATCATGTAATTCCTAACACTCTTATTTTAAGTATATGTTATAATCAGGATACGAGTCTTACACCTAAATGCCGTCTTAGGAACATCTTCTTCCTGAACTCTGAGTTGGTGGTACCCGACCTTAGATCAATTTTTGAGAAGTAACTCGATCCTTGCAGCTGGTCGAATAGGTCGTCAATTCGGGGTAGTGGGTATCGGTTCTTGATGGTGAGCTTGTTCAACTCCCGATAGTTAATGCACATACGGAATGATCCGTCCTTCTTCTTCACGAATAAGACCGATGCTCCCCAAGGTGAGAAGTTCGGCCTGATGAACCCTTTACTTAGCAGTTTGTTCAGCTGACTGGACAATTTTTGCATTTCTGCCGGGGCTAACCGATATGGTGATTTTGCTACGGTGGTGGCTGACATCGCAGCGGTCGTCATCCGGTCAAAAATAAGAAAATAAACCTCACTCTTACTTAGCACAGTGGAAGTCAGGGTCGATCCACAGGAGTTACGTGGTCGAGACAGGTGACAGATTACCAACTGCAGTGTCACGCTACAGTCAGAGGACCTAGTTCCTAACTTTTGACAACTAATCCCAATAAAACAGTTTCAAGCAAGCATGAACTAAACTATCAACCAAACCTTGTTACTTACTGAAATCAGAAGTACATCTCCAAATCAGAAGCAAACAAAGGCAATCCAAACATCAAACACAATTCAAACATCCAATGATTCATTCACAAGCATAAAACATCGAAAAGAGATAATTACTTGTAACCAAATGATTCATTAACTCAAAACTCAGATCCAATGACACAAACAGTAACCAAAAGATCCAAAAACAAAAACTAAAACTAAATATCAATGGTTGTCACTCCCAAAGATACTAGCCAATGATTACTAACTATTAAACTAATTGAAAATTAAAGATAAAAACATAAAAATACCAAAAGATAGTTGCTGAAGCTAAATCTCGGAGTCAAAGAGCCTTGGAGGTCGATTTTACACCAGGTCTTCGCTAGTTTTTTCGACCTAAAAGCCTCTATTTATAGTTGCAAAAATCTCGAGACCGCGCCGCGCATAGATGGATCCCGCGTCGCGCGTAGGGGTTTATCCCCGTTTTATCGGAATTTGAATTCTTTTCACCGCCTCATACCCGCGTTACACCTTGATGATTTCCGTGGCGCGCGTACGTCTTTTCCTATCTTTACCTTATCTTCAAACTACTTCCAAATTGCATGCTTTTAGTCCCTGTTTTCATTTTTTCTTTCCAAAAAAGTGCTGGCACGAAAAGTGAGAATACCACGATGTATATAATATAATTTCACTAAGAATAGGGCTCAACAACGACTAAAATATGTGATATTACTAGGCATTGTCAAACATCCCACACTTGTGTCTTGCTTGTCCCCAAGCAAGAGAGTTTTTAATAGATTTTAACTAAGACTCAGACAATTTTTGACTGTGTTCAGTTTCAAAGCTTATTGCCTTATGAGTTAGAGTGAAATAGTTCGTGAGAACATAATCAGAATGTTCTTTGGAATTCATGGCTTTCTAGAGAACCCTTGATTACAAATTTTCTGTCCACAATGAAGTGTACATACTCATTCAGATTCTAAAGGCCATAAAAGAGCTATCCATGACTTTCGATGTTATCCGTGTAGCGAGCTTTCAGAAGTACCATCCCAGACCGGACGATCTTAGGTGGTAAGGTGCATAAATGCCTTTTTCGAGGCCACCCTTTTCGGACCTGCGGGATCGAACAACATAGGCCACTGATTGATAGTTCCTTCCTAAATTCCAATCCTAAAACAGTCCAATCTTCTAACTCCTCAAACTCAACTTATTAGACTCAACTAATAGCATGATTACAACTACATAGTATTTCTCGAAAAATACTAATGCTATAAACAATCACAAACTATTCATTTCAAAATTATAATCTAGTAAAAATTATTTAGAAAAAGGGAGAAACAATCACAAACTTTCTTGAAAATCAGTCATTTCCCGCAAAAATTTCAAAAAACTACTCTTTTAACCGTCCATACCCCACACTTAAAATCGTACAACGTCCTCGTTGTACAAAAATTATTTAGAACAAGGGAGAAAGAGTTATCCCTTTGGATGGTAGATCACTTGATTTGTAACACCCGGTTTCTCATACGAAGTACACCCAAAAATTTTCAATAATTATACATCAAAATTGGTATACTTGTACTCAAACCAAGGATCAAGATGTTATCAACATGAATATTTACACAAAAGTTCCTTACAAATTTCAACCATGAATTACAAATAAATCTAATTCAACTAAAGGACAGGCTCTAAACTTGTCAGTCTTTCTTTCTCACATGCCTTCCCCTATCACAGCTACAGATACCTGCAAAACAACATACAATTCAAGTGTAAGCTTATAAAAAGCTTAGTGAGTAATCTCAATCACACTCCACAATCTCTCTCAGTAAACTCTCTCATCATTCTCCTTTGCTAGTCTCATTAGCAATTATTCACTTTCTCTTACTCTGAAATCTGCAAACTTATTAGCTTTACAAACACCAGCTAATTAGTAGTAATATTAAATCACGAATAAGTATCACAACTGATACTACTCATAAACTCAATCACACACACACTCGCATATACTCATTATGCAATTAATTATACTCAATTATAACACCCATCATGGTTGTAGCAATCAAACTCAAAGACTCTTTAACTCACTCGCTCTAACATATACTCTACTCTTATACTCAGTATATAGTGTAACTCGTCTCTTGTTATCCATAGATAACAGAACCACTCTAACTCTAGCTACCACAATATCAACATAACACACATATATGTTCAACATATATATACAACAATGTATAACTCTTACTCAAGTATTCAGAAGTACTCACCTGATATCGGCTTAGTACACGGAACCCCCAATTTGCGCATACCGGGCTCCTGTTCTCTAGACTTGGTTATATCACCATAGTCTAAATAAATTCTCCAACACCCATAATAATCTCAATAACATCTATCTCAAAGATGTATAAATCACAGAGGAAAAATGAGTATAAACGGTAAATATCAACTCTATATTTACCGAAACCCCCAAATCCACGTATCTACTCATTCAACCGTAAGAACATGACAATAATCACACCAATAGCTCATAAGACATCCACTAACAATCTACTAACAACATATCTATCAATTTATAGCTAAATCACGAAAAGCAAAGACTAGGGTTTGAAACCCCCAAAACCGAGAGATACTCACCTCGACGAATTAGGAAGCAAGAACACGTTTACGGGGTTAGATCCACGCTTCTACATGTTTCCCCATGAACCTCTAGGATTGATTTCACTCAAAATCGCCTTATTTTGCTCTAAAAATCGAAAAGGATGCGTTTTTCTTCGAATGAGGGTTTGCTGCGTATATATATAGTCTGCAGCCGTAACCCGACCCGGGTTGCAGAACCCGAGCCGGGTTGCAGAACCCGACCCGGGTTGCTTTTACGACATTTACTTCCGTTCGTTTAATAGGCACAACACGACCCGGGTTTCAGAACACGATCCGGGTTGGTTCTTTTTGGCATTTTTCAAACTCAAACTTCTCCCAAAATGTCCTCTAACCACACTAACACATATAACAACTTAACTAATCTTAATTATACCAAGATTAGTACCTAAGAAGGATTCCAACCCCTTCTCGCTCATCAACAACTCAAAACTCAAAATAAATCACAAGAATCGACACACCTTTATGCTAGCAAACTCATAGCTAGAATCACACCGACTATAAGGTAATAACTTTACTTACCTTATAAAGCATCTCAATTTAAAAATGGGTCTTACAAGTTCTCTCCTCCTTCAAAAGATTCCGTCCTCGGAATCTCTTAGATTAGGCATGATCTATACAACTATCTCATCACCGCAATCACACATTACACACAATAGTGATATTATCCACTCGTCAGCTCATATGACATGTATATATCATTACATACCGCTTAATCATATTATAGAACTCAAGCTTCCCCGATTCACATTACATTTATAAACTTTCTCACTCGACTTCTCTTTCCGCAAAATCTTAATGCCCGCCATTATTCTCGTAAGATGATCTCTATAACCACATTGGTTGTTACCATTTCATGTAGACAACCACTCATTCTTTCAGAGCACTCCCCTTGTTATAGCTTTTCCGATACGAAGGTATCTCACCTCACTCTTCAAGTGATACTCCAATCACTATCATCACTTACACACACCTATATCTATGGCTCACATCGAGCCATGTTCTCAGTGTACCATCCATTCTTTCTATAACACTAATCTCAATAACTATTTGAGACTCAACTTCCCTTTCCAATCTCCTTGAAATGGTTTACTCTAGCTCAATAAGGAAAACGGTCTCACCGATTCCAGGCTCACATTCTCTCTCAATTTACTCCTCATATTGCAACATGTCAATTATTTATTTCTCATTAACATAACTTATAAATACTAGGATAAAAATCCAGAAATAACAAAATATTAGAAACTATCTCGAGTTTCACTCGCGCCTCCTATGAATTTGTTATTTAACTCTCGACACTTTAGTCACACAAGACGCGTTTCAGTTGTCTCATCACCACAACCGACTTCAACTTCTCTGAAAACTCATTCATCTCTGCTCCTACCTCATCACACATATTAGGTTTTCACCCTATATACAACTAAAAATCTTCCACCAATTAACTCTTCTTTATCTCAGTTCAACAACATACCTCATGCTGTTTCTCTCGATGTACTCACTCATTACATCCTCTCTTATGTGGACATTCCACATCACTCTCTCACTCACTCGTTACATCATCTCCTATGTGGAGAATCTGCATCACAGTCTCATCAATCATTAGTCCCATTGGACTTGGCAATTTATTATCAAACAAATTTTCAATACAATCGCATATATTTCTCCCGACACATCATTAGTAAGAATTCTCCCATTGCCATTTCTCCGTCATTCTTATCTAAATTTCTAATTCATTATAATGACACAAAATAAATCATACATACATACGGCTCACCGTAATCTCTACACATAACTCGCAAAGAATTACTAATGTTCAACACCGCAATTTCTATGGTGAGATCATATCTCATCACTCGACTAACTCATTAATCTCAAGAAAATAACTCAACATTATTATAACAAAATCTACTATCCATCGTCTCATACGAATAAGTAGTTTTGTTATCTCGACATTCACAAATTTCTCTCATTGGCAGTAATCGATTTGATTGCTAAGGAACGAATCCTATCAATCACAATTACAATTACTTGTCTCCTCTGTTCAACTCATATCTTTTCATCATGCATTTATAGAATTCTGTCTCATTCAACATGAAAGATATCTCACATATTCTCAACACTATTATTTGATAAACACACATACTCACAATAACATTTCTCAATAGTATTACTCATTGTATTATCTCATAATACCTCTTTATTGTTACTCAGCCTCTAATTCGTCCTCTTCTAAACCCGTAGGTTTTAAGCCACACAAGCTTACTGCTACATTCATATCTATCCATACGCAAGGATAGTACATGTCTCATTACTCTGCATCATCATAACATACATGCCTGTCTATACACAAGCACAACACTATAGCACCACTCTGGCTCAACTCTTGGTACCCCGTACCATCATTTGGTCTCATCATTCATAGTATCTTATAGTACCCCGTACTGTTCTCCAAACTCACTAATCAACACTATCTCATAGTACTTCGTACCGTTCGTCGACCTCATTACTCAACACTCTCTCACGGTACCTCGTGCCGTTCTCTGTTATCAGCACTCAACGCTGTGTTACGGTATCTCATACCGTCCTCTGATCAAATCATGGTACCTCATACCATTTTCTTATTTCAATTCATCTCCTATTTTACACTAGGAATTCTCCCTTACGGTCTCAAGCCATATAGACTCACCGTCACTCCTTTCGTTTGAGTCACAAAGATCCTCACTGCTCTAACCACAAGATACTCGTCTTGTGGTTCCACAGAAATATGTGGCCTCAACCTCAGCTACTCAATACGTAGCCCCACGAAATATGTGGTCTTAATCACATTTACTCATTATGTGGCCCAACAAAGTATGTGGTCTCAACCACTTTACTCGATATATGGTCCCACAAAATATGTGGTCTCAACCACATTTACTCGATATATGGTCCCATAATTTTGTGGTCTCAACCACATTTACTCGATATATGGTCCCACAATTATGTGGTCTCAGCCATATTTACTCAGTAACTAACTCAATCTCTAAGCCAATAAGGCCTAGATGAACCACTCTAGGTTCTCTCAATTTATAACCACAAGGTACTCTTTATGTGGTTACTCAAGTGTCCTCTGATAATGCTGTCACAAATATCTCATTCTGTGACAACTCCAAACCACAAAGTTCAATTCTCAGTATGTCAACTCATAATCAGTTATCGTGTGCAATCAGCTACACACTCACCGTCTTTCTCAACTCATACTCTTTTGGCTATCTCAGCCATTTATTTTGATCAATCACAAGTACTAGTCATATGGCCCCACAAAACATGTGGTCTCAACCACAAAGTACTTGTACATAAAAGTCTCGTCACATCTGTGAAACAACAAACACTATATATATACAATATCAAAATTTATATATATATATTTACCATGTATATACTCTTTATACACACTTCTCTAAGGTTGTTAAGTACTCATCAAGCAACCACTTATAATCTTAGTTATATACAATCACAAAGCACTCGTTATGTGATATGTAAACATTACCTCAAATGGATATGAGATTCTCATCTCAATGCCGATTACTACATTTTATAACCACAATTCTCTAATACATGTAATCTCAATTGATCTTTTACGTGTCTACATATTTTATACATATTCTATTACATGTATTATCAACAATTAAACACGCGCGACACGTTACAGCTAACATGTTAAATAAAATTACTTGCATACCTCATAGCAACAAAATCTTGTCTCCTCATTAGTTGAACCTTGCGTACCGCGATTCTCAAATCTTGAGTGTACTCGGCTACACTCACATATCTCAACTCTTAGCTCATGCTCAACATATGCTCAACCTCTTTCTCATCATCAGTTAAAATTTTGCCTCGACCAGGATCTCATCTTAACATCTCATCATTATCTGGAAATTTGCCATCAACAGAATATCATCTCATATTCAGTTAACATCTCATAATTAGCTGGATTTCTTTTCTTCTCGTTGGTTGATATCTCATATCAGCCAAAATCTCGTCTCATCATCCACTATTGGTCCAACCGGCTCTTACCAATTTCTCAATTCATCCTTCATCTGACTCCATATCTGTATTTACACACAGGAAACAACAAATAATAATATAACATAATAGTTATACATAACTTATACACTAACAACTGCAGCCGTATCTTTTCCAAGCATGTGATAGGGCTCTCTCTTCTCGGTTCAAGTCTAGGACTCTACACTCAAAGACCTAGTTCGCTTAAACCATGCTCTGATACCAACTTGTAACACCCGGTTTCTCATACGAAGTACACCCAAAAATTTTCAATAATTATACATCAAAATTGGTATACTTGTACTCAAACCAAGGATCAAGATGTTATCAACATGAATATTTACACAAAAGGTCCTTACAAATTTCAACCATGAATTACAAATAAATCTAATTCAACTAAAGGACAGGCTCTAAACTTGTCAGTCTTTCTTTCTCACATGCCTTCCCCTATCACAGCTACAAATACCTGCAAAACAACATACAACTCAAGTGTAAGCTTATAAAAAGCTTAGTGAGTAATCTCAATCACACTCCACAATCTCTCTCAGTAAACTCTCTCATCATTCTCCTTTGCTAGTCTCATTAGCAATTATTCACTTTCTCTTACTCTGAAATCTGCAAACTTATTAGCTTTACAAACACCAGCTAATTAGTAGTAATATTAAATCACGAATAAGTATCACAACTGATACTACTCATAAACTCAATCACACACACTCGCATATACTCATTATGCAATTAATTATACTAAATTATAACACCCATCATGGTTGTAGCAATCAAACTCAAAGACTCTTTAAGTCACTCGCTCTAACATATACTCTACTCTTATACTCAGTATATACTGTAACTCGTCTCTTGTTATCCATATATAACAGAACCACTCTAACTCTAGCTACCACAATATCAACATAACACACATATATGTTCAACATATATATACAAAAATGTATAACTCTTACTCAAGTATTCAGAAGTACTCACCTGATATCGGCTTAGTACACGGAACCCCCAATTTGCGCATACCGGGCTCCTGTTCTCTAGACTTGGTTATATCACCATAGTCTAAATAAATTATCCAACACCCATAATAATCTCAATAACATCTATCTCAAAGATGTATAAATCACAGAGGAAAAATGAGTATAAACGGTAAATATCAACTCTATATTTACCGAAACCCCCAAATCCACGTATCTACTCATTCAACCGTAAGAACATGACAATAATCACACCAATAGCTCATAAGACATCCACTAACAATCTACTAACAACATATCTATCAATTTATAGCTAAATCACAAAAAGCAAAGACTAGGGTTTGAAACCCCCAAAACCGAGAGATATTCACCTCGACGAATTAGGAAGCAAGAACACGTTTACGGGGTTAGATCCACGCTTCTACATGTTTCCCCATGAACCTCTAGGCTTGATTTCACTCAAAATCGCCTTATTTTGCTCTCAAAATCGAAAAGGATGTGTTTTTCTTCGAATGAGGGTTTGCTGCGTATATATATAGTCTGCAGCCGTAACCCGACCCGGGTTGCTTTTACGACATTTACTTCCGTTCGTTTAATAGGCACAACACGACCCAGGTTTCAGAACACGACCCGGGTTGGTTCTTTTTGGCATTTTTCAAACTCAAACTTCTCCTAAAATGTCCTCTAACCACACTAACACATATAACAACTTAACTAATCTTAATTATACCAAGATTAGTACCTAAGAAGGATTCCAACCCCTTCTCGCTCATCAACAACTCAAAACTCAAAATAAATCACAAGAACCGACACACCTTTATGCTAGCAAACTCATAGCTAAAATCACACCGACTATAAGGTAATAACTTTACTTACCTTATAAAGCATCTCAATTTAAAAATGGGTCTTACATGATTGGTACTCGGTGTTACAGGTACAAATACGAACAAAGGGGTCCTTGATTTCGCGTTCTGGAGTTGTAGCGCAACAATGAACATGCCGGTAGTCAAGATAAGTGGAGGGGGCACGGTGACCCCACACTTGCTTGAAACAACTCCTCCAATTTTGGTATCACATGCATGGCTCACAAAAAAGATTAAACACAAACAAACAACTAAAATATAAAATATAAACAAACAAAAGATGGTAGTGTCATAAGTACATCACAAATACTCAAAAGAAAAATAAGAAAAATACATCAATCGCCACCTGGTGGCCTAGAAGAACCGGCCTCATGATCGTGGGCTCGGGCTGGGAATGGTCGGGGGTGGTGTCCCTGCTGTGTGGCTAACTCCACAAGTACCCCCGATCCACTCCAATCGCCTAAGCTCAGTCGCCTCCTCCTGCTGTGGTGCTGGCTTTGCTGATGCTACCGGTCTCTGGCGTCTCCTACCCGGCTGGGCGTAAGCTGGCTGGGGTCCGGGGGTGCCTCAATCGCTGCCCTCATGAACTGACCTGGGCGCTGCTGCTCAATAAGCCCGATGCTCTCCGGGGCTCGCGTCGTGGTGCGAGCGGGAGGTAAAGCGGTCAAGGATGCCACAACAGGGGCAGTAAGGATCCGGTATGAACGGGCAAGCGGGTGATGTAATGTCTGCGGGCCAGAGGACTGCTGGCAGATGCACCAGTCGCACGGGTGGACAGGGAGACAGCTAGGGCGAACAGGAGGTGAAGGAACCTGGAGGGGTCGAGGAGGACCCAGAGATATGGCATGTCCTCGCCGGACACCTTCTCGCCCCCCTCCCTATGCATGATGGAGGTGGAGACGATGCGGTGCATGAGTCGGTGAAGTGGATCGCGAAGATAGCTCTTGTGACATCCACCTAAAATGGATTCGGGTCAACCCAACCCAATTGGAAATTTAATAAACCCTACTCGAGCTTACTTGACGCTAATAGGATCAAAACCCATACAATACGATATAAATTGACGTTAGTAGCAATATAGCATAGTATAACGTTATAACTATAATCAAATTAAATTATGATACCATATTAAAATCAAATCAAAGTATGATGCTCTAATTAAATTAAAAGAATCAAACTTGAATGCTATAATTAAACTTCAAATCAAAGTAGATTGTTATAATCAAATAATAACCTATTTTTTTTATAAAACTCTATTTTTATAAACTCTACATTAAATTTTATAAAATTTTTATATTAGTTAGTGTATTACATAGAGATGCTTGTGCTAGTGGGAAATTATGAAGACCACCAAAAGCCAAAAGTTATTCCCATGGTCTCCCATTCACACCTCCCATCATCTTTCCTTTCATTTTTCTCCCAACACATTATTCTCATCACCACTCAAACCCTCTCTATTCTTTCTCTCACTCTCAATCTCGAAATTCTTCCAAGAAATATCAATTTTCCAGCCAAGAACAATCTCTCATACTCAAATCATCATCCCTCTTGAAGCATTCATCAAGGTATGTTGTTAAAAGTCTCAAATTCATGAATGAAACAAATTAAATCCACCAAACTATCTAAAACTCATTTTATGCATAAACCTGATTTTTCTCAGGATCCCATCAATAAAATAAGAAGTTCTGGAAATGTTCAGAAAATAACTTATTTTTATTGAATTACTATAATTATTGCAATAAAATAGGGCAATAATTCACATAAAATACTTTTTGCAGTCAATAAATTCTGGGAAAATTTTGAACAACCCATATATTGAGTAAAGTGGATTTATAAAGTTTCATGCATTTATATTACTGTTTGATGCTTATATTGTATTTTATTTTGTTGTAGATAAATAAATTGCAAAATATAGTTATGTATTTTAAAAACTAGATTTTATATTTTTCACACCTTATTAACATTTTAAAGACTCCATGACAAAATTTACAGATTTTTGTATGAATGTTTGCTTATTTTTCCTGATTTAATGATTATTTAATGGTTTAAATTGATAATAAACAGCTACACATGTCCAAAAATTATAAAACCTTATCAGAATATCATATATAACATGTTAATCATAAATAAAAAGTCTAATGAATTTCTCTTGATATTTTCCTATTATTTATGATTTTATTGATTAGTTAATAATGAAAAACATAAGAAATACTTCCCATAGTCCAAAATATCCAAAATATTTACAGTAGGCTCAATATAGTGTTAGAAAACTATGGTTAACGTTCCAGAATTTGTGGGAATAATTTCTTATTTTTCCTGAATTTTGTTGTGGTTTAATTATTAAAATACTAAATAAATACTAAAGCAGTTAAGAAAAATATGAACATTTTATAGTAATTACTATTTTATAAAATAATGATTTTCTGATAATTTCAGAATGTTTCATTACTGTTTAGTATTTAAAACCATTTTCCTAAATATCTAAGCATGTAAAATGCATTTTTAATGATTATTTCATATAAATAATTGTTTATAATATATAAAATCTGTAAATACTTATAATTTGACTAGTTATTATTTTAATAAGAAATTATTAAAATCTTGCCTAATGTGAAGATATAAATTAATTAAGTAAAGTAATTAATTCAATTTAAAATTCATTTAACATATGAATACATTAATATTCAAAACAAAATTTGGATTATTGTTAATTCATCTAATATAAGAATATGTGTCTAATTATTTTTATTAATACTATATTCCCGTTTATCGATTCCTAAGCCAAAACTATTAATTATATTAGGTTCTACGACATTTTGACTCGAGCCGTATATCGTACAACACGCGCATTCCTTGTTGGACTAATGTGAGTAATCTACCCCATATTTTGTAATTTTAAATACTTTTGGGGTGTATCATGTGGTTCTAATATGTTCCAACTTTATTTTATTATTTTTTCACCATTGAGACATTGTTGGGACATTTATACATGAATCATTATTTGTATAATTATTGTTTGTTTACGCTACATGTACTTGTAGTGCATTACAATTTTTAGTCTAATCTCCATGACTATGCCCGTATTCTTGAGGTACGTTATGGACAATAACAGCGCTATTGGGTTGACCACCCCGCCTTGGGACGCTAAGGTGATTGATTCACGTGGTTGAGTGTGTATGATGATTAGATGCTCCATCCTATATATATACATATATATGTATATTTATGGTGAGGACTTATTGTTGTTGTTATCATTTGTTAATCAATTTTTGATTTATAAACCGTTATCTCAATAATACTTGCTTGTCTACTTCCAAAGAAAACAAGTTTCAAATTATAAATATTTCAAACTCACAATTTTATTTAATAAAACTAGATTACTCACCAACTCTCGTAGTTGACCTGTTTTTACCCATGATGAAGATTTGAAGAATGAAGTTGATGAAAAGTAGGGTATACCTTAGAAACCCACAAGACTATTTAAATTTGATGTAATAAATGTTGTTTGTATTTGAATTTGTATTTGTATGTTGTGGATCTTGTTTACCTACTTAGTACTTAATTGAATCTAATCATATTATAACATAGTTGTCATGAGACTTTGAACAATATATCATGCCTTGATCGATTCCGCCAAGGATCGGGGTGTGACAGATTGGTATCAGAGCCCTTGACTATAGGGAATTAGGTTAATTGCCTTGACCTAGTCTATAGCCTCTAGGGTCCTCTCGTATGCTAGTTTATAAAAAGCACACAACTGCATGCAATTCGCACTTAGAAAATCCTAGGAACACCTTTGTGTGCTAATTGCTCCCTTATGTGCTTACGTATTATTCACGACACTTATATGTGTGCATACACTTGTGAATTTTCTCCTCTTTCTCTTAAAATCACACACATACTCAAATGGTTTCAAAATAAAAATTTATATACATATATATATATATTCCTTAGAGCTCATAGGAAATTAAAAGTCATCCACTCTAGTTGGGTAGGATCAAAGTAATGGACGCGTAGTAACTGGAAGGGGGAGGTGCCGGAGCCCGAAAGTCCTGATTAGGTAAGCATTCGTATACATACCAATCAACCGAGGGACCAGTTTGCTTACCTGAGGACCAAAGGCGAGAGTTCCCAAACCTATAGGCCAAAGCGCGCCATTCACATTACTTTTGAGCCATCAAACTACCCAACCTTATCAAACGTATCCGAAAGGATACACTCCAAAATAGCCAACTCATTGGACTATTAAGTTCCCTAATGGGCCTTGAAGTGGGAAAAATATGTGAAAACTTAGTATTGTGGGGGCCCACGCAATTGCTACATGCTTCACATTTAGTACCCATGGAAAGTCCAAAAGGTGCCCAACACTCCTAACCATGGCCCAACAAGTGTTTTTACAATCATTTTACCCAACAATGTCTACAAACTTAATTTACAAATAACTCACAAGTCCATATGCGTGTTTCTCATAGAAGGCATTACGACCCCCTCTGTAACCATTGTAACTATCACCATATGTCCACTAGCCCGTGTTGCCTTTATACGACTTGTGGTCGCTATGGCCACTTGGCGGACACATGCCGTACACCAAAAAAACTCAGCGACCATTCGCTCTACCCTCAAATCAGCAAACACAAACCCGGTATCCAAATGGAACATGCTTAACTGTGGTGACCCACCCATTTCAGAAACGCGTGTCCTAGGCTTGTCAATATCATTAACACTCAAGCCCAGGCAAATCCAACAATGCAGGTTCCAGCTCCCAAAGGCCGAGCATTTGTCAATACCGCAACCCAAGCACAAACCGATAACAAGGTCGTAAATGGTACGTTTCTCATAAATGACTGCTACTCGTCAGTACTTTTTGATTCAGGTGCCGATAAAAGTTTTGTGTCTTTGGAATTTGAACACATACTTCACACACCTCGCACGATTCTTGATGAAAACTTTACCGTAGAAGTCGCCAATGGAAAATACATTTCACTCAATGCAGTCATCCAAGATTGCACTTTCGATTTTTGCGGTCATAAATTTTCCGTCAATTTAGTTCCTATGGAACTTGGTAGCTTCGACATCATCGTGGGAATGGATTGGCTATCCCAAAACCATGCTAAAATAGTATGTTACGAGAAGTTTATTCGTATTCTTCTTGCCGACGGTCAAAGTCTTCGTATTTATGGCGAGACTCGTTCAAAAAAGCTTAGTCTTATGTCATGTACTGAAGCTCGATCATATCTACGTAAAGAATACATGGCTTTCTTAGCCCATGTGGTGGAAACAAAGGTCGAAAAAAAGAAGATCGAAAATATTCCGATTGTACTAGACTTTCCCGACATCTTTCCCGATGACATATCTGGACTCCCTCCAGTACGTGAGCTAGAGTTTTGCATCGATCTCGTTCCTGAGGCTGCTCCCATAGCCAAGTCTCCATATCGGTTGGCTCCAACCGAGATGCAAGAATTGGCAAGTCAGCTCCAAGAATTAACCGATAAGGGATTTATCCGCCCTAGTACTTCACCCTGGGGAGCCCCGGTTCTCTTCATTAAAAAGAAAGATGGTTCGTTTCGTATGTGTATCGATTATCGGGAGTTAAATAAATTGACCATCAAGAACCGATATCCGTTACCTCGGATCGACGACCTTTTTGATCAGCTTCAAGGAGCTTCATGCTTCTCAAAAATCGACCTCCGCTCGGGTTATCACCAACTTCGAGTACGGGAAGAAGACATCCCCAAAACCGCTTTTCGAACCCGCTATGGTCATTACGAGTTCACCGTTATGCCTTTTGGCCTAACGAATGCCCCTGCCGCATTCATGGACTTGATGAATCGGGTATTTAAACCTTATCTTGACCGTTTTGTTATCGTCTTTATTGATGACATCCTCATTTACTCCAAGACAAAGGCAGACCATGAAAGACACCTTCGTCTAACTCTCCAAACATTGCAAGGAAATCAGCTTTATGCCAAATTTTCGAAATGCGAGTTTTGGTTAAATGAGGTACAATTCCTCGGTCATATTGTAAGTGACAAGGGTATTTTAGTCGATCCCGCAAAAGTTGAAGCAGTCAAGAATTGGAAAGCCCCACGTACCCCCAAGGAAATTCGGTCATTCCTCGGTTTAGCTGGCTATTACCGGCGTTTCATTTCAAATTTTTCAAAGATCGCTTTACCGCTTACTTTTCTCACTTGAAAGGGTACGCCATTTGATTAGGGACCCAAGCAAGAAGACGCTTTCCAAACCCTTAAACAAAGATTGTGTGACGCTCCGATTCTTACACTCCCTGAAGGATCCGAAGATTTCGTGGTATACTGTGATGCCTCTAATCTCGGTCTAGGTTGTGTTTTGATGCAAAGGGGAAAGGTTATAGCTTACGCATCGCGACAACTCAAAATCCATGAAAGGAATTATACGACTCATGATTTGGAGCTCGGTGCCGTGGTTTTCGCTCTTAAAATTTGGAGGCATTACCTTTACGGCACTAAATGCGTATTTTTCACCGACCACAAGAGCTTGCAACATATTCTTAATCAAAAGGAACTCAATATGAGACAAACACGATGGGTCGAACTCCTAAATGATTACGAGTGTGAAATACGCTATCATCCGGGCAATGCAAACGTGGTAGCCGACGCGTTAAGCCGAAAAGAACATGCCAAAGCATTTCATCTAATATGTTCTCCTATCTTGTCCAATCTCAGCGACCGAATTCGAGGAGCCCAACACTCGGCAATTACCGAAAATGACATGCCCACGGGAATTGATGGGGAGTTGGAAAGTAAATCTGATGGCATTTTCTATTATCAAGATCGCATCTGGATCCAGATCGCGACAATCTCCGTACCAGTTGGATTTAACAACCAATATCATAGCCATATAGGCTGCACCTGATGGAAGAAATCCATAAAACTCGATATTCCATTCATCCTGGCACTAACAAGATTTATCATGGCCTGAGAACCAGTTATTGGTGGTCGGGAATGAAAAAGGATATTGATTTATTCGTGGCCAAATGTCTTACATGTTCCAGGGTCAAAGCAGAACATCAACGACCCTCTGGACTATTGGTCCAACTGGTAATCCCCGAGTGGAAATGGGAAGCGATCGCCATGGATTTCGTAACCAAACTTCCCCGTACCACCAAGGGACACGACAGCATTTGGGTAATCATTGACCGTTTGACCAAATCCGCTCATTTCCTTCCCATCCGTGAACATTTCAAGGTCGAACAACTTGCTCGAATTTACATCGACGAGATAGTTAGTCGGCATGGCATCCCTCTCAGCATCATTTCTGATCGTGATGGGAGATTTCTCTCTCGGTTTTGGCAATCACTTCAAGCAGCCATGGGAACCCGCCTCGATCTCAGTACCGCCTATCATCCTCAAACCGATGGTCAATCTGAGAGGACAATTCAAACACTCAAAGATATGTTGAGGGCGTGTGTCTTAGATTTTGGAGGAAACTGGGACTCTTATTTACCGTTGGTGGAATTCTCCTATAATAACAATTATCATTCTAGCATCAAGATGCCACCAATTGAGGCATTGTATGGCCGTAAATGCCGATCTCCTATTTGCTGGCATGAAATTGGCGAGTCCCATGTAATTCGCGCAACAATGGATTCTCCAATCGTTGGTCCTAAGCTTATCCAGGAAACAACCGACAAAATCACTCAGATTCGCAATAACCTTCTCGTAGCTCGTAGCCGACAAAAGAGTTACGCCGACAAGCGACGCAAACCACTTGAATTTACCGTGGGTGACATGGTCATGTTAAAAGTGTCCCCATGGAAAGGTGTGGTTTGATTTGGACGCAAGGGTAAATTGGCACCACGCTATGTAGGCCTGTTCAAAATCCTGAAAAGGATCGGACCAGTAGCCTACGAGTTGGATCTACCAACAGAGCCTAAGAAAGTTCACCCAGTATAACATATAGCCAACCTCAAGAAGTGTTTAGCAGACGAGAACCTTCATGTTCCTCTCGAGGATATCGAAATCGACGAGACAATGCAATTTATCGAGAAACCCTTGGAAATTGCCGACCGGAAGGAAATGAACCTCAAAAGAAGTCGCATTCCCCTTGTCAAGGTCAGGTGGCAGTCGGCACATGGACCCGAGTATACATGGGAGCGTGAGGATCATATGCGTACCAAATACCCGCAACTTTTCTCTTAAGGTACTCTCTTCTTAAATTTCGGGACGAAATTTCCTAAAGTAGGGGAGACTGTGAAATCCGCCTAAAATGGATTCGGGTCAACCCAACCCAATTGGAAATTTAATAAACCCTACTCGAGCTTACTTGACGCTAATAGGATCAAAACCCATACAATACGATATAAATTGACGTTAATAGCAATATAGCATAGTATAACATTATAACTATAATCAAATTAAATTATGATACTATATTAAAATCAAATCAAAGTATGATGCTCTAATTAAATTAATAGAATCAAACTTGAATGCTATAATTAAACTTCAAATCAAAGTAGATTGTTATAATCAAATAATAACCTTTTTTTTTATAAAACTCTATTTTTATAAACTCTACATTAAATTTTATAAAATTTTTATATTAGTTAGTGTATTACATAGAGATGCTTGTGCTAGTGGGAAATTATGAAGACCACCAAAAGCCAAAAGTTATTCCCATGGTCTCCCACTCACACCTCCCATCATCTTTCCTTTCATTTTTCTCCCAACACATTATTCTCATCACCACTTAAACCCTCTCTATTCTTTCTCTCACTCTCAATCTCGAAATTCTTCCAAGAAATATCAATTTTCCAGCCAAAAACAATCTCTCATACTCAAATCTTCATCCCTCTTGAAGCATTCATCAATGTATGTTGTTAAAAGTCTCAAATTCATGAATGAAACAAATTAAATCCACCAAACTATCTAAAACTCATTTTATGCATAAACCTGATTTTTCTCAAGATCCCATCAATAAAATAAGAAGTGCTGGAAATTTTCAGAAAATAACTTATTTTTATTGAATTACTATAATTATTGCAAAAACATAGGGCAATAATTCACATAAAATACTTTTTGCAGTCAATAAATTCTGGGAAAATTTTGGAACAACCCATATATTGAGTAAAGTGTATTTATAAAGTTTCATGCATTTATATTACTGTTTGATGCTTAGTTTGTATTTTATTTTGTTGTAGATAAATAAATTGCAAAATATAGTTATGTATGTTAAAAACTAGATTTTATATTTTTCACACCTTATTAACATTTTATAGACTCCATGACAAAATTTACAGATTTTTGTAAGAATGTTTGCTTATTGTTCCTGATTTAATGATCATTTAATGGTTTAAATTGATAATAAATAGCTACACACGTCCAAAAATTATAAAATCATATCCAAATATCATATATAACATGTTAATCATAAATAAAAAGTCTAATGAATTTCTCTTAATATTTTCCTATTATTTATGATTTTATTGATTAGTTAATAATGAAAAACATAAGAAATACTTCCCATAGTCCAAAATATCCAACATATTTACAGTAGGCTCAATATAGTGTTAGAAAACTATGGTTAATTTTCCAGAATTTTTGGGAATCATTTATTATTTTTCCCGAATTTTGTTGTGGTTTAATTATTAAAATACTAAATAAATACTAAAGCAGTTAAGAAAAATATGAACATTTTACAGTAATTACTATTTTATGAAATAATGATTTTCTGATAATTTCAAAATGTTTCATTACTGTTTAGTATTTAAAACCATTTTCCTAAATATCTAAGCATGTAAAATGCATTTTTAATGATTATTTCATATAAATAATTGTTTATAATATATAAAATCTGTAAATACTTATAATTTGACTAGTTATTATTTTAATAAGAAATTATTAAAATCTTGCCTAATGTGAAGATATAAATTAATTAAGTAAAGTAATTAATTCAATTTAAAATTCATTTAACATATGAATACATTAATATTCAAAACAAAATTTGGATTATTGTTAATTCATCTAATATAAGAATATGTGTCTAATTATTTTTATTAATACTATATTCCCGTTTATCGATTCCTAAGCCAAAACTATTAATTATATTAGATTCTACGACATTTTGACTCGAGCCGTCTATCGTACAACACGCGCATTCCTTGTTAGACTAATGTGAGTAATCTACCCCATATTTTGTAATTTTCAATACTTTTGGGGTGTATCATGTGGTTCTAATATGTTCCAACTTCATTTTATTATTTTTTCACCATTGAGACATTGTTGGGACATTTATACATGAATCATTATTTGTATAATTATTGTTTGTTTACGCTACATGTACTTGTAGTGCATTACAAGTTTTAGTCTAATCTCCATGACTATGCCCGTATTCTTGAGGTACGTTATGGACAATAATAGCGCTATTGGGTTGACCACCCCGCCTTGGGATGCTAAGGTGATTGATTGCACGTGGTTGAGTGTGTATGATGATTAGATGCTCCATCCTATATATATACATATATATGTATATATAGGGTGAGAACTTATTGTTGTTGTTATCATTTGTTAATCAATTTTTGATTTATAAACCGTTATCTCAATAATACTTGCTTGTCTACTTCCAAAGAAAACAAGTTTCAAATTATAAATATTTCAAACTCACAATTTTATTTAATAAAACTAGATTACTCACCAACTCTCGTAGTTGACCTGTTTTTACCCATGATGCAAATTTGAAGAATGAAGTTGATGAAAAGTAGGGTATACCTTAGAAACCCACAAGACTATTTAAATTTGATGTAATAAATGTTGTTTGTATTTGAATTTGTATTTGTATGTTGTCGATCTTGTTTGCCTACTTAGTACTTAATTGAATCTAATCATATTATAACATAGTTGTCATGAGACTTTGAACAATATATCACGCCTTGATCAATTCCGCCAAGGATCGGGGTGTGACAGCTCTCTCTGGATGTCCCTGCCTCTTAGAATACGTTGGAGAACGGTGCACAAACCTCCGCATTGGCAGCCCTCTCGGGTTGCCCCTAAATGCAGCTGTAAGAAACTGCGTGAAATGGCGGTGCTGGAGGTCCGCCTCTCTGTATATGCTAGTGCGCCTCCTAAACTCCCGGAGGTTGCACTCCCTGTGCACTCCCCCCAATCTAAATCGTACCAGCCTGGAACGGGCCTCTGCCGATCCAGGTGCAAAGCGGACAGTGGATAGGAACTCCAAAAGAAGCTCGGTATAGACTATGTCCTCCTGGTTAGACATAAGCCTATCCTAGCCTCGGCACGTGAATGAAGCATCCCCATGGGTCCATGTGCGGTGGAGGAATGGCTCGAGCTCTCCCCAAATCCCCGCGTCTCTGAGGATGTCCCGGTCAATGATCGTCGCCTCAAGAACCCGGCGACCAATAAGCGCATCCCACCTAGAGGCAAACTCCACAGAACTATCCATATCCTCAGGGAACTGGAGAAACCGGTGGTCTAATCTGAACGACATCTGCACAAAAGAAATTTTTTGCAATTTAGGTCCTTTTCTTCCCCACCGCACCGCGGCGCGGCCCAAGAACCAGGGCAGGGCGCGGCACGCGAGCGGCTGTTTCTAATTCCAAATCCTAACTCACGATTTAACCTGTTTAAACTCAATCCAAATACACTACAAGGTAGCCTAAGTACCGACTAACTCATCTAGGGTCATTATTTGGCAAAATAAACACCCTACGAGTCAGCATTGGCGATTTTTAAGTTTTTGAGTTTTTTGGAGAAATCAACCAAATCAACTGCCTAATCACTAGTTTAAACACGTAAAAGCTAGTTAGAATGACATACCTTGGTAGTAGGAATGAAATGAGCAAGAAAAAACCCGAGAAATTTTCGATGATCAGAGCTCTGCGGCGTGGTGTGTGTGAATAGTGTCGCAGCTTACCTTATTTACGAAGGAATCCGACCGATCAATTCCCACAGCACGGATATGAGCGAACCGCGGCGCGCGTACCCCCAAATCAACTCCTGCGCATCGGGTTGGTTTACGATCCCGCGGCATGCAATTTGCCTGACCACGGCGCGGTCATCAAAAATCCAATTTCTTTAAAACAACCCCACACTTGCCTTGGACCAATAATACCTACAAATGACGATGATATAATTTCCTAATTACTCCTAAGAATACAATACCTAACCTATGAAAAGATGGGTTGCCTCCCAACAAGCGCTAAGTTTAACGTCTTCAGCCAGACGTACTATTCCTGCTCCTATTCTTCTTGAATTCCTGATGACATCTCCTTGTGATTTGGCGTGAAATTGTGGGCATCATTGACATCAATGAAGTGAGCTGAGTCATCCTGTCACTAACCCCGCTAATCCATTGTTACTAGGCTTCCAGTAGCTGAAAGACCTTTGCTTCTCTTTCCCTTGCATCTTTCTCATACTGCTGGTGCCTTGCCTCCAACATCTCCATCATATCTAGCAGCTGCTCCTTATCAATGGTGGACAACGGATGCTCCTTTGTTTCCTTCAAGACTTCCTCTTTTCATCCTTCTCCCGTTCGTGTCCATATTGTTCTTTTGTCCCTAACCCCAGGCTCTATCAGCAAGTTGCTGTCCAAATTCTTATCATCATACCCTTGAGGTAGAGATATGGGACTTCCAAACATATTTAACCTTATTTTTCTCGACCCAAAGAAGATATCCAAATCTCCTGTTTTGCAGTCAATAATAGCGCTGGCTGTAGCCAAGAACGGGCGTCCTAATATCAATGCAGGCGCATCCTCCTGACTCTCGTACTCCATAACTAAAAAGTCCACTGGGTAAAAGAAATCCCCAACCTTTACTATGACATTGGTAAGCTTACCTCGGGACACTCTGGTTGACTGATCAGCCAGCTGTAACACAGTCTTTGCTGGCTCTAATTCCTTATTCTTATATTTATCATATAAGTATCCCGGTAGCACATTCACACTTGTTCCCAAATCCAGCAAGGTGTTCCTAATGACCATATCTCCTACAGTAGCAGTGATTAGTGGTGACCCAGGATCCTTTTCTTTCTTGGGTAGTGTTCCCAACAGTGCCTCACTAGCTTTAATTGTCAACCTCACAGTGTCAGGTGTGAGAGTCTTGCTTTTTCCATTTTTCTCGCACATCTCCTAAAGAATTCTTGTATCCTCAGAAGCGTTCTTAAGTTCATCCCACAAAGGTTGATTCATCGATGGTCCCGTCGATTTGGGCGCTTCATGCATTTTCTTTCCCTTCTTGTCCTTCTTTCTTTGTTTGATTCCAACTATTATTGGCTGCTTTTCCTCCTGGACATCCTTGTTCTCCTTTGGTTGAGTTTCCTTCTCAATGGGAATTTCCTTTAGTTCCGTGTCTTCCCTATTCTCCTTTTCAATTTCCACTTTTTCCTTAACTTCTTCTTCTTTTTCACTATTAGCCTCATTTCCTGATTCTAGCAGATCTTCTAGGGTGACTTTCCTCCATTCAACCTCGACAGTGTTGACATGTTCCTTTCCGGCCCGCTGACCATGGGTCGGATTGACTTCTGTGGTACTTGGCAGCTTCCCATTATCTCTTTTTCGTTGGTCTTTAGCCATTTGGGCGATTTGCCTCTCCATATTGACGATGGCTTTTGCATTGGCCTGTGATTGCTGTTGCGTTGTGTTGAACATTTCTTACATTTTTGCAACTAGATCCTCCTGCGTTCCTGGGGCATTGTTGATGAAGTTATTGGGCCCCCTATTGTTGTTGCTACCATTTCCATTGGCACTACCATTATTGTTTGCCGGTTGATGCTGCCTGGGCGGGTTGGATGGCTGCCCTTGGTAGTTGTTCTGCCTCTGGTTATTGAAATTCTGCTGACCTTGGTTATATGGTCTGTAGGGTCGTCCATTGCCATATTGACCTTGACCCTGACCATAGACTTGATTTGCTTCTTGAGTCATTGGTCATCCTTGACCTCCTTGTGGCTGACTCTGAGGTCTATTCTACAGAGTAGACGCAAGCCTATGAAATTTCTTATTGAGCTCGCCTATCAAGCCTGGCATTTGCAATTTGTGTTCCCTTCAGTCTATGGTTTGTGTGGGAGCAGAAGTCAGCCCATAGAATCGATGCGAAATCTACTTTAACATCATAGTAGATTCCGTACAGTAGACCTTGGAAGGCAATGCTTGCAGAGTCTAAGCCAGAGGTTCTTCCAGATAGACATCTAACAAAGATACTGAAAAAGTATCTCCATAGATCAGGAAGTTGATTTTTCTTGAAGGTACTGATCTTTTCAAGAAGAGGTGTGTAGCCCATTTCATTGAACATAGCAATGAGTTGATCAGCAGAGGGAACAACCATCTCCTTGGAATTGTAGATAGGAAGATGGAGGGCTTCAGCGAATTTCTCCTTGGTTAGTTGCACCTTTTTGGTTTTGCCCTTGGCATCAACAGCCTCATAGAATACCGATTTGACGTGGTTGTTGGAGTCAAACAAGGCATTTGATGTGTAGTGTACTCTGTGAACCAGAGTCGTAGGGATTGAAGGAGTGCAAGCCAGGGCATAACCGAGAACTGACCTTTTTAAGCATTCAACCACTGCATCAACTGGTTGAGGGTAGTGTTTTAGATCGTTACGGAGAACCAGGTTAGCAGATTGGTTCTTGAGAGTTGGGATTGAAATGGCTTCAGTGGTTTGAGATGAAGCTTCAGCTGCCATTGTTGACGAGAGGAAGAAAATGAAGAAGTTTAGGGTTTCTTTGAGAGAATTCTTGCAAAGAAGTTTTGAGTGTAATGATCGCGTAAAGAGATGAACCGATGGGTCGTGAGGTATATATAGTATTCGTGGTCCCAAGGCCATTTAATGCGTGTGGAAATTGGTCCACTAATATTATGACACCTCAGCGTCTAGCCGTTCCACTTTATCTGCAAAAACGGAACCGTTCTTCTATCAGTCATCATTATTTATAATGGAACCGCCATTTTCACACGATCTTATTGTTGAGATTTGCCACGATTGTCTCAGTGACAGCTGTGTAACAACGGTTATTAAATTTCAAAAGAATGTTTGTCTCTGAACTTAATCATAAATGTGAAAATCATTTAACAATAGATTAACTTCGGATTAATGAAGAAAATATGATTGTTATAAGTGCTCTTCGGAGTGAAGTCATAAAGTTATGATTAACTCTGAAGAGAGTAGTCTTCACTTAGGGTGATTTGGTTTTACTTTTGAGTGATGCAATATGACATTTATCCTTAACTTCCCGGAATATTATGAAAAGATGATTTAACAAGTTAATGTTCAGAATCATTCGAATCATGTGGAAGTCCATTTTTCATTTCAAAGGTTGTTTGATTCAATATCAGTCATGAATGTATAAGTCTAATCACCCCATCACTAACTTGATTTGGCATTTTGAAACATGGTTTTTGTGTTTCAAAATTTTCATACACAATAATGGTAACATTCTATGCATTTGAAATTTATAGAAATTTTCATTCTTGGATTGAACATCAGAAGTGTTTTTATAAATTGGATTGTTTTTGAAGAACATTTTTGAAAAATCTATTCCCTTTCATCAATTGAAGTGTTTGGATACTAGGCTCTGATGACAAGCCTTTGAGCTTTGTACACCACTTCAACTTTATCATTTAAGATAGACTACTTGAAATGTTCATATTCCCTACAAAGTACTCGACTATGTTATAGGAGTTCCTTGTATTGTTATTTAAAACACAAGAATAAGCCTTTGAATGCTGATTTATCTTTCTTTTGCATTCACTTGTTTGTCATCTTGTTTTTGTTTGTTGTCTTTGATTCTTTTGACAATTTTGTTTTCTGTTTATCTTTTCGAGAATTTTCAATTTGTCCTTTTTATCTTTTCTATTTTGGATTTCCTTATCCGAAGATACAAAAACTTCACCATTTAGTTTCTTTCTTGGTGCTTTTTGGTTTTGTTTTATACAATCCTTGAGTGTGAAAAGCTTCTTTTAGTTCAATTTTGTACCATTAATGAAAAGAAATATAAATTTTCTTATCAGACAATGTTGGTACTATTTTTGAAGAAAACTTCGGAACATTTGAGTTATCCTGTGTAGTTTTGAGGCTACATGATTAATTTGAAGTTGAAGCGAGTCAAGTTCAGAAGGAAGGTTAGAAATGGGCATTTTATTAAAGATATTGGAATCAAACAAGGCTTCAAATTGTAAAATAGCCTTGACCTCACTTCGAAGTCTGTTTTCTTACCAATATTTCAAGTCGATTCCCAAATGCCTTTTAGTGCAATATGGCATGATTCTCAGAATCTAAAATCAAAGTTTTGTCCTTTAGTTGATTGATTCATGATAGTCAGGATAATCTGTGCCACTGTGCATCAAATTTTTCTCAAAACATAATGTGTATGTATAAGAGACTTTATTTTTCTTGTTTTTGATTTATCTTATGCTTAAACCTTTTTATGATTATCCTCAAGAAGTGAAGTCGAAATATGTTTAAATGAATTTTTCATTTTCATGATTTTATTTGACAGAAAATTTTGTTCCGCAGAGTTCCGAAGTGATATTTTACTTCGGAGTGCTGCGGTGCAATTCTAGGTGATTTTTCTTGTTTTACTCCGATGAGCTCCGAAGTGATGAAACTATTCGGAGGACTGCGGAGTGTTGTGATTTTACAAATTATCAGACTAAAGAAAGGAGTATAATGAGTAAATATGAGATTATTGAAGAGTGGATCCATCTATCATTCCAAGTCCACGAACTATTCTTGTGAATGCCTCTTCATTCAGGGCCTTTGTGAAGATATCTGCCAGTTGTTCTGTGGTGTGAACAAAGTGCACCTCAATATTCCCCTCCTCAACATAACTTTTGATGAAGTGATAGCGAAGAGCTATATGCTTCGTCTTGGAATGTTGAACATGATTGTGGCATATACGAATTGCACTTTGGGAGTCACAGAACAAAGGTATTTTTCTCATGTTGATGGCATAATTTTTCAGTTGGCTTTGGATCTAAATGATTTGTGAGGTACATGCTACAGCTGCTACATATTCTGCTTCTGCTGTGGAGATAGAGACACAAGTTTGCTTCTTGGATTGCCAGCTAATTAGTTTTCTATCTAAGAATTGACAACCCCCCGAAGTTCTCTTGCGATCAATAGAGCATCGACCAAGATCTGAGTCAGAATAAGCTTGTATGTAGAAGCTGGAGTTTGCTGGGTACCACAGGCCATAAACAGGTGTGCCATGAAGATATCGAAAGATTGTCTTAACCGCATCCAGGTGAGGTTCTCTTGGGTCAGCCTGATATCTTGCACAGTTGTAGACTGCAAACATGATATCAGGGCGACTGGCTGTGAGATAGAGCAGTGATCCAATCATGCTTCGGTATTGCTGTATGTCTGTCTTCGGTTTGTCCAATGAAGGATTTAATCTTGTACCTGCAGGCAAATGAACTTTTGCTTTGGAGCAGTTAGTCATTCCGAAGCGTTCAAGCAGACTCTTCATGTACTTTTGTTGATTGATGAATATCCCCTCCTTGGATTGTTTTATTTGTAATCCAAGAAAGAAGTTAATCTTCCCCATCATACTCATTTGAAATTTTCTTTTCATTAATTTTTCAAAATCTTTTGATAAATTAGGGTTAGAGAATCCAAAGATTATGTCATCCACATAGATTTGGACTATCATCAAATGAGATCCAACTTTCTTTCTGAAGAGTGTTGGATCTACTGAACCTTGTTTAAAGCTTGATTCTTTTAAAAATATTGTCAAGGTCTCATACCAAGCTCTTGGAGCTTGTTTTAAACCATAGACAGCCTTGTCTAGTACATAGCAATGGTCTGGATGTTCTTTACTTTCAAAGCCAGGTGGTTGTTCAACAAAGACAGTTTCCTCGAGATCACCATTCAGAAAGGCACATTTGACATCCATTTGATAGACATCAAAGTTTTTATGTGCAGCATAAGCTAAAAATATCTGAACTGATTCGAGTCTGGCAACAGGAGCAAATGTTTCTTCGTAAACAATCCCCTCCTGTTGACAATAACCCTTGACAACCAGTCTTGCTTTGTTTCGAACCATATTGCCTTCGGTGTCTAGTTTTTTTCTGTACACCCATTTCAGACCAACAATTGAAGCATTTGTAGGTTTTGGAATAAGCCTCCAAACTTTGTTTCTTTCAAACTCTTCTAATTCCAATTGCATAGCTTCAATCCAGTCTGAATGATCAAATGCATCTTTAACGGTCTTAGGTTCTACCTTAGAAATAAAGACATTGAACATACACAACTCAGAAGTTTTGTTAAGATCTAATTGCCTTTGGTGAAGTTGTGCACGAGTCAATACTTTATCTCGAACATTGCCAATGACAAGTGATGGTGGATGATTTCTCGTCCATTTGTCCAAGGGAGGATAATTTGGATCAAAGTCAGGTGGTCCTTTAGAATCGATGTCTTCGATGTCTGAAGGATACCCTGAAGTGGAAGGGAAATCATCCATAATTAAATGATTATTTGAATTTTTTGTGTTAGATTGTGGTGTGTGCATTTGTGAAGTTGAGTTTAGAGTATTCTCCCCCTCGACATGTGTTGGTGTTGAGGAAGTGGTAGCTCTATCCGAAGAGATTGATGTTGCTGAGTTCGGAGTGACAATCTCTGGCTCCCCTGGACTGTTGGATACAGGGTCATGATATTAGAGATTTCCTATGGAGGTGAGGTAGGTCTGTTGGCTCCCCTTAAACTATTGTTTGACTCCCCCTCAAGGCTAGCATTTCCTTCACTTCGGTTAGATGGCTCCCCTTCAACAGATGACGGTCTTTGTACACTACTTGTTGAAGAATCATCAGGTACATTTGTTAGTTTGGACAATTCGGATACATGGTTGTCAGGTGCACTAGCTTCGGAGTGCACAACCCTTATAGGTGGATCGAACACAAGTGCGAAGTCTGTATCAAATGTAGTGATTGGTATAGCATCCACAGCGGGTTTTGGAAAGATGGATGACATAGGGAATGGATGCAGAGACTTCTTGATGTAGTAGTCATCAAACCTTAGGTTGAAGGTTTCTTCGATTTTTCGGGTTCTCTTGTTCATGACTCTGTAAGCTTTTGAGTTTTGAGAGTATCTAAGAAAGATTCCTTCTTCTGACTTATCATTGAACTTGGTCAAGTGATCCTTTAAGTTCAAGATAAAACACCTACAACCGAAGATGTGAAGAAATTTGACATTTGGTTTTCTTCGGTTGAGTACTTCGTAAGGTGTGATATGAAATCGCTTATGAATGTAGGATCTGTTTTGAGTAAAGCACGTAGTAGAAATGGCTTCGGCCCAGAAGTACATAGGTAAGTTTGCAAAGTTTAGCATGGTTCTAGCTGCTTCACACAAAGAACGATTTCTCCTTTCCACAACACCATTTTGTTGAGGAGTATAAGGTGCAGAGAAGTTATGACTGATTCCTTTTGTCTTCAAGAATCCATCCAGAGTCTGATTTTTGAACTCCGAACCGTTGTCACTGTGTACAGTTTGGACTTTCTTGTTGAGCATCAGTTCCATTTTCTTTCAGAAGCTAATGATTTCTTCAGCAGCATCTGATTTGTTTCTTAGGAACAAAAACCTAGTAAACCTTGAATAGTCATCAACTATCACAAGAATGTATTTCTTCTTTCTAATTGACTCAACTGCGGATGGTCCACACAAGTCCATGTAGAGAAGTGAAAGGGGTTCGGTGATTTTGGGATTGATCACTGTTGGATGCCTTTGTTTTGTTTTCTTGCTATGTTCACAAGCAGAACAAAGAGAGTCATTATCGAATTTGAGAGCAGGCATTCCTCGAACCAGATCCATAGCTACTAACTTGTTTAAATCTTTGAAGTTCAGATGAGCAAGTATTCGGTGCCATATCCAGCTGACATCGGAGTTGGCTTTTGAGAGAAGACACAAAGATTGCCCACCGGTTACAGGCTTCAGTTTCAAAGGAAACATCGATCCCTTCCTTTCAGATTTCAGCAAGACTTCTTTTGTTTCTTCTTTTGTGATTATACTCCCTTGGTTGTTGAAAGTAACAACATTTCCTGTTCCAACCACCAATTGAGATATGCTCACAAGATTATGTTTTAACCCTTCAACAAATGCAACTCGGCTGATTGCGAATTGGCCATTTGTTATTTTGCCATAACCCCGAATTGGACATGTTTCATTATTACCAAAGAGTACATTTCCAGCATCATCCAAAGTCCTGTTGTCCCTGAGATATTCCTTCTTCCCAGTCATGTGTCTTGAGCAGCCACTATCCATGTACCATTTAGTGTCATACCGCTCAGTAGACATTACCTGCAATTAATCAAGAAGGAGTTGGTACCCAATCAATCTTGGGTCCTCAGGGTAAGCGAAGGATTCTTGAATCCATTTTTCTACGGCCTATTCTGATATTTCATTTGCATTTAAGTTGATCAGATTCTCCGAAGCCTCATGTGATGAACATGATTCCGAAGAGTCTGAACATGATTCTGAAAAGCTTTTTGTCAAATTTGATGAGTCCGAGGTTACTGACAAAATGCAAGTCTTCGGATCCCATTTTTGTTTGGATGATTTTGACTTCGAGGTTTTTGATGTTTTCTCTTCACTTGAAAGTTTTGAACTCTTTGAAGATTTTGTAAATTTTGTTTTAGCCGTAAAATATTCATTCAAATCATTTCTTTTCCAGTTTTGTTTTAATATTTCAATTGTTGACTTCCTTGAGATTGAACTACACAACATAGAGGTACAAAGGTACTCTTCGTATGCCATTTTGAAGTCGTTTAGTGAAAGATTCTTATCTTTCAAAAAGATCCAAATTTTTGTCTAGCCACTGATGAAATGTATCTATCAATTTGTTGCCTTTTGAAAATGTTTTCTTCGTGGGTTTTTGGAATTTTGGATTGGGAAAGTTAGGTTTAGTTGGTGTAAAAGTTGGTTTATCAACTTGATTTTTGACTTCGGAAACCTTTGTGTTAAGTGGGTTTGTTCCAGAAGTTGAGGCAATTGCTTCATTTTGTTTCAGACCTCCGAAGGGAGTTTTCTTTTTACAAGATTTAAAGTTTGTTTTGATTTCGAGTTCGAAGCAATAGGTTTTTGAATTGGTTTAGTAATCACTACTGCTGGTTTTGATTTTTGGAGAATTTGAGGTCTTTTCAAAATTTGAGGCTTTTGTACCAAAGTTTTGGTAATTGAGACTTTTGGTTTTGAAACAACATTTTCTGAGGTTAGTGACAACGGTACACACTCACATGATTCTATTAATTGAAAAACATCCATCTTCGGAGCTGCGGGTTTTTCCACAACTTGAATTTGTTTGTAGTTTCGATTAGTGTAGATGTGATTATCATTTTTGAAATTCAAAAGGTGTGACATGTTTTCGGGAATCTTTTCTTTTTCATAACATAGACGATTGTAGATGTTATGGCCATACAAATCTTGTTTTCTTATGTTGACTGTAACTTCCATTCTTTCATTCATTTCGTTTTCAACCATTTTAGAAGATGAGAAGAATCCTTCCTCAGTGACTGTGGAATTATCCTCCTCAAGAAGTTTTTCTAAATCGTTTTCAACCAAAGGTGATCCACCTGGTTTCACAAAGATGGCATTTTTGAAATAAGATATCTTCGGATAGATACAAGCCACATGAACTAGCCTTTTTGAATTGTCCTTAAGATATTGATCATAAGAGACACAAACATCTGAGATCTGTAATTTTGATTTCACAATTTCTTTGTTTTCAGAAGTTTTAGGTTCACAACCAACTTTTTCTTTTCCTTTGTCCTTCAAAGACATTTGTGATGTGTCTTCGGAGGGTGATTCAGATGTGGAGGATGATTTTAATAAAGTTAATGAAGAGCAATCAATTTCCTCCATATCTGAATCGCTTTGAGAATCATTCTCAGATGCGGTTTCAACTGTAACCTTTTCTTTGTTTTCAATTTGAGGAACATTCTTTTTCAAGATTGGGATTTATTGTGGCAATAATTTCAACAGATTATATGCAGTGAGATGTTTTTCTACAGATATCAAACAATGTTTATACGAAGAGTTGGTCACTTCGGACCCAGATACTATGAATTCACACTCATAACATATACTATTAACTTCCTTAAGCTTAAACTCAATAAAAGGTAATAGTTGTCTATGTTGAGCATTGCACATATCAGCTGAATGGTAGATACGTGTAATATGAGCATATAAGCATTTTGCAGTTTCACAAAATATATTGCATTGTCTCAAAATTACATCATGATTGTTCAACAGTTTTTCTCTATTTTCTTCTAACAATGAGATTCTTAGGTTGGACTTTTCTAGGGCTAGCTTCAGACTTTCTACTCTCCCCCTCAAGCTGAGAATCTCCTGCTCACTGAGTGTCTCCCTATTTTTCACGTCAATAAGCATTTTATGCATCACAGAACAATCATGAGTTATTTCATTTATGATAGGAGTTGATTGAGGTAGGAATTTTAAAAGTTCAGAGAAGTTTTGATACCTGGTCAGGAATGGTCAGGCATGCGTCATTTGCCATCAAACATATCTCCTCATCATCATCCGAAGTGTCATCAGACCAAGTCTTCGGATTCACAGCATCAACCATCTCATTCATCTCCGAAGTCTTGAAAAGACCGGCAGTTGTTTCAATCTCCAGCTTCTCTTCATCATCCATCTTCTCAGAAGTGCCTTTTATAAAGCTCTTACCGACATCATATGCCATGAAAGCACTATGAGTTAGCTTTCTCACTTCATCATCTTCCGAGTCCGAAGATCAAACTTGATAAGATCCTTGACGATCATCAGCAACCATTAGAGCTAGGTCTTTGGTCCCTTCTCTAACTTCCTCCATTTTCCTTGCATAGTATGCTTCGTCCTTCACTTGGGGTTTCTTCTCATTTTGTTTGCGAAGCATACAATATTTTGCAAAATGATTCTTACCATGGCAGTAATTGCAGTCATAGCCTGAATCACCGGAGACCTTTTTCTCTTCAATTTTCTCTTTTGATGACTCCGAAGCCTGTTTTTCAGATGGCTTCGGGGTTGATGATTTTAAATTTTCATCCATCGGGGTGAATATTTCTGGTTTGGGTTTGGAATTGAAGTTTGATTTGTTGAAGTTTTTGACAAAAGGCTTCCCAAAGTTGTTTTTAATGAATGGTTTCTTGAACCTTCGACTGTTAGCAGCATAGAGAGCAACAGTTTCACCATTGTCATCAACCATATAGGCAGTTATTTCTTCATCGCTGGTTTGTTCATCTTCTTTTGAAACAAGGGCAAGTGGTCCAGATCCAGCATTTTCACTTCTACGGCCCATGACATCTGGTTCATATGACTTCAACAGATTGTACAGAGCAGCCAACTTGTACTTCTCAATGTTTTCATAGGATTTAACCATGAGCATGATTGGTCTGCATTCTTTGCGAAGACTGTAAAGAAGTTTAATGTTGATCTCCTGTTGGCTTCGTGTCTCCCCATACTTGTCTACAGTATAGATCATGTTGCTAAGACGTTCATAGCATGCTTCGAGGGACTCATTCTCTTCTTGTTTGAAGTTCCCCAAGTCTGCAAGAATTTCTTGAACCTTGCTGGTGTGAAGAATCTTATCCCCTCCAAAACGAAGTTTGAGATTATCCCACATCTCTTTGGCAGACTTCGCATCAGCAATATGATGGCTAACATCAGGACCTAGTCCACTTCGTAGTTCACGCATGGCCCTTTCATCATTTTCAAGTTTCTTCATATCTGCTGCATTAAGAACTACAACTTCTTCTCCATCGAGGACAACAAAACGATCAGCAATGTCTGTATGTGGACCATCAGTCACAGACCTCCATAAGTCTTTATCAAGTCCAATCGGATAATCCTTCATTCTTCCAGCCCAGTAATCATAGTAAGAAGTTACTAGAACAGGGGCTTTGGTTGCAGAACCAATGAGGTTTGCATAATTGAGCATATTGGCATAAGTTGTTGTGGAATCAGTCATTTTGAATAGATTTCAACAGGATCTTTGCAGTAAAACGAGTAATAGAGATTTGCAACAGTTGCGGAAGACTAGATCTGAGAAACAATTCAAATCTAGAACCGTAGCAATGGAATAAAAGATCTACTAACAGGTTTTTGAGCTGACCTGCTCTGATACCACTTGTTGGGTGTTGAAATCAATCAAGAGTTGAATAATGACTATTGTTCTAGCAATTATGTAAGGGTTTAACAATCATGCACGAGTAATATAAAGCAAATAGATAAACTTGGATAACATGTGCCGAATACTTGATTATAAACTTAGGGTTTTACAATGGGGGTTTTTACAATCGCACTCAACCACGGTATGGTATCACTGATATTTATACTAAATCAGTGATACGTATGGTACAATACTTTTCAGAGAATATTCTATCAGATGTACTGTCAAATAGAATGATAGGGTCATGCAACACGTAGTCTACAACCACGTGTGTACCAGGGTTTGACAGCTGTGAAGTCTTTGGATCCTCAAGGCGATACCCTTCGGAGTCTTCAGACTTCGGGATCTTCTTATTGTCTTCTACTTCGGGGCCTTTGACAGAGGGTCTTCGGATGGTTGAGCACTTCAGCACAAATAGGCTCAATAGCCAATCCCTTATGTTAGCGGTGCTAATTGGTTAATTTCAGCAACTTGTCACTTTTGGTCCCTGCTTGTTCCAACTTTGGTCATTTTTCGCCCATTTTGCTCTTTTTTGCTTAAAAACCTGCATAATTTATATAATCCAAGTAACGTGAGTATTTTAGCCCTTTTTGGCTTAATTTATCTATAAAAATACCCTGATATCGTATAAAATATGTACGAAATATGCACAATATCAGAACAGCTCGATCGTTGCAATATTAGATACACTTCCAATAAGCTTCGGTAAGTTAGACAATCAACCAGTCAATCCATGAAACCATATTCTGACCACATCTTAGACTAAGTAGGTTCCACAGACACCATCTGAAGTGTAAAGCAGGGACCACCCCTACTTGTACACAGATTATTGTTCAGGGTCATGAAACAACATGACTGAACCTGATCAGCATTGTCGCTTCATTGGTCGTCCCACCTGTCCTTGTGAATGTTCAGTCCTTTTGGAAAGAACTCACATTCTAAGGAAACAGTGGGAGTATGAGAATCCTAAGAGAGTTCAGAGATTGGCCAAGTTAAAGAAGCTTTAGTCATCACTAAGACTTGACCAGGAATCAAATTCTTGTTAAACCTGACATATCATTCTCTTTGCAAACCAGTAGAATTAGTCACCGTCATAAGGTGTTATGATCTGGGTGACATACCGATTAGTGGTAAAAACACTAAGATTGGTACGGATTGATAATCCAGCTCTTGGAAGCATTGGTGAGCCTGGTTGTTGCCTAATAAGAGAAGCTAAAAGCGAGATTCTATGTATGTGACGATTTGACTAATTTTGCACCTGGCTAAGAGCCAGTGGGAGTAATTGAATCATCAAAATAAAGGAACATAGATAGAAATGTACCAACATTCTAGACAAGCATGGTTGAGTGATGCAATACTTATAGTCATGTGATTAACTTTGAGAGAAACGCTCTGCATAGAACTAACACAATTCTGAAAAGATATTGTTTGCTATTACTATAGTTTGCAAGTCATAGCAAGATCGGATGGTCTAAACCACTTTCCAGAAATGGAAAACCACAGGGGTTGTGTGTAAGACACAACCAGTAGGGTTTAGAAGATGCCGATACAAAAGGTACATACCCCCTAAAATTCGTCTGACGGACCTTGCAAGGAAGGATCTTCGGATTTCCAAAATATACCAAAAGTTTGGATTTAGTGAAAAGTACGAAAGAGTACTATGATTATGTCAGAAGTTTTGAACTTTGGATTCTCAGAATAAGCAAAAGAGTTTGGATTCTATTAAGAGAGTTCCAGAACTATGTCAAAGCTAGTAGGAGTATCATCTACATCTCAATGTATGTCGGTACATGCTATTATTGGAAATATCTCTTATCATTACAAAGTGTGATGACTCGACATGAGAGATGATTTTCTATGAAAGACCTAAAAGAGATTCGATATACTCAAGTGCTTACCAGTATCTATCAGATAGATAAAGTCGTCGGTATTGACCCTGCCAGTGTGCAAGTATGATCTTGATAAGATTCAAGATACAAGACTACAGAAAGTGACTTTCTGGAAATCATGACACAAGGATTGTGGATTCTGAAAGGGTCCAAAATAGAACTAATATCGGATTCAATGAGCTTCCGCAAATTGAATCGATCACATGTGTCATAAAATGGCCCTGACACCTTGATGCTTGGAGCATAGCAAGTTGGATTCAGAACACCACCTGGCTTAGGATACTGAACTGGACAGTTAAACAAAAACATGAGAAATCAAGCTATAATAGGAGGAATGTAATAATAAATTTGAAATGAGTTTCAAATATGTGATTATTAATGAATATGACACTATGAGACTTCATAATTGGAAAGTTTCGATTAGGATAATGATGGAGCGCGTGTGGTTCACCGGCACATTAGTTATCGCCTTGAAATCTTCCTGACACCAAAAGGGTGAAGTCACATAGACTTAAGATCCCTAGAGCCATGAGAAGTCGCAGTACACAAACGCCATTTCAGAAATGGTGTCCGCAGAGGAAAGCCAAGATGACACATTGAGAAAACATTGGAATCGTGTCCGATCGGATTGTCTGCAATGATATGTATCAATGTAAGACATTCTGTATACATAGAAAGAGCGAAGGTCATTTTGGGTATTAAAGACATATATATATATATATATATATATATATATATATATATATATATATATATATATATATATATATATATATATATATATATTAATTGAAAGTTTAATAGAAACCTAGAAACATATAATAGTATTATAATAAATCGGATATGGTGATTACCTCGTGGAGACTTGGTAATTAGCAGGAGTAGCCACCTGTCAGAATAAATGTTTCAATTTGCATGTTTTACCTCCCGAATAATTGGATTATTCAAAACATCCACAATCGTTCATATTTTTGGAAGTAAGTAGTGAACTAAGACTGTCATGAATCGGATTGTAGACTGTCTAAAGAGTTAGACATAGCAATAGTATTGCTGCAACATTTATGAGTACTCAGAACTGGGGATTTGATTATTGGAACGACCCACGCTGAGAGAATTACTTCATGGATTACATCACGAGTAATTCTGAGACGATAACATCTTATGGTCTTGAAACGGAGACATATGAGTTGAAATTTACAAGTCGGTTGCCCATTGATAATACGTAAACGCATTGGTAACTCGATGTTATAAAACGTATTGTTGTGCATGATTTGATGAGTAAAAGACACAAGCATATGAGTCAAAGTTTATTCGTTCCTTTTTCCCTAACGGGAAAAGCGATATCTGTGGGCCCCTCGGTGATTTGGTGTTGACTCAGTGCTGCCAGCCAGGACTAATTGATGTGTTCAATTGGAAGTCCTATATCATTACAAATCATGGAACCGGGAAACAAAGTATCAAACTGAGATTGATTCTAATCCATGTCTCAAGTATGAATGATATCTTGTTAGAACGAAGGATCACATGATCACTTGTCTTACGACATTTCACTGACTAGGTCAGAGTTCGGCAGCAGCTCTTGGAAGCTACAATTTGCTGATCAAATCAGAAACATAATGTATTATAGTTATAGACTTATCCAAGTGGGAGACTGTTGGATTAAGGTGTCTAAGCCATAACTATAACTGACACTTGTGTTTGAATTGATGGCAGCACAGTCATTTTGGGTTGCCCTCATTGCCTGGCAGAGGGCAAGATTGCATATAGAGAGAAAGATTGATATATTATGGAGATAATATATTAATCAGAAAAGAGGACTAAATGATTTATTAATATATTATGAGAATAATATATTAATTAGAAATCATAATATTTAATTAATAATTGACCAGAAATTAATTGGAATTAATTTTGAGATTAATTGGATTAATTAAAGGTGCAGGAGCTGAATTGTAATTGTTCAATAGTTGAGCAACAGACAATTAGGGTTACCTATATGGGTTTGGACGAAATTAAGGCCTAAGGCCTTGTGGATTTCGAAACCCATAAGGGTTTTTATGGCAGTGATAAGCAGATCATTTTATCTGATAAAAGCCTTATCATATCAGGATCTTAAATAAGGCAGTTATACTCCTTATGGCTTATCACCTTGAGACTATAAATAGAGGTCCTCCCCACCCTATATTCCACGCCATTCTAAGGGTCTCTACCCTTCTTCTCTCTTGCTTTATTGCTTTCCAAGGTCTTGGGTGTGAGCCATTAGATGCACGCCACTTGTGGTGCTTGCTTCCAAGAGATCCAAGGATCAAAAGGTAAGTTTTTCTGGTGACTTTTATTTTGATTCTTATGTTGTTCATAGTTATAGGTTCAATAGATGAAAACATAGATCCTTTAGGGTGCATGTGAACTTAAGTGGTTTTTGTTCATAGTTTGCTTAAAACCCAACATCTAGATGTACGGTTCTGTAGTATCATAAAATACTCTTATATTATTTTAGCTTTATGTTTAGTTATATGGTTCTTGGTTAGTTTTAGACTTGTTGTTCATTACGACTATTCCTAAGCACATGTTAGTCACACCTTGGACCAATACAGTTGACGAGGCTCTATCTATCCTAGATATGATTACATAATTACCTAGGCCTATTCGTAGTGTTCAACTCATCTTATTACTTGTGTATGTTCTTGTTATAATACTGTTCTAGTATGTATGTATGTACTTATACTTTATAAAAACATCAATGTATTTTAAAAGTATACATGTAGGAAATGTTTTAGAGAGTTTTAGTCCTGTTGTATTTATAGTTGCATATCTTATATGGATTGATATACTAAGTTCAATATAAACAATGCTCTGATACCAATCTGTCACACCCCCAAACCAGGATGGCAGAAACGTCCGGGGGTGGATGACTTCATGAACGATATCATAACAACGTTGTATAATAGTGATCAAAGAAAACACATCCATCATATATGAAATTGTAAATGTTATATGAGTTCAAAAGTTAGTACGTTTCAAGTAACAATTACAATATGATTCCAAAAATACATAGTATGACGCCGTAGCGTCCCATCGTCAAAGCTTGTAGTTACCTTATCAATTTCCTAAGAATACAAGTAGTTTGAAAGAGTATCAACAATTAAGTTAGTGAGTTCATAAGAATTTTGTATGAGAAAATCCATTTCTTTGTAAAAGTTAGTATTGAAACTCAGAAAATCCAATATTTTCTTATAAAAGTGTTAAAGTCTTAAAAACCCAAAGACTGATAATGTATAACGTAGTTTGTAATTTAGTATAAAAACTATTTAAAATACATATGCCCACGTAAACTAAATATATCGTTGATTTTCCCATGTGAGACTCCCTATAACCATACTGTGACCATGTAAGCTTGCTGCGACGTTCTTCAAGCGTCAGAATATTAGACATTTGTCACCTCAGACCTGCCGGTCTAGCTGTAGCTAACAGCTCAGGTGTGGGTTTGTCAATCCCGTATAGATCTATACACAAATATCACGCTCTCTTACCGAGACTCTGGTTATAAATTCAGGACTTTTAGTTTGTGTACTTAAATAAGTACGGTGAAAACCCGTCTCACAAAATTTGTTTATCAACTATTTTACGTTTAATTTGTGTATGAAAAACCCTTGTATTTACCATTATCATTTTCCCATGATAATATAATAGTGTATACTAATTATATATTTTCATATAATTATTTGTCTTGTTCAAAAAGTCATAGTAGTATTTGTGACCATAAACTATTCCTATAATAGCTTATTTTTAGTATTTCGTTGTACAAGACATATATTTACAAATATATATGAAATAACTTGTTTAGATGTTCATAACTAACATCTTTTAATATATTTCCCATAAAAATGGTTTAATAACTTGGTTATAACCATTTTTGCTAGAAAAGTCATATTTCCGGTCACAAAAATGTAGTTTTTACTAGTTTTCATTTTTGTGACTTTTCTTTGGAAGTTCTAACATGTTTATACTCATTATTTTCATAGATTTTTGTTTTTATTTAAACATATCACATAATAATGTTTATAACACTTGGATCTAACAATATTTTAAGTAGAAAACCTTTTTACACAAAAATTAGTTAAAAACTTGTTTAAATAGTCATTTTTATGGTGTAATTTTGTATTCTCCCCCTAAAAACTTGAATAAAGGTGAAAACGAGGGGTATAAACTCACCCTTGAAGCGTGATTAAACTACAAACGAGCTTGGTATTGGGCTTGGACTTGAAAAATGCTCCGGAATAACGATGTTCTTGAACGAAAACCGTTGGTTAACGGTGGCGGAATGGCGGCAAACGGTGGCCAGAGGTGGTGGCCGAAGATGGTGTATGGTGGTGGTGTGGCCGATTATAGAGAGAAAGAGGAGAGTTGGGAGAAGTTCTTGTGTGTTCAAGTGAGAAGATGTATATTTTTATTAGATTTTGTAAGATATTGATGTGTATTAGTTTATTAGAAAATCACCCTTAGACACCATGGCTAGGATTGTGAATAGTATTCAAGAGATATTGGTGTGATGTTTTGAAGATCATGGCTGCCGATTTGGAGGGTGGGGGGGGGGGGGTGGGGGGATTGGTCCAATTTGTTTATATAATTGAGTGTTTTTATAAAACGCGGTAAAACATTTTGCGTATTTTTATAAGTTTTTGGAGAAATAATCTTATAAATCAATATTATGTATAAAACTATTAGTAAACATTCATTTAGATTGACTCGTGACTCGTTAGATGAAAATATACGCGTTTAAGCGCGGTATTCTTCCGAATACGCGATATTTAGCATTTTACCGGAAAATATATTTAGCTATGAAATTAAATACTAGAGAATATTACGCTTCATAATATATGTTTTGTTATCCCATTTTTGATGTTTAAGGCACCACGTTTTGTATTTTAGGGTCCAAACCCTGTGTACTTTTATCGTTCACAGCGGTTTAACTGTTGTAACTTTCACATACGAACTCCGTTTTCGACGGTCTATATGTGTACGGATTCGTGTTGACGAACACATCGTTTTATGATTATTATTAATACCAAAATAATATTTGTATGATTATCGAATTTTTACACTACTGTAGTTTATTATTCGTATTTACAGCGTATACCTGATAATTGATTTGAATTAGCGTACACAGTATTATAATATCCAATAATACATCGTAAAGGTTTCGAAAATTTACATTTCATCATATTGACCTAACGTACGCTTCGTTTGACTTAGGTTGACTTTTGTTGACCAAATTTACAGTTGTCCAAGGGATTAACATGAATGATAAAAGAAAAGAGCGAAAACCCCCCAAAACTGAAGGTCTGTATCTCAAAAGCAAAAATACAATTAGAAAACCATCATCAAGATCATCAAATCTGAAGAATAGCACGATACGATTATAATCAAATAACGAATACAACATTCTTAAAGAATATCATCGATACAATTTCATAACCGCTAATCTCCACCACTACCACCAACGTCACCATCAAACTCGTTGTAATTCAGGCGAGAAAGAGAAGAAAGATGGGTCTGCGGGATGATAAATGCCCTAATTTTTGAGAATTTGGACATTCATCAGATCCTTGGACAAAGGAGTATGATTATTGAATGGGTGTGGTGTTGTCTCGTCGGATTTTCCTCTGCCTTCGCCTACGATCATCTTTCTTCTTCGGGCAAAGTTATGATGCATTTTAGTGAGTATTCTGTAACATCCGTGTTTTGGGCCTAAGAGTTTTGGGCTTAAACCGACAAATAAAACTTAATTTGTAAATAAATAAATAAATTTAATATTTTGTTATATTTCTATATTGTGAATAAATAAGCCAAATATAGTTTTAAAATCTATTTGTAACCAAATGTGAGAAATTTTGTCATAAGGACTAAAAGTGTCAATTTGGTCAAACTTACCCTAAGTAGATTGGACTAGTCATGGATTTGGAAAATTAGAAGATATTATGAAGGATTTAATGTGGAGTTTAAATTAGGTCAAATAATTCCTCGAATTAATATTAAGGACCAAATCGTTAAGAATTTTAGTGTAAAGGACCATTTATGTCAAGTTGGGAAATTAAGGTTTAGTGTTGACTTAGTCAATGACTCCAGTGAAATAAATATTTATATTTGGGGCATGCGTGTGAACTTAGAGACTTTCAATGAGAAAGATGGACTTTTGGGGTGTTGGGTGAAGAATGATCAATCTATAGGCACTAGTTTTGCCAATTGTCAAAGATATCAAGTTTTTGATGGGGGTTTCCCCCATTTCAGCCACAATCACGTTTTTGAGAGAAGGAGAGGGAGAGAGTGGAGATTTTGAGAGATCATGGAGGATAAGATGCTAGAGTTTGAAGATTGATCAAAGTTCTTGAAGAATTCAAGCAATCTAAGGTATAAACCCACTTTTCTAGCCCTAGATTTCGAGTTTAGGTTTGGGGTTTGGACCCAATCCGAGTTTATGTTGGGATGATCTTCTTCTTATGATTCCCCAATGATTATTTGATGTTTTTAATTTGATTGGAGTCTATATTTAATCCATGGATGCTTTAGATTCAATTGCTTGATTGGTTTGGGTGTTATGAACCCTAGATTTTGGGGATTTGATGAATAATTGAGGAATCTAGAAATTTATGGATGATTATGGTGGTTTTGGATAAGGTGATTCATTTCTAATGATTCCCTAAGGATTTCAACCTTTGATTTGTAGTCTCAAACATTGAATCACTAGAAAATGATAATTTGGTGTTGAAATGGGTTTTATTCATGGATTGGATGAATGGATCTTTTGGGTTTAATGGATGAATGAAATATTGCATCAAATTGGAAGTATAAGTGGAGTAAGGATCATTTCCTAATGATTCCATGGAATGGAAAAAGGAATATCCACTTCGTAATCATCTATTGATGGATTGGAATTGGGTATTCCATGAGTTTTAACAATTTGTACCAATGATTGGAATTGGGAATTCCATGAGGCTATATTTTTTAGAGTTGTGTGGGAATGACTCCCTTAAGGGATGACCTTGGTATAAAACGTATTTGGGGACTTAATGGTGTTAAGTGTAATGATTTACTTGAAACATAGTTTATTAACCACTTGCTAAGAGATAAGAACTTGAATTGTGGTTTCCTTTGGTTTAAGTCATGAACTCTCGGATTGGGGGTTGAATACTTGGAAATGAGTTATTAAATGTGTATTTTCAGGTATAATTAGTCTTGGGTTGAATTGGGACTTGAATTGGGTCAAAAGGGAGTGAAAATGAGCAAAAACAAAGCTACAGCGAGCAGAACACAGCCCGTGTAAAAGGGTCTGTGAAATCTGCTAGTCCTAACACGGCCCGTGTCAAGGGGAGCACGACCCGTGTCAGAGGGCTTTCCATATTTTCATCATTGCATATAGGATGGGATTGACCGAGTAAACCTTATGATGGCCTTAAAGATGTTTAATGATGTTTGGCTTAAATAGCCACCTTGATGATGTTATACCCATGTAGAGGGCCTTTTGGGCTGGATAGCCACCCTCAATGATGTCTTGGGATTGTTTCCGACAATAGGAAACCACATGAGGGAGTTGCTAACCCTCATTGGACTAGTATGATGGCCACTAGTTCTAGTTTAACCTATACAGGGATTGAGTGATATGCTTTGTGCATGTCATTTGTGAACTTAGGTAGGTGCCATTGAGGTGAGTTGGACTTTTATGAGATGGACGTGGGTTTGGTATAGTTGCATCATGCATTGCATTTGCATATCATAACTATCTATTTTGAGTAAATCCTTATGATGTTTTAAATAACTTTTGAAGTGTGTTTCAAAACTATTTTTGGGGGTTTGTCCTGAGTGTGGTAGTTCACTGCCCACTCGAAATGGGTCAACCTCGGGTAAGCTCACTAGGCATTTCAATTTCCTAACTTATTTTGATGTGTACTTAGGTTGAGGAGTTTAGATGACTTAGAAGATCTTGATGTTTAGATGACCACAATTTGTGTGGTATCATTTAAGCTGTGTAACGGTATTTGAATTGTCACAACCTCGCTATTTTATAAACTAAAATGTTTTATCTAAAATGGGACCGAACGATGTTTTCCGAAACTTAAACCTAAATTATTTCTCATTAAACCCCATGTGTTTTAAAATGGTTTTGAAAGAAAATGACTTATTAGAAGATGTTCAAACTAAAGTTTTTACTAAAGGATGATTTTATGGAATAATGATGGTAAACCATGGGTTAAAATGATGTTTTATGAACAGCTTTAAGCAAGGATGGTTCAATTTGGTATCAGAGCATGAGTTTAAGTGAACTAGGTACTAGGAGTAGTGCTTAGACTTAAACTGTGATGCTTTTAAGGATGTTTGATCTCTTAAGTAGTTGGCCTTTAGAACTTAGTAGTAAGTGCTTGCTTGTGGCTAAGGTTCTAACCATTTAATTAGTGAATTCGGGCCGGCATGAGGAATATTTTGGGCAAATAGGATTCATGCATGAGAATACTTATGTGGATATGAAGTGCCACCTTAAAGAATCATGAGTACGTGGTATCATGAGGAGCAATTTCGCGTGAATAGCAACTTCTAAGGATGGTAGAATGCGAAGAAAGGGGCAACTTTTATTGAATGAAGCTCGAGAAGTAGTGAGAATTGCAAAGTGGTTTGACCTTGAGGAGTCGGTTAAAGGATGGAAGGGGTGTTAAAAGACTTGTGGAATTGTGGAGACAACGTGAGGCAAGCAAGGAGCATGAGGAGTAGAGTAGTAGTTAAGTTAAAGAAAGGTGAAGATTTGGAGCCGTTGGAGAAATTCTTTGTCCTGACCCTTAAACATTTCTTCCTTACCCTTACCTTTTATTGAGACCCATCCGACATCTTTTGGTGTTCAAGCCGGTGACCTTGCCATAGCTCTAGAAGACCAAGTATATGTAAGAGTAGCATGGTTTGTGCCTTAATGTATGAACTCGAGAAACCTTAATGTAAGACACAATGAGGATTTAGATCATTAGGTTCTTGTGTAGTTAGCGATGGCTTAGTGACCAATGGAACCTTATGGGAATAGTGATTTACTAATTCATGTTAGGGTGAACAGACATGGATGCATGATGTGACTAGAGGCCATATGGTTAAACCGTGAATCACCTTGAGGTGAGTGAATTAGTAAACAACCAACACTAATAAGAAGATAAGAATGTTGTGCGGCCAATATTTTCAAAAGTACTGTTAAAAATTTGAGAAAAATCTTGTAAACAATTTTGAACGAGTATATCTTACAAAATACAAGACTTTTATAGAAATAAATGACAAAAGGGCCATCATGAATCGGTAGGAATACCCGAGATTGATGATCTCTTTGGAATTTTATAAGTATTTTGATGGAACCATGTTTCAAAATAGATTTGAAAATTTATTGTTTTATATAAAGGATGGGAAATATGAGGGATGTTTTTTCATGAAGTCAATTGAATTTTCAAAGAACGGTCTTTTACAAACATTAACCACAAATCGGAATGTTTAAGTTTTTGTAAGGACAACGAGTCGAAATTGGAAAGATTTTAAATTCAACATTTCATATCTAAGGGAAACATTTATGAAATGAAAATTTTGGATAAACAATTCTTGGAAGTAACCGGGTTGTACAAAAGTGGAATTTAAGGTACTTCGAGGTATAATATTTTAAAACTAAAAATATGAGTAAATTTTGAGATTTTGGAAAAATTAGTACTTTATTTCTTATTATTGATTCCGGGGACGGAATCCTTTTAAGGGGTAGATAATTGTAACATCCGTGTTTTGGGCTTAGGAGTTTTGGGCTTAAACCGACAAATAAAACTTAATTTGTAAATAAATAAATAAACGAATAAATAAATTTAATATTTTGTTATATTTCTATATTGTGAATAAATGAGCCAAATATAGTTTTAAAATCTATTTGTAACCAAATGTGAGAAATTTTGTCATAAGGACTAAAAGTGTCAATTTGGTCAAACTTACCCTAAGTAGATTTGACTAGTCATGTATTTGGAAAATTAGAAGATATTATGAAGGATTTGATGTGAAGTTTAAATTAGGTTAAATAATTCCTCGAATTAATATTAAGGACCAAATCGTTAAGAATTTTAGTGTAAAGGACCATTTATGTCAAGTTGGGAAATTAAGGGTTAGTATTTACTTAGTCAATGACTCAAGTGAAATAAATATTTATATTTGGGGCATGCGTGTGAACTTAGAGACTTTCTATGAAAAAGATGGACTTTTGGGATGTTGGGTGAAGAATGATCAATCTATAGGGACTAGTTTTGCCAATTGTGAAAGATATCAAGTTTTTGATGGGGGTTTCCCACATTTCAGCCACAATCACGTTTTTGAGAGAAGGATAGGGAGAGAGTGGCGATTTTGAGAGATCATGGAAAATAAGATGTTAGAGTTTGAAGATTGATCAAAGTTCTTGAAGAATTCAAGCAATCTAAGGTATAAACCCACTTTTCTAGCCCTAGATTTCGAGTTTAGGTTTGGGTTTGGACCCAATCCGAGTTTATGTTGGGATGAGGTTCTTCATATGATTCCCCAATGTTTATTTGATGTTTTTAAGTTGATTGGAGTCTACATTCAATCCATGGATGCTTTAGATTCAATTGCTTGATTGGTTTGGGTGTTATGAACCCTAGATTTTGGGAATTTGATGAATAGTTGAGGAATCTAGAAATTTATGGATGATTTTGGTGGTTTTGGATGAGGGGATTCTTTCTAATGATTCCCTAAGGATTCCAACCTTTGATTTGTAGACTCAAACCTTGAATCACTAGAAAATGATAATTTGGTGTTGAAATGGGTTTTATTCATGGATTGGATGAATGGATCTTTTGGGTTTAATGGATGAATGAAATATTGCATCAAATTGGAAGTATAAGTGGAGTAAGGATCATTTCCTAATGATTCCATGGAATGGAAGAAGGAATCTCCACTTCGTAATCATCAATTGATGGATTGGATTTGGGTATTCCATGAGTTTCAACCATTTGGACCAATGATTGGAATTGAGAATTCCATGAGGCTATCTTCTTTAGAGTTGTGTGGGAATGACTCCCTTAAGGGATGACCTTGGTTAAGAACTTATTTGGGGACTTAATGGTGTTAAGTGTAATGATTGACTTGAAACATAATTTATTAACCACTTGCTAAGAGATAAGAACTTGAATTGTGGTTTCCTTTGGTTTAAGTCATGAACTCTTAGATTGGGGGTTGAATACTTGTAAATGAGTTATTAAATGTGTATTTTCATGTATAATTAGTCTTGGGTTGAATTGGGACTTGAATTGGGTCAAAACGGAGTGAAAATGAGCAAAAACGAAGCTATAGCGTGCAGAACACGAACCGTGTTGCAGAACACGGCCTGGGTAAAAGGGTCTGTGCAATCTGCTGGTCCTGACACGGCCCGTGTCAGTGGGAGCACGACCCGTGTCAGAGGGTTTTCCATATTTTCATCATTTTTGGGTTTTGAGCTTTATGGTTTGGGCATTGGGTCCTTGTTTTAATGCCAAACTTTGGGGATGTTTTAACTAAGATTTTCCTTATATTAGAGGGTCAAGGACTTCATTTTGGATGATGTATGATTGTTCCTTTTTAGTTCTAGAGGAGTAATTATAGTGTGACTTTTAGATGAAACGAGTATGATATCTTCCGTTCTTGTATTGTAGGAAGCAGATATGCTGTAGTTACTTGGAGGTGAGACTAAGGACTTGAGCTAGCACTCAACTAAGATGATTTGATGGATGAGATGATGTCTAGGAGCACCTCCAAATGCATCAAACCGTGTGTGGAGTTAGTGTTGACTCGTCAGTTGACCTTGGGTAAGTTTACCGTGAGTACACATCCTTCCAACTATCTTTTGTATGTGTTGTCAATTACTTTTCATGCATGATAATATGTGCAATGTGTTATATGATTACTACTTGTGCATTGCATGAAAATGAGTTTCTAAAGATGTTTTCAAATAAAGACGATGATGATGTTTTGAAAGATGTTTTGAGCATCCTATTTGTGCATTGCATTGCATATAGGATGGGATTGACCGAGTGAACCTTATGATGACCTTAAAGATGTTTAATGATGTTTGGCTAAAATAGCCACCTTCATGATGTTATACCCATGTAGAGGGCCTTTTGGGCTGGATAGCCACCCTCAATGATGTCTTGGGATTGTTTCCGACAATAGGAAACCACATGAGGGAGTTGCTAACCCTCATGGGACTAGTGTGATGGCCACTAGTTCTAGTTTAACCTATACGAGGATCGAGTGATATGCTTTGTGCGTGTCATTTGTGAACTTAGGTAGGTGCCATTGAGGTGAGTTAGACTTTTATGAGATGGACGTGGGTTTGGGATAGTTGCATCATGCATTGCATTTGCATATCATAACTATCTATTTTGAGTAAATCCTTATGATGTTTTAAATAACTTTTGAAGTGTGTTTCAAAACTATTTTTGGGGGTTTGTCCCGAGTGTGGTAGCTCACTACCCACTCGAAATGGGTCAACCTCGGGTAACCTCACTAGGCATTTCATTTGCCTAACTTATTTTTATGTGTACTTAGGTTGAGGATTTTAGATGACTTAGAAGAGCTGGATGTTTAGAAGACCACAGTTTGTGTGGTATCATTTAAGCTATGTAATGGTGTTTGAATTGTCACAACCTCGCTATTTTATAAACTAAAATGTTTTATCTAAAATGGGACCGAACGATGTTTTTCGCAACTTAAACCTAAATTATTTCTCATTAAACCCCATGTGTTTTAAAATGGTTTTGAAAGAAAATGACTTATTAGAAGATGTTGAAACTAAAGTTTTCACTAAAGGATGATTTTATGGAATAATGATGGTAAACCATGGGTTAAAATGATGTTTTATGAAAAGCCTTAAGCAAGGATGTTTCAATTTGGAATCAGAGCATGAGTTTAAGTGAACTAGGTACTAGGAGTAGTGCTTAGACTTAAACTGTGATACTTTTAAGGATGTTTGACCTCTTAAGTAGTTGGCCTTTAGAACTTAGTAGTAAGTGCTTGCTTGTGGCTAAGGTTCTAACCATTTAATTAGTGAATTCGGGCCGGCATGAGGAATATTTTGGGCAAATGGGATTCATGCATGAGAATACTTATGTGGATATGAAGTGCCACCTTGAAGAATCATGAGTACGTGGTATCATGAGGAGCAATTTCGCGTGAATAGCAACTTCTAAGGATGGTAGAATGCGAAGAAAGGGGGAACTTTTATTGGATGAAGCTCGAGAAGTAGTGCGAATTGCAAAGTGGTTTGACCTTGAGGAGTCGGTTAAAGGTTTGATGATATTTGGGATAGTAAACACTGGAAAGAGTTACACATATATTTTCCAGATGACAGAAATGGAAGTAGGATCCTGCTAACCACCCGGAATATAGACCCGAATTCTGACGCAACAAACGCGCATACATTGAGGCTACGTACAGCCCGTGAAAGCTGGAATATATTACAAATGATGGTTTTCAAAGACGTAAAATGTCTGTGGAGATTATATGATATTGGAAAGCAGATATCAAGAAAATGTTGCGGTTGCCTCTTTCGGTTTCGATAACCGCAGGGATACTTAGAGGTAGGTGGACAAGAGCCTCGTGGAAAGAAGTTGCGGACAGTTTAAGCAATTACATAGTCAATGATCCAAATCAGTACATGGATACTTTAGCTTTAAGTTACAATCATTTGCCTCCACATTTAAGACCATGTTTTCTTTATTTAGGAGCATTTTCGGGTGATTGTGATATCCCGGTGCACAAACTGATTTGGTTATGGGTTGCTCAAGGGTTTGTGGATCAAAGCGGGAGTAAAACTATGGATGATGTAGCAGAGGGTTACTTAATGGATTTGCTTGGAAGAAGTCTCGTAATGGTTTCCAAAAAAGGTCCTGATGGACAAATTAAAGCATGTCGTATCCATGACCTATTGCGCAGTTTGTGCTTGTGGAAAGCAAACGGAGAGGGGTTTTGTCTTATAATGTACAGGTATTGACGTTTTCTTAAGGGCTTTTGTCATAAAAGTCCTTAAGTTTTTCGAAAATGTTCACTAAAGCCCAACATCTGCATACTTTTTTCCATCTATGTCCTAGAAACTGTGATAACAGGTTTCCAGGTTACCATGAAATTATTTTCGCAGAGAAGTCCATAAGTTTTGGTGGTGGCGGTGTTGGAGGACAAAAGCGAACATTTTCGAAAAACTTAAGGACTTCTATACGAAATTAATTTCAAGTTAACCAGGAAACCTGTTATCACAAGTTTCCAGGGCAAATATTGAAAAAAATATGCAAATTTTGGGCTTTAGTGGACATAAAATCCATAGAAGGACAAAAGCGAACATTTTCAAGAAACTTAAGGACTTTTATGATAAAATCTCTTTTCTTAACTTCTTCATCTTGAATTACTTCTTACGTATGCGCGTGTGACTTCAGCACTTTCTCGTGTTGCATCTGCAGAAAATGAAACAAATCCGTCATATACTTGGTCTTCAGAGCATTCTACTCAACACGTGAACTTCGTTTTGTGCTGTCCTGTCAAATTAGGTGAATGTTTTCATACGGGCAGATCTTTCGACTGTGAGACCTACGAGTTTCTTAGGATATTGGACATTGAATCCATCTCTATTTTCTCATTTCTTAGGGAAGTACTAAAGCTAATTAACTTAAGATATTTGCAATTCAAGCTGAAGATGGGAATCCCCCGCGATCAATATCCAACCTCATACACCTACAAATCCTCATCATTTCATCAAGGAGGAATATCTTTAAACCTAAAAGTACATGGGATATAGAGTGCTTAAGGCATCTTTATATCAAGTCAGGCGAAAATCTTATTGAAGAGGTCTATTCTGATTGCGTTCACCGCGTATTAGAAAACTTGCAGACTATTTCCGGTGTTTGCCCTTCTACATCTTGCTTGGTTATTCTCTCCAAAACTCCCAATCTTAGGAAACTTGGTATCCATGGACTCTTAGTATCGGTTTCCGGGGTGTTGGAGTTTCCAAATATAACCCCTTTGATCTGTCTAAAAGCATTGAAGTTATCAAATACAATGATATATCATTCCACAGTAAAGTTATGCAGTCGTGTTATGTTTCCCGAAAGGCTTACGAGACTAACCTTATTGAATACTGCTTTGAACTGGAACGACATTCGGATAAATGGGTTGCTACCAAATCTTGAAGCTTTGAAACTGAATGTTAATGCCTGCATTGGACAAAGATGGGAAACAAGTGACACGATATTCATAAACCTCAGGTTCTTGAAGTTGCAAGACTTGGATATTGTAAAATGGGAAGCTTCAAGTGCCGACTTTCCAAGGCTTGAGCGGTTGGTTGTACGTCGATGTTCACGACTTGAAGAGATTCCAACCGGTATTGGTGAAATTTTAACGCTATAATTGATTGAGGTAAGTTGGTGCACTGAATCGACTGCCCAATCTGCAAGAGAAATTCAGAAGGAACCAGAGAGAAATGGAAACGATTTTCTCAAAGTCTTTACTTCAGTGCATAGAGATCTGCAAGGAAAGAGGAAAAGACCAAGTTATGATTGATTCTCTTACCCTCTTCACTATCAGTTGGTTGGAGATCACATCAAGTTTGGTTTTTTCTAAATAAATCCATTTATATCTGATCACGTTCTGTGATGGTTACTTGTAAATTCATCTGCATCTAATTTTTAAGCATTTTCTGGAACATCCTTAAGCCCACTTTATATTCAAGAAAAGTGAAGGATCTAATCCGTGTCATGATACGGGCGTCTATAAATCTGATATTGTTGCCATTATGAACTTGTTATTGGTGAGCTTGTGGACATTGCAGGAACCAATCGAGAGAATCCATGCTGCATTTATTAAGTAAACTATTTTAGTAATTATAACTTTTAGTAAACTGAGTTTCGTAGGAATTCATGGACACCTTCATAAAGACTGCTGTATAAAAGAATGTAATTGATTCATATCCTTTAAAATATTAAGATATTGAATTTGATGTGTAAATTCAAGAAGAACATGTAACTTTTTGACAAGGCTTTGTTGGAAATCATCATCATCGACTTTCGTCGGCAAACATCGTCATCGACTTTCGTCGGCAAACATCATCGTTATCATAATCAAGAAAGTAAGGAGACTCACCTGACTCGTGTCTAAACAAAAGTAAAAGGAAAGTCGGTAAAAGTCCCCCCGAGCTTCCTACTATCAAAAACATCTCATCAAACAAGGTTCTATCCTCAAACCTCTAACTAGAACCAAAACTAAGGTTTTTCCTCATTTTTGACTTTAGAAATCAACTGTCCAAAGGTTAAAGTCAACTAGTCAACGGAAGTAAACAAAAGTCAACTATGTCATCATTAGCATCGCTAACTCTTATGCATCTGTTCAGCCAAAGTCTTCCTAAAGTGCTTAATACATTAAGCCAGAAGCTCTAACTTTCCACGATCGACCCAAACAGTCCCTAAACTAATAAAAATATGAACTTTGCCAACCAATCCTAGCCAAAAAAGCTCATGGTGAAGATCTAGTTCCAAAATGATGATTATTAAGCTCAAACTCTATCCAAAATGATATTGAGACTAGGCTAGGGTTTATAACAAGGATCCAGCAGCAAAAAGGAGAATATGATCATCCTTTAGTCCCTAAATCCTTCCATATTCCAATAAGGGAACCATCATTGTCTCATAAAGCTCATAAGAGTCTCATAATTTCATTATAAACTTAAGAACTCAAGGAGACAGAGGTTTGGCACACTTACAATCATCCAAAATGAAAAGCAATCAGATCTCTTTCTCCACCGAAGCCTTCCTAGCTCCTAAGCTTCTTTCTCCTCTTCCAAAATCGTTCAAAACTTCAAGAATGAGACCAACAACACCAATGGAGGTTAGAGAGAGTATTCTAGGGTTTCTCAGAGGTCTAGAGTGAGAAATGATGACCTCCAATGGGTCTAATGAGATAAGTATGGCCCAAAACACGATTTACGGCTCTAAGTGGTTGTCAGTGACCATTAGCGGCGCTAATGAAAGAATTAGCGTCACTAATGCATGAACGTGCATGACCAACAGCTTCTAGGCTGGCTTTGTGAACTTTTCAGGATCTCAAGCATTAGCGTCGCTAACCACAAGGTTAGCGGCACTAATCCTCTTTTCTCTAAAATTTCATAAAACAATTCTAAAAATAAAACTATTAATTACATACCTGGTCAAGGGCTTTACAACTCTCTCCCCCTTGACGAGCTTTCGTCCCCGAAACCTATTCCTTCGAAGAGCTCTGAATGATGCTTCCTCATCTCGTCTTCTGGTTCCCATGTCGACTCGGAACCCTTACGATGTTACCACTGGACTTTCACCATGTTGATCACCTTATTGCGCAGAGCCTTTGTCTTCCTTTCCAGAACTGCCACGGGTCACTCTGCATAATTCAAGCACTCATCCACTTGAATATCCTCCAAAGGTACCACTGCAGTCTCGTTCTCTATACACTTTTGCAACTGAGGTACGTGGAGGGTGTCATGAATTTGGTTGAGTTGCTCCGGCAACTCCAATCGATAGGCCACCTGTCCTACTCGTGCTACAACTCGGTACGACCCGATATACCGCGTTCCCAACTTCCCTCATTTCCGAAACCAAATAATCCCCTTCCAAGGCGATACCTTAAGAAGTACATAATCTCCCACCTGAAACTCAAGGCTGGACCGACGTCTGTCTGTGTAAGTCTTTTGTCGACTCTGTGTCGTACGTAATCGTTCCCGAACTTGCTGAATAAGCTTGGTCGCCAAGAGTACTATCTCAGTGCTCCCCATAACTCGCTGACCCACTTCCCCCAACAAATCGGAGTTCGACATTTCCTCCCATACAATGCCTCAAACAGAGGCATTCCAATACTCGAATGGTAACTATTGTTATATGAGAACTCTGCCAAGGGTAGATACGAATCCCACCTCCCACCAAAATCAATCATGCAAGCTCGCAACATATCCTCCAATGTGTGAATCGTCCTCTCACTCTGGTCGTCCGTCTGAGGATGGTATGCAGTACTGAAGAGAAGTCGCGTCCCTAACTCTTCGTGAGATTTCTTCCAAAAATGAGAGGTGAACCGAACATCCCTATCCAATACTATAGACACAGGAATACCATGACGAGCTATCACCTCATCCACATACACCTGATCCAACTGCTGAGCAGAAAAAGACTCCTGAATCGGAAAGAAATGAGTTCTCTTAGTTAACCGATCTACAACTACCCAAATAGTATCCACATTCCACGATGTCCGCGGTAACTTAATGATAAAATCCATAGTAATGTGCTCCCACTTCCACTCAGGGATCTCCAACGGTTGCAACTTACCATGCGATCTTTGATGCTTTGTCTTTACCTTTCTACAAGTCAAACATCTCTCCACCTGCCAAGCTATATCTTGCTTCATTCTCGACCACCAATAGTCTTCACGAAGATCCCGATACGTCTTCGTTGCGCCCGAATGAATGGGGAACTTTGACTTATGAGCCTCATCTAACAACATTTTACGAGCCTCGCCCGCCTTCGAAACCCAAACCTGACCCAAATGGGTCAACAAACCTCGACCATCCCTAACCATGCTTGGCAAGATACCTACTACTCGTTCCCCCTTCACATTCTTTGCCCGACAAGCCACAGCCTGGGTTTCCCGAATCATCTCCAGCAGAGGAGTAATCACCGTCATCCTCAAACACATACTCTTAGAAGACGAACTAGACACCTTTCTACTAAGTACGTCAGCCACTTGGCTTTCCCCGGATGGTATAAGATCTCACAATCATAATCCTTCACTACATCCAACCACCTTTTCTGTCGCAGGTTTAAATTAGGTTGATCCATAAGATACTTCAAACTCTTGTGCATCACACTCCGTATAGATAATGTCTCCAGATCTTGAGGGCAAAGACAACCGCCCCCAATTCCAAATCGTGTGTCGGATAATTAATCTCGCTTGGTTTCAACTGTCTCGACGCATAGGCAATTACCCGACCTCGCTGCATAAGGACGGCTCCCAATCCAGTGATCGATGCATCACAATACACTACCAAATCATCCATGGCCTCGGGCAAAGTCAACACTGTAGCCTCACATAATATTTGCCTCAAGGTATCGAACGCCACCTGTTGCTCATCACTCCATCTAAATGCGACATTTTTCCTTGTCAGACGAGTCAAAGGCACCGCCACTTTGGAAAAATCCTAGATAAACCTCCGATAATAACCCGCCAATCCCAGAAAACTTCGAATCTCCGAAGGGGTCTTGGGAAGATCCCATTTCATCATTGCCTCCACCTTTGCAGGGTCGACCATAATACAATCCCTGTTAACCAAATGTCCAAGGAATTGAACCTCTCTCAACCAGAAATCACATTTCAAGAACTTCGCATACAATTTTTCCCTCCTTAGACCGTCAAGAACTTCCATCAAATGCACCTCATGAAGCTCCTTGCTTCGGGAGTAGATCAATATGTCATCGATAAATACAATCACCGACCGATCTAATGTAGCCTTGCAAACACGTTTCATCAAATCCATAAAAGCGGCCGGTCCATTAGTGTGTTCGAAAGGAATCACAACAAACTCATAATGACCGTATCTCATCCGAATAACAGTTTTCTGCACATCTTCATCCCTAACCCTTATCTGATGGTAACCAGAACGCAAGTCAATCTTAAAAAAGCACGACGCTCCCTGAAGCTGATCAGCTGATCGAACATATCATCAATCCTTGGCAAAGTCTATATATTCTTGATCGTGAGCTTATTTAGCTCCCGATAATCAATGCACATGCGATGAGACCTATCCTTCTTCACAAACTAGATAGGAGCTCCCCAGGGAGAGCTGCTAAGGTGGATAAATCCCTTCTCTAATAACTCCTGAAGCTGTGTGGATAGCTTGAGCATATCGGGTGGAGCGAGACGATATGGCACCTTGGCTATCGGAGCCGCGCCCGAGACTAAATCAATGCGAAACTCTACCTGCCTCTCCGGATGTATCCCTGGGAAATCATTCGGAAATACGTTAGGATACTCACTAACTATCAATACATCACCCACAATCTTCTTCTTACTCTCTCGTGCATCCGACACATAAGCTACAAACCTGGATCCTCCGTGCTGAAGATGTCTCCTAGCATAAGCCGCTGAACAAAACAAAGCGCTAGACCTCCTCCCCTCGCCATGATAATAAGAACTCTCCACCTAAAGACCGAAAAAAGACCCTCTTTCCCCTACAGTCGATCATGCCCCCTGACAACTAAGCCAATCCATACCAACAATAACCCCGTCGTCGCTCAAAGGAATAGGGATAAGGTCTATCGAAAACTGCTCTCCATGGATCTCAATCGTACACCCCCGGTAAACACAAGAAACCATGACCGCAAGATCGTTAGCAATCTCTACCTCTAACGGATGATCAAGATCCTCCAAAACAGTGCCGAGACTCTTACCGAGAGCCAAAGATACAAACGAATGAGTCGCCTCCGAATCAAATAACACAAAGGTTGAGATAGAGTTGACTAAGAATGTACTTAAACAATTGTACAACCAAATGATAATTTGAATGGAAATAGAATAAATACACAGAAAAGATTTAATACCAGTCACTACATCCGGTGCTGCGCACGCCTCATCTGCGGTCATCTGAAAAACGCGACCCTTGGCTTTGGGGGAATCCGCCTTGCCCTGCGGCCATCTGTAATCCTCAGAGTCGTGGGTGCTAGATCCTGCACCCCTCCCGTCTTCACCCCAGGGCACTTAGCCCGAACATGACCCACCTGGTTACAACTGAAACAAAACTTCAAGGACTGAGGACAATTCTTACTAAAATGATCCGTCTTACCACAGCGATAACACCCCGACCCTCGGGATGGACCCTCATGTTCTGGCATTTGTGACACTGCGTCCTCCCTCTCGATCCCCCAGCCCTCGAATCATTACCCCTAAACTTCTTAGCTGGCGGTGACGGGGAAACGGCCACCGACCTTTTCTGCCTATTCTGCAACTCTAACTCAATCTCCCGGGCCCTTGCGGCCGAAATCATATCTGCCAGGGTCTGATGACGAGCAGTAGATACAAACTCGCGAATCTCAGTCTTCAGCATCGACAAGTAACGTGACATCCACATCTTCTTAGTGGCTACATATTCCGGGCAAAACAAAGCCCGCTCGATAAAACGTTTGGTAATATCGTTCACCGTCTCCGTCGTCTGTGTCATAGTCATGTACTCAGTAGCCAGGCGCTCCATCTCGATATGTGGAACATACTCCTCACGGAATTTTTGTGTAAAATGTGCCCTAGTCATCTCCTCCTGCTGAGTCAAGGTAAGAGGCTGTATAAGAATACCCCACCAATCCTGAACTCCACCTCTCAAATGGTTCACTGCGAAGTGCACCTTTGACTCCTCCGGGAAAAAGCAAATACGAAAACCACCCTCAATAGGAGTGATCCCGCGCATGCTAGTAATGGGGTCCTTCTCCCTTGAGAACATCGGCGGCTGGGATGCCGCAATATCCCTATAAGTCGCTGCCCTAGGTCGTTGAAACATAGCGAGCTTCTCCTCGATCATGGCAAGAAGATCAGTCTTCATCGACGCAAACGACTGAGGTATGACTGCCACCACCTCACGAGCTACCTCCTCAGCGATCATCTGTCTCAAATCCTCATCAATCTGGACATCCTCGATACGGGTCCCGGACGCAAAGCCAGATCCAGAACCGCTCACTCCTCCCTGTCTAATAGTGACCACCATCTTGAAACGTGTTCGAAAACTATTAAGACGATTTCCTCACACTATTTACTCACACACAGAATCTCCCTAGAGATTCCTTACAACCCTCGAGACCATTATTGGGTCAGGTACGGATCCTGTGTTTCCAATAGTACTGGCCAGGTACTACCTTCCACACCTATCCGCACTTGACACTAAAAACATCCACATCCCTAAGTCGTTCCTCACTCAAGCACACGTATGTCATTCATACGGCCCAACACCGTGGTGCTTTACCCTCTTCTAGCTCAAGTAGAACATTTTACTACCCTTCCTACCCATCCCGCTCAACCAACACTTGTAGGTCACTTTATAAATGTTCATCGCACTAGATATAGAAGAGATAGACGTTCAAATATAAAACCCTACTCTAAAGGAATAACCAAACAAGGAACAACCCAAAAAGCTAGATCGAAGATTCTAAGGCTGTCACATGCTAATCTAAGTGCATGAACATCTATACAACAACCTACTGTCCTAGCAAACGGAGCAGGCACTAAATATATTAATCCACAATTTTATTCAAGATATTCCTAATCAAGCAATTTCTAGCATGCTTCTTGAACAGTTCTTTAACTAACATATATAATCATTATCAACAACTTATGAATTATTGTAAATCTCGGGATTCACGGTACTTACTTGGGCCTCGTCGGACTACGTGCGCCGCATCCTTCCGTATAAGAAAATCCTTTGTACTTTTAAATTCTTAGTTTTTCTTAAAAACAGTTCTCAATACATGGTTTGAGTTTGATTTCCCCCTAAGGTTCCATCAAATCTCTCAAACAATGGCTCTGATACCAACTTATAAAGTCCCAATTCCATAAATAATAAAAAAATTCTTTTAAAGTAAATAAAAACGTACGTTCCATTCATTCATTCAAAACAACCACAAAATAGTCATATAATTCATAAAACCATAGTTTTAGTAAATAGATAACAGCGGAAGTCAAATAAACAGATGCTAGCGCCTCGTAGTCACACCGTGCCCGAGCCTCCCGCCCCGTGAGTATCTAAAACATTTGAACTTAAAACAATAAGCACGTTGCTTAGTAAGATCCCCAGATTTCCATATACAACCTTAACTAAGACATCAATAAACCAATTACCACTCGACTCTCGGGCTTTCCCGGATCCGTCGGAAATCATCATCATCGACTTTCGTCGGCAACCATCGTCATCGACTTTCATTGGCAAACATCGTCATTGACTTTCGTCGGCAATACATCGTCATTGAATTTCGTCGGCAAACATCATCGTTATCATAATCAAGAAAGTAAGGAGACTCACCCGACTCGTGTATAAACAAAAGTAAAAGGAAAGTCGGTAAAAGTCCCCCCGAGCTTCCTATTATCAAAAACATCTCATCAAACAAGGTTTCTATCCTCAAACCTCTAACTAGAACCAAAAATAAGGTTTTTCCTCATTTTTGACTTTACAAATCAATTGTCCAAAGGTTAAAGTCAACCAGTCAACGGAATTCAACAAAAGTCAACTATGTCATTATTAGCATCGTTAACTCTTACTGTTAGCGGCGCTAATGCTTCTGTTCAGCCAAAGTCTTCCTAAAGTGCTTAATACATTAAGCCAGAGGCTCTAACTTTCCAGGATCGACACAAACAATCCCTAGACTAATAAAAATATGAACTTTGCCAACCAATTCTAGCCAAACAAGCTCATGGTGAAGATCTAGTTCCAAAATGATGATTATTAAGCTCAAACTCTATCCAAAATGATATTGAGACTAGGCTAGGGTTTATAACAAGGATCCAGCAGCAAAAAGGAGAATATGATCATCCTTTAGTCCCTAAATCCTTCCCTATTCTAATCAGGAAACAATCACTGTCTCATAAAGCTTATAAGAGTCTCATAATTTAATTATAAACTTGAGAACTCAAGGAGACAGAGGTTTGGCACGCTTACAATCATCCAAAATGAAAAGCAATCAGATCGCTTTCTCCACCCAAGCGTTGCTAGCTCCTTAGCTTATTTCTCCTCTTCCAAAATGCTTCAAAATTTCAAGAACGAGACCAACAACACCAATGGAGGCTAGAGAGAGTGTTCTAGGGTTTTTCAGAGGTCTAGGGTGAGAAATGACAGCCTCTAATGGGTTTAATGAGATAAGTATGGCCCAAAACATGATTTAGGGCTTTAAGTGGCTGTGAGCGACCATTAGGAGTGCTAGTGAAAGAATTAGCGTCGCTAATGCATGAATGTGCATGACCAACAACTTCCAGGCTGGCTTTGCAAACTTTGCAGGATCTCAAGCATTAGCGTCGCTAACCACAAGGTTAGCGGCGCTAATCCTCTTTTCTCTAAAATTTCATAAAACAATTCTAAGAATAAAACTATTAGTTACATACCGGGTCAAGGGCTTTACAAGCATGACTCTTGTTTCTTAGGAACATGACCCATGTGAAGCAAGTAAACGCATCAAAAATGACCAGTGAGTACTTCTTTCCAGCGAGAGAAGCCATAGGTACAGGACCAAAGAGATCCATATGTAGCAAGCTGAAAGGAGAGACAATAGATGAATACTGCTTGGATTTGAATGACGATTTAACCTGGTTGCTTTTTCCACATGCTGAGCAAACTTTGTCTTTGACAAAATTCATTCTGGGAAGGCCTTGGACGAGCTGATGATTTGAAATATTATAAATTTTCTTGAAATTTAAGTGAGACAAGCGCTTGTGTCAGAGCCAGTTTACATGAGACTGAGCACGAGAGAAGAAGAATCTCTTCAGTGATTGATCGACTGAGATTATATCTATAATGTAGATGTCATCACATCTTTTGACAGTGAGAACGACTTCTGTAGCAGCATCAAGAATATTCCCTTCCCTTTTGTTGAATAGGACTTCATAATCAGCATCACAGAATTGACTGATCGAGACGAGATTATGCTTTAGACCTTTAACATACGAAACATTAGAGAACTTTACAGATTTACAACGAATGGTGCCGTATCCTTTCGTGTGACCTTTGCTATTGTCACCATATATAAGCACAGGGCCTTACTTCTTGACAAAATCATCAAGTAGGGACTTGTATCCAGTCATATGACGCGAGCATCCACTATCAACATACCAAATATTTTAACGATCCTCCAGTTACTAACACTCTAATTAGAAACTTAGTCAACCCATTTGGAAATGGGTTTGAGATAGGAAAGAATATCATAACATTCAGTGGGAAGACAATTTAAAGAATTTTCCTTTTTGATCCACTTGCTGCAACGAGACGCAGTATTTTCTTTTCTATCAGTTCTGGATTCAAAACTGCATTAATCAGCCTTGTGAGAAGAGTCACCACATCTGTAGCATGTCCTGATTGGTTTTGAGTTTTTGGTTTTTGAAAATTTGAATTTATTGCATATTTGAGAAAAGTTAGAATTGTTTTTCTTCTGATCAGGATCAATAACAGACATGGTGCTGATGGGCTCTTCAAGAATAATATTAATGACAGTGTGAAATTCACCATTTGAAATTGGAAACTTTACAAGATTATCAACACTGACACTGATATTGTCTTGTTCAGACCCTTTCACAGAGGGATCAATGACACTGATTTTAGTGTTGAGACTGATATCATCCTGTTTACTAACACAATAGTGTTTGTCAATGAGTTCACTTTTCTTTTGAAATCCAGGAGAAACAATTTTTTTTTGAACTCATGAATTAGTTCTTCCTTAGAAGGAAAGGCTGGCTCAGTTTCAACATGCTTAAATATGTTAACAAATGATGCAAAATCTCTACCGAGAATTTTGGTTGCTTGAAATAAGATTTGATCATTTATCAGTTTTGAAACTCTTTGGTGAGAATGTGTCTAGTTTTTAATGATCAGTTGAATTCGATTCGATTCATTTTCAGCAAGTTGTTTTTCATTAGCCATGAATTTATTTGACAGGGTGAGATCATGATACTCAAGCTTCATTTTTGAATTTATCAGGTCCTTTGTTTGATTTCAATAAGTAACTATTTCTTTTCTTGTTTCAGTTGATGATTTTTATGATATGAATTTTGAATACCAAGACACAAATACTAAAAGGCTTTTATCTTTTCATTAATTGAATAATTAACAAAGTTTTTGACCTGATACGCTGAAGAGGAGTCCAATCATTTGTTAAACTCTCTTGTGCAACACGAGACATATCAACATCAAAAGTATTAGTGCTGCTGCTTGACTCTTCAGTAACTTCTCCCTTGATAGCCATGAGACACACATTCTGATTCTCATCATCAAAGGACTAAGCTTCTTCCTCCCACTTCTCCTTCTCCCCTTCAGCAACTCAGACTTTTGAAACAAGTTTGTCTCTTTAAGGAAGCCACCATCTGTTTGTATTTGACTTCATATAATTCTTCTTTAGAATCATTTTTCTTCTGCTTACAGTCTTTTACAAGTGCTCAGTACTTCCACAATTGAAGCACTTCCCATCATTTTTCTTTTCAGCACTTGTAAACTTGGCGTTGTCGTCGACAGACTTTCTAAAGTTGGAGAAATTTGGTTTGGATCCATTGGAGTTTTTCTGGAAACAACTTGACAACGCCTAGTGATATTACATATTTTAGTCGTTGTTGAGCCCTATTCTTAGTGAAATTATATCATTTGTATCGTGGTATTCTCATTTTTCGTGCCAGTACTTGTTTAGAAGAAAAGAATGTAAACAGGGACCAAAAGCGTACAAATTAGAGAAAGTTTGGAGAAGTAGGAAAAATCAGGAAAATACGTACGCGTGCCGCGGAATCAAGAGGGAGCGACGTGGATACAAGGCGGTGGAACAAAATTCAAAGTCCCAAAAAACGGGGATAAAGTCGTACGCGCGCCGCGTTTTACTTAATTGCACGGCGCGGCTGTGGGAAAATTGCAACTATAAATAGAGTCATTTACAGCCAAAAACCCTAGCAAAGACCCGGTGGAAAAATGACCTGGAAGCTCTTTGACTCCGTGATTAAGCATCAACAACCTCTCAATTGGTATTTTATGTTTTAGAATTTAATTTCATTTTAGTTTTAGTTAGCAATAGTGGCTAGGGCCTTTGGGAGTGACAACCACTGACCTTGAGCACTTTAGTTTACTGTTTTTCAGTATTGGTGACTGTATTGAATCATTGGAATTCATTTTTGGTTAATGAGAAGCAATTGGTTACAAGTAATCTTTATTTTTCGGTGTTTTGATGATTATTATTGGTTTTGCATGCTTGTGTTGTGTTTGGATGGTTGATTTGACCTTGTTGGAATGTTTTCCTTTGCTGATTTTAGTAGCCAATTATGTTAGTCTTTTAGGTTTGAACTTTAGCCATTGACTGTCCCATTGGATCTTAGTTCTTGGTTTAGTTTATGCCTTGTTTTGGTTTATATTTGGATTGTTAGATGCCTTTGTTTACTTCTGAATTAGAGATGTACTTCTGATTTCAGAAAGTAACTAGGTTTGGATTGAAGCTTAGCTTAGTCTATGCTTGTTTTGGGAGTGTTTAGTTTAAGATTTTCGAGTTTTAGTGGCAAGGGTTTGGAAACTGAAATCCTCCGACTATAGCATGACACTATAGTTGGTAATCTGTCATCTGGTCTGACCACATAGGTCCTGCGGATCGACCCTGACTACCACTGTGCTAGTGTGTGTGTTAGGTTTCTCTTATTTTTGGCACCGTTGCCGGGGAGCTGTGTGCTTAGTTTAGGTGATTAGTAGGAATTCTAGTTTCTTGATTTTCTTTGAGTTTCATTTGATTAGTTTTTGATTTTGGCGGGCGTGTTGCATTAGTGCATGCGTACCCGTAGGGATGAGCAATTATCCCCTTTGCGTTTTGATCCTGAGATTGAGCGAACTGCGCGCAAAATCCATGCACGTAGGCGTTTAAATACAATGAGTTTTAGTCATGTCAGTAGTAGTCCAGTAACTGTTGCCCAGGAACCATCAGGTGAGGCAACAGGGATGTCTTTTATTCCCCCGGTTTCAGAGTTCCATATTGGGAGTACGAGTGCTTCTGGTGGTGCAGTTTCAGCCCCTGTACCCATACCATCATGCACTCCACCATCGATTTCACCATTTCCACCAGTATCACAACCACAATCCACCAATCCATTCACATCTACAATGTCTTGGGGAGAGCCGACCCGTGATGGCACCCCAGTCTCTAGACAGCAGACACCAATTTCACAACCATTTTCTCAACCACAACCTGTTTTATTTAAACCTCAACCCACATTCCAACCTACACAACCATAACAATACCAGCCACCTCTTCAGCAACAGTACCAATATCCAGAGGAAGAGGACAGATATGATGAAGAAGATGAAGGATGGGTTCCACCAGCACCACAGCAACCCAGGAACCGAGGTCGAGGACCTCTGAGAAGAGCACCAGAGTATCAACCACCACAAGGTCAGCAGGAATATAATGGTCATCACCCTTACGGTAATCCTGCTCAACCTTTATATTTTGCACAACCGAGAAGGCAATCGGTTGCATCACATTTCTAGCCACGGGAATATGATGACTCATCGCCAATTTATATTCCTGACAATATCGAATCTCAAGTAGAAATAAGGCCTCAATTGTTAGTAATACTACTAGAGTTTAGGGGATATAAGCAAGATGATCCGTATAATCATCTGTATTAATTTATAGCGATTGCCAATGCTAATAACCCTAGAAATACTAATAGGAACATCTTTAGGCTTAGGCTATTCCCATTCACTCTTAAGGACAAGGCCAAGTATTGGTTTACATCGTTAACAGCAAACAGCATTACCACGTGGGATCAACTCAAAGCCAAGTTCCTACAGGAATTCTATCCAGCGAGCAAAACAACGGAGATCAGGAGGGTCATTCAGGATTTCCAGCAAAATCCAGGAGAGGCTTTCCACGAAGCATTCGATCGACTGAAGGAGTTATTGCGATCCTGCCCGCACCACGAGATTCCCAAATGGCAGTTGGTCAAGTTATTCTTTGAAGGAATCAGCGAAACACACCAGGCGATGATAAATGCCTCGTCAAGCGGGACATTTATGTGGCAAGACCCGGAGAAGGCCTGGCAATTCTTGGAACAATTGAGCAATGGCTCCAAAGAAAATTTTTCTACGAGAAATAATATAGGCACAGCAGCAGCAGTGGGAACTGATGATGATTGAAAAAAGGAGGTAAAGAAAGATATAAGTGAACTAAATAAGAAGTTTGACAGACTCATGTCAAGGCTGCAGAATGGACCTCAGGGTCAACCATAAGGAGGTCAAGGAGGACCAAAAACTCAGGAAGTAAACCAAGTTTATGGCCAGGGTCAAGGTCAGTATAATAATGGACGACCCTACAGACCATATAACCAAGGGCAGCAGTAGAACTACAACAACCAGAGGCAAAATAATCACGAAGGTCAATCATCTAATCAGCCTAGGTCATACCAGCCCATAAATAATAATGGAAATACGAACGAGAGTGGTAGTAACAACAACAATAGGGGGCCGACACTGCTGTCAACAATGCCCCAGGAACTCAAGAAGACCTAGTGGCAAAAATGTATGAGATGTTCAGTGCTACTCAGCAACAGTCCCAGGCCAATGCAAAAGCTATCGCAAACATGGAAAGGCAAATTGGAAAAATGGCCGAAGATCAGCGAAAAAGGGACAATGGAAAGTTGCCAAGTGCTACAGAGGTTAATCCAACTCATAATCAGCGAGCCGGGAAGGAGCATGTTAATAATGTCGAGGCTGAATGGAGAAAGGTCACTTTAAGGGACTTATTGGATTCAGGAAGCGAGGCAGAATTTAAGGAAGAAGAAAAAGTTCAGGAGAAAGTGGAGGATAAAGGAGAAGGTAAGGAAGGAATAAAGGAAAAAGAAATTCCTGTTGAGGAAGGAACTCAACCAGAAATGGACACGGAGGTCCAGGAAGAAAAGCAGTCAGTAATAGCAGGAATTAAGCAGAAAAAGAAAGATAAGAAAGGGAAGAAGAAACAGGAAGCACCCAAGCCAATAGGGCCATTGATAAACAACCTCTGTGGGATGAACTTAAGGATGCTCCTGAAGATACAAGAATTCTTCAAGAGATGTGTGATAGAAATGGAAAAAGTAAGATTCCTACACCAGACACCATTAGGTTGACTATCAAGGCCAGTGAGGCACTGTTGGAACACTACCCAAAAAAGAGAAGGATCCTGGATCACCATTGATCACTACTACTGTAGGAGATGTGGTCATTCGGAACACTTTGCTGGACTTGGTAGCAAGTGTAAATGTGCTACCGGGGTATTTGTATGACAAGTACAAGAATGAAGAATTAGAGCCAGCAAAGGTTGTACTGCAGCTGGCTGATCAGTCAACAAAGGTATCCCGAGGAAAATTGACTAATGTCATAGTCAAAGTTGGAGATTTCTTCTATCCTATAGATTTCCTAGTCATGGAGTATGAAAGTTTGGATGACGCGCCCGCGCTTATTTTAGGACGCCCATTTTTAGCTACGGCTGGCGTGGTGATTGACTGCAAGACGGGGGATGTGGACATCTCCTTTGGGATGCGAAAGAGAAGGCTGAATGTGTTCGGAAATCCTGTGTCCTTACCTTCAGAGAACGGTGACAAGCTATTAGACAAAAGTGTGTTAAGAGAGCCTGGGATTAGAAACAAAGGAAAAGTATGGACGCGAACAAGGGAAGGAGGAAAGGAAGAGATTTTTAAAGGAACAAAGGATCATCCATTGGCCACCATTGATAAGGAGCAGTTGCTGGATATGATGGAGATGCTATAAGCGAGACATCAGCAATATGAGAAAGAATCAAAAGAAAGGGAAGCAAAAGTCTTCAAGCTTCTGGAATCGTAACAGCAATTGATTAGTGGAGTAAGCGATAGGATGACCCAACTCACATCCTTAATGTCGATGATGGCCCATAATTTCATGCCAGGATTCAAGCAAATGTCATCAGAAGTCCAAGGAGAGGAAGAATAGGAATAGGAGTTTAACGTCTGGCTGAAGACGTTAAACTTAGCGCTTGTTGGGAGGCAACCCATCGTGTCATAGGTTAGGTTCCGTATTTCTTAGAAATAATTAGGAAAAATTTTATCATTAATTGCAGGTACCAGTGGTCTAAGGCAAGTGTGGGGTTGTGTGAAGTTTTGGAATTTTAAATGACCGCGCCGCGGGAATAAAGAATGCGCGACGCAGGCTCGTAAACCAACCCGATGCGCAGGGGTTGATTTGGTGACACGCGCGACGCTGGTTGTGTATTTGCGCGACGCGGGAAACGATCAGTCGGTTTTCTTCCATATTAAGGTAACCCACGACACTATTCACACACACCACGACTCGGAGCTCTGATCACCAGAAATTTCTCGCAATTTTTCTTGCTCTTTTCGTTCCCACTACTACGATATGTCATTCTAACTAGCTATTACTCGTTTAAACTAGTGATTAGATAGTTAATTTGAGCGATTTGTTCAAAAAGGTTCAAAACTTAGAAATCGCCAATGCTGACTCATAGGGTGTTTGTTTTGCCAAATAGATACCCTAGATGAGTTAGTCGGCACCTAGGCTACCTTTTGGTGTGTTTGGATTGAATCTTAACATGTTAAAACTCGATTTTGAGTTTGGATTTTGGATACAGCCGCACGGCATGCCGCGCCCTTGCTCAAGGGCCGCACCGCGGTGCGGTGGGGAAGAAAATGACTTATTTTGCAAAAAAAAAAAATTTCGTTTGTGCAGATCATGTTCAGACTAGACCACGATTTCCTTCAGTTTCCAGAGGGGCCAGCGGCCTCTATTGAGTACCGATCACGGAGAGACGCTTTGACGGGTCGCCGGGTTCTAGAGGCGACCATTATTGACAGGGCCATCCTCGGGGAGGCCGGGCTTTGGGGCGAGATAGAGCCATTTCTACACCGCACCTGGACCCAGGGGGATGCCTCTTTTACTTGCTGGGGCTGGGACAGGCTCATGGCCATAGACGAGGATGTTGTGTACACGGTGTCCTCCTGGAGTTCCTTTCGACGATTGAGTACACACCGTGGGCGACAGACCCACGGGCGAGGTTGATTCGATTCAGGCTGGGGGCGTGCATAGGGAATGCAGCCTTCGAGAGTTTGCGAGGCGTACTTGGATATATGTGGAGGTGGATTTTCAGCACCGCCATTTTCCCCAGTTCTTTGATGCATGTATCTAGGGGTAGCCGGAGAGGCCTGCCAACATGGAGGTTTGGATACCATTGTCCAACATTATCTACGAGGCGGGGACCTCCCGGGAGAGCCACCTTCGAGATCCACTCCACCGCCTCATGCACCGCATTGTCTCCACCTCCATCATGCAGCGGGAGGGGGGCGAGAAGGTGTCCAGGGAGGATATGACGTTTTTATGGGTCCTGCTCGACCCCTCCAGGTTTCTTCACCTTCCCTTCGCCTTAGTTGTTGCCTTATCCACCCGCTCGACGGGTGCCTCCGCTAGCAGTCCATTGGGCCGGGGATACTTCATCACCCGCCTGGCCCGATCATACAGGATCCTCACAGCCCGCACTGTCGCCACCTTGACCGCTTTACCTCCATCTCGCACTACGACACGAGCATTGGAGAGAATGGGGCTGATTCAGCAGCAGCGCCCGGGACAGTTCGTCAGGGCAGAGATTGAGGCACCCCAGGCTCCACAGCCAGCGTACGCCCATCCTGGCAGGAGACGTAGGAGGCAGCCTCCACCACCAGATCCCGCTCCTCAACTACAGCAGCAGGAGGACCTGTCGGCCATCCACCGATTAGAGATCAGGGTCACCAGGGTGGAGGACCAGCTGGAGTGGATTGGAGAGGTGCTACTACTGATGGCATCAGCACAGGGCCAGCAGACCCGCCCATTCCCAGATCGAGCCCACGACCATGAGACCGGACCCTCCAGGCCACCAGGTGGCAGTTGATGTATTTTTCTTTTTCTATTTTTGGGATATATGTACTGAATTTATGACACATCCTATCTTTTGCTTATGTATATTTATCTGTTTGCATTTAATGTTTTGTTGAGTCATGCATGTTATACCAAATTGGGGAGGAGTTATCTCAGACAAGTGTGGGGTCACCGTGCCCCCTCCACTTGTCCTGACTACCGGCGTGTTCACTGTTGTGCCACAACTCCAGATGCGAAATCAATGACGGTTTTTGTTCGAGTTTGTACCTGTGATAACAAATACCAGCCAAGCAGTCTACCGTCAAAAAGGGGTAACTCCTTCTCTATTTTTCTAAAATATTTTTATGTACAACGGGGACGTTGTACGGTTTTAAGTGTGGGGTGTGGACGGTCGAAAGAGAATTTTTTTTGAAATTTTTGCAAAAAAGACCAATTCTAAAATTATTTTTTTTGCAACTTTTTCAAAAATTTTACTAAATTGTAATTTTGAAACGAATGGTTTGTGATTGTGATAGCATTAGTATTTTTCAAGAAATACCATGTAGTTGTGATCATGCTATTAGTTAGTCAACAAGTTGAGTTTTAGGAGTTAGACGATTGGATTGTTTAGGATTGGAATTTAGAAAGGAAATGTCAATCTGTGGCTTTTGTTGTTTGAGCCGGTAGGTCCGAAAAGGGTGGCCTCGAAGAGGCACTTATGCACCTTACCACCTAAGATCGTCTGGTTTGGGATGGTATTTCTGAAAGCTCGTTACACGGACAACATCGAAAGTCATGGACAATTCCTTAATGGCCTTTCGAATCTAAATGAGTAAGTACACTTCACTGTGGACAGAAAATTTGTGATCAAGGGTTCTCTAGAAAGCCATGAATTCCAAAGAACATTCTGATTAGGTTCTCGCCACTCTAACTCTTGAGGCAATAAGCTTTGAAACCGAACACAGTCAAAAATTGTTCGACTCTTAGTTAGAATTTATTAAAAACTCTCTTGCTTGGGGACAAGCAAGGCACAAGTGTGGGGTGTTTGACAACGCCTAGTGATATTACATATTTTAGTCGTTGTTGAGACCTATTCTTAGTGAAATTATATCATTTGTATCGTGGTATTCTCACTTTTCATGCCAGTACTTGTTTGGAAAAAAAGAATGTAAACAGGGACCAAAAGCGTACAAATTAGAGAAAGTTTGGAGAAGAAGGAAAAATCAGGAAATTACGTACGCGCACCGCGGAATCAAGAGGGCGCGACGCGGATACAAGGCGGTGGAACAAAATTCAAAGTTCGAAAACACGGGGATAAAGTCATACGCGTGCTGCGGTTTATTTAATTGCGCGGCGCGGCTGCGGGAAAATTGCAACTATAAATAGAGCCATTTACAGCCGAAAACCCTAGCAAAGACCCGGTGGAAAAACGACCTGGAAGCTCTTTGACTCCGTGATTAAGCATCAGCAACCTCTCAATTGGTATTTTATGTTTTAGAATTTAATTTCATTTTAGTTTTAGTTAGCAATAGTGGCTAGGGTCTTTGGGAGTGACAACCACTGACCTTGAGCACTTTAGTTTACTGTTTTTCAGTATTGGTGACTGTATTGAATCATTGGAATTCGTTTTTGGTTAATGAGAAGCATTTGGTTACAAGTAATCTTTGTTTTTCGGTGTTTTGATGATTGTTATTGGTTTTGCATGCTTGTGTTGTGTTTGGATGGTTGATTTGACCTTGTTGGACTGTTTTCCTTTGCTGATTTCAGTAGGCAATTAGGTTAGTCTTTTAGGTTTGAACTTTAGCCATTGACTGTCCCATTGGATCTTAGTTCTTGGTTTAGTTTATGCCTTGTTTTGGTTTATATTTGGATTGTTGGATGCCTTTGTTTACTTCTGAATTAGAGATGTACTTCTGATTTCAAAAAGTAACTAGGTTTGGATTGAAGCTTAGCTTAGTCTATGCTTGTTTTGGGAGTGTTTAGTTTAAGATTTTCGAGTTTTAGTGGCAAGGGTTTGGAAACTAAAATCCTCCGACTATAGCGTGACACTATAGTTGGTAATCTGTCATCTGGTCTGACCACGTAGCTCCTGCGGATCGACCCTGACTACCACTGTGCTAGTGTGTGTGTTAGGTTTCTCTTATTTTTGACCGCACGACGACCTAGGCGTGTCACCACTCCTCCTGTTGTCCTTGTATTGTTTGAATTGCTTACCACCAGTGTAGCCTGAGAGGGAAGCTCAGACAGATGCTTGTATTCATCATCATCAGCATCAGGCTGTTCAGTTGCATCATCATCAGTATCAGCAAGGTTCTTGCTCTTGGAAATAAAAACATCTAACCTTTCACGCTGGCTGTCTCTCATGATTTCTTTCTGTTGAGACTTGATCTCTTCATAACTTCTCAAGTTTCCAAAAAGACTTTGCAAGTCCATGGTGATATTCGCACTGTTCTTGAGGACACCAACATAATGGTCCCATTTTTCGTCAAGAGAATCAAGGAACTTAAGGACCAAAACTGAGTCAAGTTTTAGGATGTTGAATCTCCTCATATCGTTAAGCAAACAGTTAAAACGGTTTAAAGTTTGAGTGATTGATTCATTCTTGTATGCAAAAAATGCTCATATTTTCGATTCAAGGAATTCTCTTGAGCAGCTCTTACTTCAGCAGAACCTTTGAAGGCAACAGTAAGAGTGTTCGACATCTCCTTTGTAGAAACTCAGTTTTGAACAAGGTGGTAGATATCATAGGGTAGAGAATTACCTATGGCAGCCCTAGCACGTATGTCAATATTTACCAGTTTTTTATGTTCATCAGCGTACTAATGAACGGGTGTATTCTTTCTTTCATCAGAGACACCTGACGACGCCTAGTAATATCATGTATTTTAGTCGTCGTTAGGCCCTATTCTGAGTGAAATTATATCTCATAAACTGTGGTATTACTCACTTTTTGTGTCTAGTGCTTATGTGTGAAAAAAGATTAACAGGGGTTAAACGCGTACAAAACGAAGAGGTTTGGGATAAAGACCATTTTTAGTCGAAAAGACATGCGCGCCACGACCTGAAGAACACGCGCGTCGTGGGAAGTCAAAGATCAGATGACGAGTAGAAATTCAAAGAACGAGAAACGGGGTTAGAGATAAGGGCGCGCCGCAGATTTCACCCATACGCGGCGTAGATTGCTCGATTTTCAACTATAAATAGAGGCATCTAGGTCAAGTTTCAGGAGTGAAGAACAGACCCAAAGGTTGAACCTAGGCTTCTTCGACTCGTGATTTCGGATTTCAGTAGCTATAAGTTGGTATTTTCATGTTTCTAGTTTATTTTTATTATTTTATAGTTTTGTTTATCACTTGATTCAACGAATCTGGAATATAGAATCTGTTGGGACGAGTTTGATTTGGATCTTTTAAAAGTCAAAAACTTGTGGCTTCTGGTTTTGGTTTTCGTTTAATACAATCATTCGGTTTGAAGTTATCTCGCGTTTTCGGTATTGGTTTATGTTTGTTTGCTTGTTGAATGGTTTTGGATTATTGAATGCTTCTGATTTCAGGAATCTACTTCTGGAATCAGAAAGTAAGGTTGGTTTGGATTGGAGTTTGGATGCAAGTTAGTTTGGTTAATGATTGTTTTAGTTTTCAGTATTTCATTTTATCGGTTTTCGAGAAGTGTATGGAACGCCGCCATCTATAGAGTGACACTATAGTTTGGTTTATTCTGACACTATATTTCAACCACTTGACTCCCACGGATCGACCCTTACTGCTACTATACTAGTGTGCGTGTAAGGTTAAATTTTCTATTTTTGACCGCATAATGACATAGGCGTGTCAACATCATCTTTAGTGACAAGGAATGATGGAGTGTAAGGACCATCCTTAAGGATATTAGGCATATGATAATCCATGGTTTCGAGGACCATCAAGGTTTTGCTTTTCCACATGGTAAAGTTGTTGGCGTCGAAAGGAGGGATCTTGTTTCCAGAGGTAGACGAGAACGAGGAAGAGAGGTTCTTGTGAATGGAGTAACCTACTTTGACACCAATTGTAGGAAAGTAATAAATATCGAGCACACAAGAACACAAGGATTCACATAGAAAAACGATATATTGATCTCAGAGGGAGATCTTGATAATGGTATATCGGTACTTTACACAAACCCTACTTGCTACTATTTATACTAAGGTTGATCTACGTATATGGAGTATCCCTACAAATCAAGGATAACTCCCAACTATAACTATGATAATTATGGAAACAATATAAGTACAAAAAATAAACAAGTCATGATGCAGCTGATAGTTTGACGCTAATATAATCAAGGCAGCGTGTGATCCACTTTGACACTCATCAGATTCAGTGCTAATGCTAATCAGCCCAACATTTACCTCATTTTATCATGAAAATTCTGAAACATGAAATCGAACTCTCAAATTTTCAACATTCTTAAATGTGAAATTAGACATAACGCTTAGTGATTAGACTTAGTCAATTTGACCGATGTTTAATCACAAGACTTCAGATTGAATAACAGACTTCCAACATGGTCCGACTGCATCTGAATACAAATTCAGTAAATCTTGCTTTTATCAATTTTCATGAATCCAAGTCATTCACAATGCATCTCTTTGTACAAAATATCTTTTTGTTCGTGAAGTTACTTTTCAATGAAATTAAATCTTCAAACTATTGTCCTTCGGATGCATATCAAAAGAATTTCAAACAATCATCCGAAGGCAAGCACATTCATTCAATCTGATGGGTTACATCATTTGGGTATTTTCTATGGAATTGTCAATAATAAATTTTTTTGAATCTATGGTCAGAAATCATTTAATTTCTAATGATTTTTGTCATTTAATATTAATCTTAAAATTCATCAAATTCCAATCATTTTCATTAACTATGTCGTTTGATTTACTTAAATTCATTTGGAATCCAACGAACGCTTACCGACAAAGGCAGACATTTTTGAATTTTAAATAATTATGATACTGACGGTTCCGGTTTTGTAGAAATAATGGGATGGCGTGTTGGTGATGTGGCATCCTATGGTTGGACCCCTTCTTATGTGCATTTAATGGCATTGGGACCACCATTGGTGTATATATGATAATTCAAACAGTTATTACTTTTTACACGATCAAAACTCCCAAATTCTCTCGGCAAATTCCAACTGTTCATCGTCTTCATCTTCTTCAAGCTTTCTATCATGGTTGCATAGCTGATACCTCTTGCCAAAGTCCACAAGAAGGAATGTTTGTTCCTGTTTTCATGGCTCAAACATCCAAGTACTTCCTGAAAACTGTTTCCACCCTGTATGATGAACCATTTAATGCTCTGGTGGAATATCTCAAACATTACCAATGAGCCAACGGGCGAGGTAATGGGGGGATCATCATTTATACCCCCAGTTTCATCAGAATTTCATATAGGTTCTACTAGTGCTAGTGGTGGTGCAGTTTCAGCCCCTACACCTATACCATCATGCACTCAGCCTACTGTTTCACCTTTGAGTTAACCAATTACCAACCCTGTTGGGAACCCTGCTTCTGCTGTGTTGACTTGGGGAGTGTTGACCCGAGATGGTACCCCACGTCCACGTCAGCCAGTACAAGTTTCCTAACCGCAACCACAACAGCAACCACCTATTTATAAACCTCAACCACCTTTTCAACCCATATAACCTCAACCACCTTTTCAACCCCAAATACAACCACAACAACCACGGCCGCAACAATATCAATATCAAGATGGAGACCCAGGTTATGATTATGAGGATGAAGGATGGATGCAAAACAATCCTGTTCAGCAAAACCAACAATGGAATCGAGGTCAGGGACCTCCGAGACGATACCAATAGCAACATCAGTAGCAAAGGCAACAATATTATAACAACAAGTTGTATAATGATGGTAATTTCGTTCCTCCCTTATACTCTGCTATAACAACAAGTTGTATAATGATGGTAATTTCGTTCCTCCCTTATACTCTGCTCAATTGATCGGGCAATCGGTTGCATTGCACTTCCAACCGCAGGAGTACGATGATGCTTCGCCCATATACTTTCTAGAGAATGCTGATAGTCAGGTAGAAATTAGACCTCAATTATTAGGAGTATTACCTGAGTTTAGAGGATACAAGCAGGACGATCCATATAATCATTTGTATGAGTTTTTGGCCATAACAAATGCTAATATTCCTAGGAACACCAATAGGAACATATTTAGGTTAAGGCTATTTCCTTTTACTCTAAAAGATAATGCTAAGTATTGGTTCATGTCCCTGCAACCAAATAGTATCACAACACGGGAACAACTTAAGGTGAAATTCCTACAAGAGTTTTATCCTGCCAGCAAGACTACAGAAATCAGGAGAGCAATATTTTTAGCAAAAGCCAGTAGTGGCATTTCACGACACATTTGAAAGATTGAAGGAGCTGATGCAATCCTGTCCGCACCATGAGCTTCCACGGTGGCAACTTGTTAAATTCTTTTTTCGACGTGGTAGATACGACTAATCAAGCCATGATCAACACTTCATCTAGTGGGACAATCATGATCCAAGATCCAGATGATGCTTGGAGATTTTTGGAGCAATTGAGCCATGGCTCGAAAGCAAGTGGACCTATAAAGGATAGAACATCATTTGTAGCAAGCATGGAAGCTGAGAATAAATGGAAAAAATAGATTCAAGTTGCGCTAAGCACCGTCACAAAGAAATTCAATCAGTTACTTACAAGACTTCAGAAAAGAAAAAGGGGCGTATGTATTGCACAATCAGACTATCTGTAATTATTGTGGCGAAGTAGGTCATGGTTGCACAGATTGTACTATGACACACAAAGAGGTAAGTCAAATTCATAGATATGGGCAGTTTCACAACACACTACGTCCATTTAAGAATAATCAGCAAAGAGATGTTAGGCAATCACAAGGGAAACAACAAAATGCGCAGTCAACACCAAGAGAAAGAGGTGCAAATATTAGCACAAACGAAATCTATGAAATCATGGTTAAGCTTAAGGAAGCGGAAGATGCGAATACTCAGGCATTACTAAGATTGGGAATTCAACTTCAGAAGATTGAGAAAGAAAGAGAACAAGAGAAGAAGGAAAAGATGCAACCTCAGAAGGTACAAGTGAATGAAGTAATTACATTGTGGAGTGGCAAGAAAGTGGACAACAAGGTAGTTGCTCCACCACTTGAAGAAGATAGTGATGTAGAGATTGTTTTCGACGAAAAGGAAGAGTTCGAGAAGAAAGAAAAGGAGGTGAAAGAGAAAAAGAAGAAACCTGAGAGCAAATGGGAGAAAGGGGAGACTAGTGGAACAACTCCTTTTCCTGCAGCTTTGGAAAAACTGGGGAACAAACCGTACGAAAAGAAAGGACCACAGGTTGAGGATATGTGGGAATTATTTAGTCAAATCAAGGTCAACATCCCGCTGGTCAAGTTGATTAAAGAAGTTCCTGCTTATGCAATGTTTTTAAAGGATATGTACATCTATAAGAAGCATATTCTCTCTCACCTTTCGAAAAAGATCGAGTTGACTGAGTACGTTAGTTCAATAATCATAGATACGTTGCCTCCCAAAATGAAGGACCCAGGAGCACCTCTCATCTTTGTTGACTTAGGAAATGTTCACATCAAGAAGGCTTTATTGGACTTAGGTGCGAGTGTGAATATCCTGCCAGGGCAACTTTTCGATAAGCATGAATTTGGTACATTAAGACCCACGGACGTCATCTTACAGCTCGCTGACAAATCTACTAAAATTCTGTGGGGGATGCTTTCAGACGTTATCATCAAGGTTGGAGACTTCTATTACCCAGCCGACTTCTTGGTCTTGGAAACTCGTCAGGTGGTTAAGGAAGAGCAACCAACGATCATTCTTGGACGACCATTTTTAGCAACAGCAAACGCAAACATTGATTATCACATGGGAGAAATGGGAATTTCCTTTGGGTATCAACAAAAAAATCAACATATTCAACACCAATGGAAGCATGATGGAAGAGCAGGAATGTTATCAAGTCGACATCATAGATGAATTGGTCCAACTGTATATGCCTGAAGGTTGCAACAAGAAGTGATAGAATTTCCTGAAGAAGAAGATGCTAGGCAGAAAGACCATCAGGAAGAAGGAAAGGAAAAACAATCCAAATATGAAGAATGCTCACAAGTTGAGAAGTTACCAAAAGAAATTCCCAAGACGCTGAAGCCATCGTTACAAGAACCACCAACACTAGAGTTGAAACCATTACCGACTCACCTCAAGTACGCATTTCTAGGAGAAAATGACAGTTTACCGGTAATTCTATCGGCTGACTTAACAGAAGAACAAGAGAAAGCATTGTTGAAGGTTTTGGCCAAGCATAAGGAGGCCATTGGATGGACAATCATGGACCTGAAAGGAATTAGTCCTACCATATGCGTGCATCGAATTATCACTAAAGAAGGAACTAAACCCGCAAGAGATACGCAACACAGGCTGAACCCTAATTTGAAAGAAGTGGTGAAGAAGGAGGTATTAAAGTGGTTAGATGCTGGAATCATCTATCCAATTTCAGACAGTGACTGGGTTAGCCCGACGCAAACGGTCCCGAAAAAGTCTGATATCACCATGGTGGACACCAAAGATGGCGACAAGGTATCTACAAGGCATGTGACAGGTTGGAGGGTATGTATCGATTATAGGAAGCTCAATTCAGCAACCTCGAAAGATCACTTTCCATTGCCATTCATTGATCAGATAGTGGAGAAGCTAGCAGGGCAGAAATATTATTGTTTTCTAGACGGGTATTCAGGTTATAATCAAATTGCAATCCATCCTGAGGATCAAGCGAAAACGACATTCACTTGCTCTTATGGCACTTTCACATTTAGGAGAATGCCATTTGGCCTATGCAATGCACCAGCTACATTCGAACGATGCATGATGGCGATCTTTTCAGACATGATAGGAGATGCATTGGAGATTTTTATGGACGATTATTCCATTTTTGGTTCCTCATTTGAAGCATGCTTGAGTCAGTTAGAAAAAGTTCTGGAGCAATGTGTGGAGTCTAACTTGGTGTTGAGTTGGGAAAAGAGTCATTTCATGGTTAGAGAAGGCATTGTCTTAGGACATGTGGTTTCAGAAAGAGGATTTGAAGTGAACCGAGCAAAAGTCAAAGTGATTTCTACGTTGCCGCCTCCAACATCGGTAAAGGGGGTTAGATCATTTTTAGGGCATGCTGGATTTTATCAGAGATTCATTAAGGACTTCTGTACAATTTCCAAACCGCTCTATGGTTTCTTGTTAAAAGATGCACCATTTGTTTTCGATGAGGAATGTGTCAAAGCATTCAACATTTTGAAAAACAAGTTGGTTGAAGCGCCCATTCTGAAGCCGCCGGATTGGACTAAACCTTTTGAAATCATGTGTGACGCAAGCAATTATGCTGCGGTGCAGTATTAGGGCAACGAATCGATAAGAAACCAGTGGTCATATGCTATGCGAGTAAAACCTTTTCAGAGGCTCAGTTAAATTACACCACGACGGAAAACGAATTACTGGCAGTAGTCTTCGCTCTGGACAAGTTCATATCATACATTTGGGGATTGAAAGTTGTGGTCTATACCGATCATAACGTGGTGCGACATTTGCTAGCGAAAAAGGAGTCAAAGCCAAGATTGATAAGAAGGATCGTCTTATTACAAGAGTTCGACGTGGAAATCAAGGACAAGAACGGAACGGAGAATGTAGTAGCGATCATTTATCAAGACTACCAACACAAGGACTGGAAGTGGGAATACAATTTACCTTTCCTGACGAACAACTATTGGAAGTTAATGTCGCACCCTGGTACGCAGATTATGTCAACTTCTTGGCAATTGGAGCGATGCCCATGCATTGGACGAAGCAAAGACAGAAGCAGTTCCACACATATACAAGGAGATTTATTTGGGACAACCCTGATGTTTTCAAGGTGAGGGAAGATCAAATAATTCGTTGTTGTGTCACTGATAGTGACATACCTGAAGTGTTGGATCACTGCCATGCATCTGCTTGTGGGGGGCATTTTAGCACAAAGAAGATAGGGTATAAGATCTTGGAATCAAGACTGTACTGGCCAACAATATTCAAGGATGCATAAAAGACAGCAAAGGAATGCATAAATTGCCAGCAATTGGGAAACATCTCAAAATGAGATCAGATGTCATTGAATCCTATTCTAGTTGTAAATATATTTGATTTGTGGGGTATCGACTTTATGGGACCATTCCCCACTTCACAAGGGTATGTGTACATCTTAGTGGCTGTAGACTACGTCTCCAAATGGATTGAAGCTGAGGCAACATGCACCAACGATCATCATGTGGCATGCAAGTTTGTCAAAAAGAATATATTTACTCGACATGGAGTGCCGAGGGTGATCATTAGTGACGGGGGGTCACACTTTAAGAACTTCAAATTCGGACGATTACTAAGGCACTATGGGGTTAATCATCGAATTGCAACTCCTTATCATCCACAAACAAGTGGTCAGGTGGAAGTTTCAAATCGTCAGATCAAGGAGATCTTGCAGAAAAATATGAAGACGGATAGGAAAGATTGGTCGCAACGGTTGGACGATGCACTATGGGCATACATGACAGCTTATAAGACACCGATTGGAACTACACCTTATCGGTTGGTTTATGGGAAGGGATGCCATTTGCCTATAGATTTAGCCAATCAAGCATTGTGGGCAACCAAGCAAGTTAATCTCGATTATGATGCAACTGGGAAGAAACGGAAGTTACAACTATCTGAGTTGGAGGAACTACGTGATGACGCATATGAGAATGCAACTACATACAAGTCGAAATTGAAGAGGTATTACGATGCCAAGCTCAATCTGAAGACATTCACGGAAGGACAAAAGGTGTCGCTATACAATTCAAGACTAAAGATGTTTCCTGGGAAATTACGGAGCAAGTGGAATGGACCCTACGAGGTCATCAGCGTAACAGAATACGGTGTTGTGGAAATCCGAGATTGCAAGGGAGGGCCACCATTCAAGATAAACGGACATAGGTTAAAACCCTATGTCATTTCAGGTATGTTCCAGAAATTAGAGGTGGAAACAGTTGAGTTTGTGACAGACAAACTCGAATATGAGCCGAAACCAGGTAAGTGCACGTCTGGCTGAAGACGTTAAACTTAGCGCTTGCCGGGTGGCAACCCGATGTTTGTAAAATTCTTGTATTTTAATCTTTAAGATGTTGGTAATCAATTACAGTAAGAACAGAAAAAGTGTGGGGTCATTTTGGGAATTTTGAAATTTTATAAAACACGCGACGCGAAACTCGTTAAACAGCGTCGTGTGCGAATGTTATTCATGATTTGAGATGACTTTGAAAATTGGTACTCGCGTCGCGGTGGTTATAAAACCGCATCGCTGGCTTATCAGAATTTGAATTTCAAGATAACTACGAACAGAGTTTGAAAAACACCCAAAATCCTCATACGTGTATAAAAATAATTCATCAATTTTCAGAGCCTTTTCACTGTCATTCGATTTCTTTCGAGTTCCTGCTCGTAATTCCTTCGGTCATTTAATCTCCAACTCAAGTAAGTGTTCTTAATTCTCTCTTCTTTTCAAATTTTCTTGAGTTCATAGAATTACTTTTGAAATTGTGAATTGATGCTTCTGGATATGAATGTGCAGTGTTAGACGATCCATAATACTAATTGCAACAAAACCCAGTAGTTAGAATCGCGAATTTAGGTTATAGAAGTGTCAATTGATCGATTATGTTCTGAGTTCATACGCCACGCCGCTTCGGATCATCACGTGCGACGCGGGGTTGAACATCCGTAAACTCGCGACGGGGGAAGCAATAACCGCACCGTGGGTGACGCTAAACAGTACCTAATTACGAAAATTTTGTTGATTTTTGCAAGAGAATGTCTTCTCATGACAGTTCCAGTGACATCGATTGGCTTTCAGTACCGGTATACACCACGAGCATTGTACGCTGTCAGTTTCTCGATCGAGTGGCGGTTATTTTAACGAAAACGGATCTTGCCGGCTCAAGTGGTCAACTGGGAGTTGACCCGCGATTCCGGAATTTTGGAGATTCTTGATCCATGGTTGACTCAGCAAGGGTACGAGGACAACGAACTCACTTTTACGTTCCAGGCTTCTGATGCGGTGTTCCATATGAATGACCCAGTGTACCGTGAACATCTCCTCGAGTTTCTCGACACAATCAATTTCGATCGGGAACCGCTTGGCATAGACGATCCCGACACCATCATGTTCCGTCCGGGGAACGTGAATCGGACATGCAGCCTTACGGAGTTCGGGGTCCGTCTCGGTATTTATATGTAGGCGGAGGTTGATGGGGAAGGTTTTGCGCCTTTTTTGAGGTCGGCCGCTAAGTCCCCGAGCGATTCCCTTTCATATGCGGATTTCTAGGGGACGATTTCATCTACGCGTTATCACGCGAATACGGTTCTCGAGGGTCACATGCATCTGCCGACGCACCGTATGCTCCACCGCCTCATATCTATGATGTTCTGGCCTCGGGCCGACACAGATCGGGTTACATATCACGACCTTTACTTCATGTGGTCGTTGATCGTAAAGCTGGAGGTCTGCAAAGTGCCTTATCTCATCGCGGACTACTTCAAAAGAGTATCCAGCGCGCTGCTGGAGTTTATAGCAGTTGGGGGAGGTCACTTTGTCATGCGCCTTGTGCGTTCCTACGGGTTGCTGTCACCTACCGACACCCGTAACTTGACTGAGATCCCCGTTGTCCCTTCCAGCCCGCCTACCACAACCTCGAGGAAGGTTGTGTATATTGATGATGACACAGTTTCAGTTCGCCGCTCGCCATTTCCGGTCCTCCGTCACGAGCCACCTACTGTAGATGTGAAGTCCACAAAGCGGTCTCGCATATCGGGAAGTCTCCCGGCACGGACCGCCCCTGTGGATCCAGATCTGCATTATTTGGTGAATGAGATGAAATTAATCCACTGGACCATGAAAGCGCAAAGGTACGAGTACAACGCCCTATCTGTGGTGATCCTGGAAACTATCTGCAACACGCAAAACATCCAGAATTAGGTGTTGTGGATAGCCGATTGCACGAGAAAGTATATGGATGACTTCAAGAGCGAAATACCATGGGATCAACCGTCGTTGATTGAAGATGAAGAAGATGAAGAAGATCCTGAAGAAGATGAGGAGTACGAGCCAAATGAAAATGACGATGACGAAACGACTCACAATTAAGGAATCAATGTGTAATTATTAGGCTTTTTGATTTTTTTAGGTTTAGGTCAATTTCTTTGGTAAATTTAGGAATTAATGTTTAGGCAAATAATAAGTCATTGGACAATAATAATAAATGGTAAAATTTAGGTCAAAAATGTGTGGAATGAGTTCAAATGGTTATTTGAAAATGGTCTTAAATTCTAAAATTACCGCGATGCGGCACTACATAGGACGCGCGCCGTGGTCATTTCTGATATCACATAGAGGAAACATCTTCGTAATTACCGTGACGCGCGCATCAAACCCACGCGCCGCGGTAGACCGTAACTCATTAATTTTGTATAAATAACTTTTATTTTTGTGCGTGCTTTTTGCATTTAAAGTTTTGTTGAGTGTTTTTGTATGCAAGTACCAACAGATATCTATCGAGGAGTTGTTTCACACGAGTGTGGGGTCACCATACCCCTACACTTGTCTTTACCGGCGTGTTCACTGTTGCGCCACAACTCCGGACAATCGAATCATGATGTATGGATTTTATCCTGTCACGTATGGGTTCCAACAAGCAGTCTACCGTTCTAATGGGTAACTCTTTATCCCTTGTTTTGAATTTTTTTATGTACAACGGGGACGTTGTACGGATTTAAGTGTGGGGTGTGGGACGGTCGAAAGAATACTTTTTGAAATATTTGCGGAAAACAAGTAATTTTCAAAATATTTAGCAATTTTTCAAAATTTTTAAGAAGTTGTAATTTTGAAAAGAATAGCTTTTAAGTGTTATAGCATAGGTATTTTCAAAAGATACCATTTACTTGTCAATATGCTATTTTTGATTTAAAATAAGTTCAGTTTTTAGGAGTTAGAAAATTTTAGATTTGGAATATTTTAGGATTGGGATTCAGGAGGGAAATGTCAATCCGTGGCCTTTGTTGTTCGAGCCGGTAGGTCTGAAAAGGGTGGCCCCGAAGGGGCATTTATGCACCTTACTACCTAAGATCGTATGGTCTGGGATGATATTTTCGAAAGCTCGTTACACAAATAACATCGAAAGTCATGGATAGTTCCTTAACGACCTTTAGAATCTGAATGAGTAAGTGCACTTGTGTGGACCGAAAATTTGTAATCAATGGTTCATTAGAAAGTCGTGAATTCCAAAAGGGTATTCTGGTCATGTTTTCAAAAATCATTTTTATCTAACTTCTGGAAGCAATAAACTTTGAAACTGAAAACATTCAAAAATATTTGAGTCTTGGTTATAATTTGTTAAAAACTCAATTGCTTGGGGACAAGAAAGGCACAAGTGTGGGGTGTTTGACGACGCCTAGTAATATCAAGTATTTTAGTCGTCGTTAGGCCCTATTACTCATTTTTCGTGTCTAGTGTTTGTGTGTGCAAAAAAGATTAAAACAGGGGGTTAAACACGTACAAAACAAAGAAGTTTGGTATAAAGACCATTTTCAGTCGAAAAGACACGCACGCCGTGACCTGAAGAACACGCGCGTCGCGGGAAGTCAAAGATCAGATGACGACTTGAAATTTAAAGAGCGAGAAACGTTGTTAGAGATAAGGGCGCGGTGCGTATTGCTCGATTTTTCAACTATAAATAGAGGCATCTAGGTCGAGTTTCGGGAGCGAGGAATAGACCCAAAGGTTGAACCTCGGCTTCTTTGACTCGTGATTTAGGATTTAAGTAGCTATAAGTTGGTATTTTCATGTTTCTAGTTTATTTTTAGTATTTTATAGTTTTGTTTATCGCTTGATTCAACGATTCTGGATTGTAGAATCTATTGGGACGAGTTTGATTTGGATATTTTTAGAAGTCAGAAACTTATGGCTTCTAGTTTTGGTTTTCGTTTAATACCATCATTCGATTTGAAGTTATCTCATGTTTTCGGTATTGGTTTATGTTTTTTTGCTTGTTGAATGGTTTTGGATTATTGAATGCTTCTGATTTCAGGAATCTACTTCTGGAATCAGAAAGTAAGGTTGGTTTGGATTGGAGTTTGGATGCAAGTTAGTTTGGTTAATGATTGTTTTAGTTTTCAGTATTTCATTTTATCGGTTTTCGAGAAGTGTATGGAACGCCGCCATCTATAGAGTGACACTATAGTTTGGTTTATTCTGACACTATATTTCAACCACTTGACTCCCACGGATCGACCCTTACTGCTACTATACTAGTGTGCGTGTAAGGTTAAATTTTCTATTTTTGACCGCATAATGACCTAGGCGTGTCAACATCATCTTTAGTGACAAGGAATGATGGAGTGTAAGGACCATCCTTAAGGATATTAGGCATATGATAATCCATGGTTTCGAGAACCATCAAGGTTTTGCTTTTCCACATGGTAAAGTTGTTGGCGTCGAAAGGAGGGATCTTGTTTCCAGAGGTAGACGAGAACGAGGAAGACAGGTTCTTGTGAATGGAGTAACCTACTCTGACACCAGTTGTAGGAACGTAATAAAGATCGAGCACACAAGAACACAAGGATTCACACAGGAAAACGATATATTGATCTCACATGGAGATCTTGATAATGGTATATCGGTACTTTACACAAACCGTAGCTGCTATTATTTATACTAAGGTTGATCTATGTATAAGGAGTATCCCTACAAATCAGGGATAACTCCCAACTATAACTATGATAATTATGGAAACAATATAAGTACAAAAATAAACAAGTCATGTTGCAGCTGATAGTTTGACGCTAATATAACAGCGTGTGATCCACTTTGACACTCATCAGATTCAGGTGCTAATGCTAATCAGCCCAACATTTACCTCATTTTATCATGAAAATTTTGAAACATGAAATCAAACTCTCAAATTTTCAACATTCTTAAATGCGAAATTGGACATAACACTTAGTGATTAGTCTTAGTCAATTTGACTGATGTTTAATCACAAGACTACATATTGAATAACAGACTTCCAACATGGTCCGACTGCATCTGAATACAAATTCAGTAAATCTTGCTTTTATCAATTTTCATGAATCCAAGTCATTCACAATGCATCTCTTTGTACAAAATATCATTTTGTTCATGAAGTTACTTTTCAATGAAATTAAATATTCAAACTATTGTCCTTCGGATGTATATCAAAAGAATTTCAAACAATCATCTGAAGGCAAGCATATTCAATCAATCCGATGGGTTACATCGTTTGGGTATTTTCTATGGAATTGTCAATAATAAAAAAATTTAAATCTATGGTCAGAAATTATTTAATTTCTAATGATTTTTGTCATTTAAGATTAATCTCAAAATTCATAAAATTCCAATCATTTTCATTAACTATGTCGTTTGATTTACTTAAATACATTTGGAATCCAACGAATGCTTACCGAAAAAGGCGGACATTTTTGAATCTTAAATAATTATGATACTGACGGTTTCGGTTTTGTAGAAATAGTGGGATGGCGTGTTGGTGATGTGGCATCCTATGGTTGGACCCCTTCTTATGCCCATTTAATGGCATTGGGACCACCATTGGTGTATATATGATAATTCAAGCGGTTATTACTTTTTACGCGATCAAAACTCCCAAATTCTCTCGGCAAATTCCAACTGTTCATCGTCTTCATCTTCTTCAAGCTTTCTATCATGGCTGCATAGTCAAAGTCTGCAAGAAGGAATGCATGTTCCTGTTTTCAAGGCTCAAACATCCAACTTCTTTCTGAAAACTGATCCCAACGTATATGATGAACCATTTAATGCTCTGGTGGAATGTCTCAAACATTCCGTTCTGTCTCACGCCGTAACCGCTTGCCCGGCTGTTCCAAAAGTTCGGTTTACAGAGCTTACCACACTTCTATCCTAACGAACAATGCTGAAAACATCTCCTATGAAGTCATTCAAGAAGATAAATCCTTAAGATAATAACGCCAAATCATCGTTGTTTTGTAAGGGCTCTTCAAGTTCCTACTCTTGAAAAACCTGTTCTTGCCTCTATTGATGATGTTCTTCAGATGTTCAATGCTATGGGTTACTCTCCTTAGATCAAAACAATTGGAAGCTTCAAGAAGAACAAACTTCCCAGCATCTGGAGACTTTTCTTTGGGATTCTTTGTACCGACCCAAAAATCTTGAATTTATATTCGAGATAACGCTTAAGGTAAGGATCAAAAAATTTGAAAGTTTTAAAATAATGTAGCGGGAAATGCAGTAAAATAGTAATAAAAAGTTATAGAATATTAGTTTATGTGAAGTTTGTATTGTAATGTGTGAATAGTGAAATTTAGCCAAAAAAGGCAAATTGGTCATTTGATATGAAAATGACCATTATGTTAAAGAAATGTAATATGGGGTTAAGTTGGTAACAAATGAAATATACATTCTAAGAGTTTGGAGAAAAGTTAGGAAAAAGGGCAAATAAGTCTTTTGCCATGTTTTGGACCTTAGTATAAAAATAATTGTGTTTGTGGGTAAAAGTGTGAGAAATAGAAGTTAGTGTAATAAAAGTTGGATGCTAGTGTTAAAAATATGAAGAATGGAAGTTCAGGGGCTGAAACATCATTAAGCCAAAGTTGGAAAAATATATATATATGAGAAAATATCTCATAAATGGCCATAATTTCAGAAGAGAATTCTGGGAACTCTCTGGAAGAACCGAGAGCACGAGTTCAAGAAGATGAGCGAGGAATTGGAGTTGGAATGGAAGAATCAAGCAAAGGAAAGAAGATTTCCAAGTGGGTGGAGGTAAGAAATCAAGTTTATGAACTTGTTCTTAGTATTTTCTTCCCTGGTCAAAACTGAAGTCTGGAAATTTTAATATATGAAATGGTTTTATTGGTTTCTCCCATCTATTAATGATCAAACCTCAAGTAAACACACCTAATTCAAGAGGTGTTGTTGAAATCATGGAAAAACCCAATGTTTGGCTCAAGAACCCTAGCTCACGGGTCCTTGTGATCAAAGATGGTTTTAATGGTTTTCATGAAGTTCAATATACCATAAAAGATGGAAGAAATCAGTTGTAAGAGATAGTTTCAAGGAATTTTAGTTTTGGACTAAAAATGTTAAAAACGGGATTTCTATGATTTGTCAAGGATTGGAATGATTCCATGGTTGGAAACTAAAAGTAAGTTGATATTTAAGGCCTAGAAATGACCTCAAAATGATTAAGTCAAGTATTAAGAACTTAAGGTAAGGAATTAGTGCAACTACACTTTGGAAAATCGCCAAATAAGGCAACCTGCTTGCAAGTCGCGACGCGACCTACACCCTTGTCGCGACGCGAGGCGGCGCCAGGTTCACAATGCAGTGAGTCTCCTGCCAAATGAGGTTGATTTTTGGGATTTGATGCTAGACTTGTCCGTTTGACCTCAAATTTTAAACATAAGTCCAATATGGTCTAAAACTTCATGGAAAATTGTTAAACCGGGAATACGACCCCCCGAGGGTACTGTAGTAAAATACGTATAATATACGATTTATTTAAAGTTGGTCATTTAATAGTTATAGACTTGTTATGACTCATATTAGTGTAATAAGGACTTTAAGGAGAATGTATAACATGTTAAATATAGGTTCATGCCAAGTGATTATTGGATCACAAAAAGAGTATAAATGCAAGGAATGTGTAGTCAATCTACTAGCAATACACGAGGTGAGTACATGCAGTATTTTTACCCATTCTGGGGTACGTGGCAAGTAAGTATTTTCAAGATTTCTTATAAAATCTCTTTATGTGAAATTATATGCAAGAGTATTATTTCTAACTTGTTTGTGAAAGTATAATGCTATGATTGAAATTATGTTTTCGAACTACAAGTCAAATTAAGTGAAAGTATGTTGGTCTATGAACCAATTATGTGAAAGTGTATTTTGATTACAAGCTATATATGTTTTCAAGTATGAACGGCATATAGCCACAAGATGTTTAAGAAGTATGTTTTGGTTACAAACCGTATATGTTTCAAGTATGAGTGGCATATAGCCTAAAATGTTGGAAAGTATGATTTGGCATAAAGCTTAGAATGTTATAAAAACATATTTTTCATATGTGATAAAAGTTATACATTTGGCATTTAGCCATAAAGGTAGAGAATGATGAAGTGTGGCACTTAGCCACTATGTATATGAATGTAAGTAATGTTCAAGTAAGCAGAAAGTATTTTATGTGACTGGTAATTGTAGCAAGCAATGATAGTAAGGGAACTATGTTCCACCTACCCGGGTTAGGTATGGAGTCTACTGGGGAAAAAGCCCCTTCGCGAAGTAGATTTCCTAAGCAACTTCTATGGTGAGGATTGATCCGTTCTTTCTAGCCGTAGAGACTTGGGGTATCACTTATGGTGATTAAAGCCCTAAGTATAAAAATCCAGCAAGCTTTTAAAACCAGTCAAAGAAAGTAAGAAAGATGCTATTTTTGCAAAGTATATTATGAAATGATTTTGAAAAGTAAAGAGTTATAGTATGTTATTACTATAAAGTTTTGAAAGATGTTTATATGATTTTGAAAGGTAAAGAGTTATAGTATGTTATTACTATAAAGTTTTGAAAGATGCTTTATGTTAAATGTTTTATAAAAAGGTTGGAAAAAGAAGTTAAATGTTTGAGTCTAAAACTCATGTAACTCACGAGACATTATTGTCTTACGTATTCTATGTTTTGCCATGTACTCCAGGTTAAAATGATATGCTATAGATGGGATGAAGTTTAGCTGGAGTGGAGCTCGAGTTAGCTCCTATCTTGGACTCAAGGTTTAATCCTTTCTTGCTTACTATGGTTAGTTTTGGTATGGATTTGTAACACCCACTGTTTTTAAGCATGAAAATTAACGGTTTTTGATAAACCATATTTTTGTATTCATGTAATTATACGAAAAAGCATAGTATTTGCAAATAGTAGAAATGGGGTGTCACAAGTTGGTATCAGAGCCATAATTTAAGCGAATTAGGATTGGCTTGTTCCACTCCTAGGCTTAAACTCATGCTATAGAAATGTTAGTTTATGAAAGTATGATATATGATGTTTTAAAGGATTAAGACATTATGCATTACTCAAGATAGGTAGATATATAACACTAAGAAATGTTAAGCTAACGTTTAGAGTGAGCAAAAATCTGGCCGTTAGGAAAATCATATGATATTTTCCGTAACCGCCTAAATTTATTAAAGACTATGTTTATAAAGTAGTAAGATTTCTAGTATTGATCACCATGTACTTATGATGGTGTTATATGTTAAAGGAACCAGTGTCCCATGAGACCTTGTGGTAACAACATAAGCAATATGTATAGGTGATTATGGTAATATGGGCCCGTATTATCATAATCATAGGATATGTATTGAAACTGGTGGAATCGCAAAGGAATTATGGTATTCTGGTGGGTAAGGTTTGTGAAGAGAGTAGTAAGAATAACATAGGAATTATATGCCTATGTAGTAAGAACAAGTAAGATTATAAGTATTAAAATTTAATGCAGTGGATATATACCACTTAGTATGGTAAAGTAAAAGAAATAATGTGATAATTAATACTTCTTAGACATATTGAAAGACATTAAAGTATATGCCTGTCGAGGCGAGAGGGAGTATGAATAAGAGCAATATAGAGAAGAATTATGGGTATCGATTACCTATATGAGAGTTGTAAGACTCTTACAGGAAGGATGAAAATTATAAGTAGAATGTATTAATAGTACATAAATTTTTGGTAATAATAAAAGAGTAGTAAAGAAGAGTTTAGTGTACGCAAGTGGTGTGCTTCGGGCATAACCATTTAATTCAGAATATTAACTAAAAGTCGTGATAATATTAAATACATAAAGGAAGCAAGATATCGTTGCAAGGCGATTAGAAGAAAATGATGAGAAAAGCTAAAGATGGAGGATGACAAAGCTAGAAGAAAGTGGAAGACTAACTTCTAGGGTTGAACAAAGAAGATAAATAAAAGTGTCCAAATATTGGACAATTGATCAAGTCATAAATATAGTGGTGAGTTGAGTAATATGTCAAATTAAAAATGATGATTGGGAAATTGTTAAATATTATGACATTTTAATTGCATTATTGTAATGGGATTAAACGAATATGAATTGAGAAATAAAGGTTGGGTGCCTAAATAAATGTTAGGCAAGAGATTAAAGATGAAACAAATGATGAGGAGAATCAGAAGAAGATAGTGAAAGATTTTAAAGAAAATGATGATAAAATATTGGTTATTGGGAATTAAATTCCGCAACCAAATGAAGGAAGTATAAGAATAAATATCAGTAATAAAAGAGTATAATGACGTATGTTAACTGAAGAAAACTATAAGTATGTAAGGAAAATGACTAAAGGTCATAATTAATAGGAAGTAAAGAAAAAGAGTAAATGTCTAAATCTGCGTTAGACAAAGAATCAAAGATAAGATAAAAACTATAATAAACACGCAGGAAGTTACTACTTCTGAATGGGAATGATGGGTAAAAGTATCCAGAGAATGTGAGAAATGGTTAGTACATGGCTAGTAACCATGAAATACAAATAAGTGTATATATGTTTATACGTGCTTATAAATATAAAAGAATGAGTAAGTTTTGGGATATATGTATATATAATGTATAAAAGTATAAAGGTGGTTATGAAATAAGTATTCTAATTAGAATACCATAAAGTATGAAGCAAAAGAGTAAGATAATGTATTGGGTATATTTCCTAGAAATACAAAAGAATGAAAGATGATGAGAAAGTAAATGGCAGTAGTGTATCATTTAAAGATACATAAGAAGTAAGTTTTATATATAATATGGGATAAAAAGAAAGCTAAAAAAAAGTATTTTGTTGGCATTAGCTACAACAAGTAAAGAGTAACGAGTGATAATGGTAATTGAGGGTTGTGTCAAGAAATTATCATGGAACGGAAATGACTAAAATGTTTAGTTTGAATTCTTAAACCAAAAGAGAATCAAGTATATACAATATACGATTAAGAACATGCAAGCATGTGTTAAGAAGTTATTTGGGACAATGAGTTATATCTTATTGTTAAGTTAGAATCATATTATGACTAAAAGTATACGAAGTTGGTAAATAAATCCTTGACAGCTTTGACTTTGATAAGAGTCAAACTGAGAAATAGGTGTATAAAAAAAATAATACATGTAGATTACAAAGTGGAACAAATAGTAAGGGATTGCGAACGTATATAAGGTAATGGGAAGTAAAAAAGAGATATAAATTTAGTCATATAAATGACAAGAGTAGAAAAGAAGGAAGTTGACTGAACTAATAGCTCAACTTCAATAGTAAAACTGTACAAATCTACAAGGCTGAAAATTTTGTATTTTTACACAAAAAGAAACCTATGGATGTCTAGATTCTAAATCAAAAAACGGTATGTAGTCTGACTTTTCTAGAGTAAGATATGCAAATCCTCGTGTAAGGTGTATTGTTACGACAAATTTTTCCCAATCAGAAAAGTAAGAATGTAAAGTGTAACAAGAAGGAGGAAAATACATCCTTTATAAATGGTAATGAGTCAGTAGTGAGTAATAGAGATAAAGAAGAATAAACTGAAGTTTAAAAGATTTAAAAACAAATGTAAGAGAAATAAGATGTTGTAAAACTTCTATAAAGAATAAATAACAGTGGATTATCTAGGAAGTAACAAATGAGTAAAGGAATGAGAAGAAGAGAAGAGTGAAAATAAATAAGCAATATTAAGTGAAGATGAAAAGATTGCTTAAGTAAAATGTCCATTAAGGGACAAAATTTATACAAGGAAAAGATTTTGTGTATTTATGAATTTGTATAAATACGAAACATATATAATTATGTTTAATGGTATTTGGAATCTTTATAAGTAAAGAATGCTGTGAGTATAATCTCACATGTTTTAGTAAAGATATGAGAAGAATTATAAAGTAGATTGCTATTTATGATAAAAAGTATGGAAGTATGAAACTATTTTGTAAAATAAGTTTTACTAAGAGATTGTATATAAATGAAATGAGGTAGAAAGGAAAGTAACTAGAATGTAGAGTATGAAATATGAATGAATGACTAAAAGGTTAAGAAAACAGATAAAATGACCGAAAGGGGTATTTTGGCCATTTAATAAAAGTAATGTATTTGTTCTTATAAGTATTATGAATATTATAAGGAAAAGAGAGTAAAATGACCCAAATGATCTTTTGGTTAACTGGGAAGATATAAAGTTTTAAAGAAAATATGTTAATCCTCTATAAAGGATTGAAAGAAGGAACCGTTAAGAGCTGATTAAAGAATCAAAAGCAACCAAAGAAGGAAAGATTAAAAGATAAAATAATGAAGAATATGATTATGTGTTGGTAAAAAGAAAGTATCTACTAGGAACCAACTTTGGCGGAGAATCTTTGAAAAGGAGGGGGAAGTGATTTCCTTAATTTAGTAATTGTACGATGATTCCGATGACGGAATCCCAATAAGGGGGAGCTAGTTGTAACGACCCAAAAATCTTGAATTTATATTCGAGATAACACTTAAGGTAAGGATCAAAAATTTTGAAAGTTTTAAAATAATGTAGCGGGAAATGCAGTAAAACAGTAATAAAAAGTTATAAAATATTAGTTTATGTGAAGTTTGTATTGTAATGTGTGAATAGTGAAATTTAGCCAAAAAGGGCAAATTGGTCATTTGATATGAAAATGACCATTATGTTAAAGAAATGTAATATGGGGTTAAGTTGGTAACAAATGAAATATACATTCTAAGAGTTTGGAGAAAAGTTAGGAAAAAGGGCAAATAAGTCTTTTGCCATGTTTTGGACCTTAGTATAAAAATAATTTTGTTTGTGGGTAAAAGTGTGAGGAATAGAAGTTAGTGCAATAAAATTTGGATGCTAGTGTTAAAAATATGAAGAATGGTAGTTCAGGGGCTGAAACGTCATTAAGCCAAAGTTGGAAAAATATATACATGAGAAAATATCTCATAAATGGCCATAATTTCAGAAGAGAGTTCTGGGAACTCTCTGGAAGAACCGAGAGCACAAGTTCAAGAAGATGAGCAAGGAATTGGAGTTGGAATGGAAGAATCAAGCAAAGGAAAGAAGATTTCCAAGTGGGTGGAGGTAAGAAATCAAGTTTATGAACTTGTTCTTAGTATTTTCTTCCCGGGTCAAAACTGAAGTCTGGAAATTTTAATATATGAAATGGTTTTAATGGTTTCTCCCATCTATTAATGATCAAACCTCAAGTAAACACACCTAATTCAAGAGGTGTTGTTGAAATCATGGAAAAACCCAATTTTTGTCTCAAGAACCCTAGCTCACGGGTCCTTGTGATCAAAGAAGGTTTTAATGGTTTTCATGAAGTTCAATATACCATAAAAGATGGAAGAAATCAGTTGTAAGAGATAGTTTCAAGGAATTTTAGTTTTGGACTAAACATGTTAAAAACGGGATTTCTATGATTTGTCAAGGATTGGAATGATTCCATGGTTGGAAACTAAAAGTAAGTTGATATTTAAGGCCTAGAAATGACCTTAAAATGATTAAGTCAAGTATTAAGAACTTAAGGTAAGGAATTAGTGCAACTTCAGTTTGGAAAATCGCCAAATAAGGCAACCTGCTTGCAAGTCGCGACGCGACCTACACCCTTGTCGCGACGCGAGGCGGTGCCAGGTTCACAATGCAGTGAGTCTCCTGCCAAATGAGGTTGATTTTTGGGATTTGATGCTAGACTTGTCCGTTTGACCTCAAATTTTAAACATAAGTCCAATATGGTCTAAAACTTCATGGAAAATTGTTAAACCAGGAATACGACCCCCCGAGGGTACTGTAGTAAAATGCGTATAATATACGATTTATTTAAAGTTGGTCATTTAATAGTTATAGACTTGTTATGACTCATATTAGTGTAATAAGGACTTTATGGAGAATGTATAACATGTTAAATATAGGTTCATGGCAAGTGATTAATGGATCACAAAAAGAGTATAAATGCAAGGAATGTGTAGTCAATCTACTAGCAATACACGAGGTGAGTACATGCAGTATTTTTACCCATTATGGGGTACGTGGCAAGTAAGTATTTTCAAGATTTCTTATAAAATCTCTTTATGTGAAATTATATGCAAGAGTATTATTTCTAACTTGTTTGTGAAAGTATAATGCTATGATTGAAATTATGTTTTCGAACTACAAGTCAAATTAAGTGAAAGTATGTTGGTCTATGAACCAATTATGTGAAAGTGTATTTTGATTACAAGCTATATATGTTTTCAAGTATGAATCGGCATATAGCCACAAGATGTTTAAGAAGTATGTTTTGGTTACAAACTGTATATGTTTCAAGTATGAGTGGCATATAGCCATAAAATGTTGGAAAGTATGATTTGTCATAAAGCTTAGAATGTTATAAAAACATATTTTTCATATGTGATAAAAGTTATACATTTGGCATTTAGCCATAAAGGTAGAGAATGATGAAGTTTGGCACTTAGCCACTATGTATATGAATGTAAGTAATGTTCAAGTAAGCAGAAAGTATTTTATGTGACTGGTAATTGTAGCAAGCAATGATAGTAAGGGAACTATGTTCCACCTACCCGGGTTAGGTATGGAGTCTACTGGGAAAAAGCCCCTTCGCGAAGTAGATTTCCTAAGCAACTTCTATGGTGAGGATTGATCCGTTCTTTCTAGCCGTAGAGACTTGGGGTATCACTTATGGTGATTAAAGCCCTAAGTATAAAAATCCAGCAAGCTTTAAAAACCAGTCAAAGAAAGTAAGAAAGATGCTATTTTTGCAAAGTATATTATGAAATGATTTTGAAAAGTAAAGAGTTATAGTATGTTATTACTATAAAGTTTTGAAAGATGTTTATATGATTTTGAAAGGTAAAGAGTTATAGTATGTTAGTACTATAAAGTTTTGAAACATGCTTTATGTTAAATGTTTTATAAAAAAGTTGTAAAAAGAAGTTAAATGTTTGAGTCTAAAACTCATGTAACTCACGAGACATTATTGTCTTACGTATTCTATGTTTTGCCATGTATTCTAGGTTAAAATGATTTTCTATAGATGGGATGAAGTTTAGCTGGAGTGGAGCTCGAGTTAGCTCCTATCTTGGACTCAAGGGTTAATCCTTTCTTGCTTACTATGGTTAGTTTTGGTATGGATTTGCAACACCCACTGTTTTTAAGCATGAAAATTAACGGTTTTTGATAAACCGTATTTTTGTATTCATGTAATTATATGAAAAACCATAGTATTTGCAAACAGTAGAAATGGGGTGTCACATTCTTCTCTGATGTCTCTTTACAAGAACTTATGGGCTTGATTTTGTAAGCCATACTTTCATGCACTTGCTTTATGGTCTTTACTATGATGTGGCCCTAGACTATGCATCAATTTTATGGGCTGACTTCTGTGCATATGTCAATCACAATAAGAAGGGTACTGAAATTTCTTCTGCCCGTTTCTGGGCCATTATAGTGGACGATGCCTACCGAAGGGCTGGAATACCATACGAAGCCGACTTGGCACTCATGACTTATAGCTCCTTCCACATTTCAGCATCTACGGATGACTCTGAGTTCAAGTTCATTGCCAGATTCCTCAAGTGATATATCAAAGGTACCCCTTCCTAACGATGTCATTAATAAATACTCTTTCGGTCTTAAATTTCCATATCCCATTCGAGATCTTGCTGCTGAGAAACAAGCAGAACAAACATCCGGTGTGTCCAAGCCGAAGGGAAGTAAAAAGACCATTGGTGGTCCTAGTGGAACCAAAGGTGAAGATTGTTAAGAAGAGGAAGGCCACAGATCTACAACCCACACAAACAAATCCCAAACGGGGGAAAAAGTCCCCAAAGAAAACAGTTGTGGTCGCCTAACAAACAAAAATAAATAGATTTTTATATCAATATTTTATAAATGAAGAGACAAAATCATTGAACAATTTTGGATTTTGTTTATCTTTTTCAGTTTGTGAACATACAACTTCTCTAAATTACATAATTCGTTAGAATCAAAAGGAACATGTACATCTTCATATTATTTGTCATTATCGTTTACGTCATATTCAGTACGTATCAAATTTTATGATTCAATAAAATATTTTTCTTACCAATTATATAAAACAAATAGATTTTTTATTATAAAACTTTATTTAATTCTCAACCGTGTAGCACTCGGGTCTATAGACTAGTATATAATAAAATATGATATGCATATACAATTATAATACATATATACTTGGATCTGAAGAAATAAATCAAATGCAAATGATACATTCAGTCGACTTCCACTTCCACTAATGATTTTTTCAACATAAAAAATTAATAATATTTGAAGTTATAATATATTGTTATTTATTTAACATATAAATAAAAAAAATATAAAGATCAAGTGTATGTTTGGCTTCCCATTTAAAAAAGGCTTATTAGCTTATTGACTTCTTGAAAAGCTATTAAGCTAAAAAAAGTGTTTGGGTAATAAAAAGCATTTTTGATTCCAACTTTTCAATGTATATGGAAAAGCCATTTTTGAAAAGCCACAAATTCCTAGCTTTTTAAATGGATAAGTGCTTTTTTATTACGTTATTTTTGATCATTTTACATATATAAAAGCTTATCCAAACACTTTTTAAACCTTCTTATCAACTTATTAACTTTTCCATCACATAAGTTTATCCAAATACTTTTTTAAAAACTTTTTTTTCAAAAGCCATAAGCTAATAATCACTTTTTTCCAAAAGTACTTATGAGCTAAATAAGTTTATCCAAACACACCCAAGTAATCTAATTGTACCAATCATTATTCTTTTGTTACTTTTATCCGGTGCGTAACTAGTAATGGAAACTAATTTGGGATATTATTTGCCAATTGATTAACATTGTGTTAGGATTCATTTTTATTGCTCAATCACCACAAAGTAATCTGTAATTTTGAAACGTGTGGTGGTCTTCGTAGAATTATTCAACTCGGAAATGATTCAGAGACAAAGCAGAAGCAAACTGCTCAAAGATGGAGCAGATTCCATTCACTAAGATTGTCAGCGCAAATTTTCAATGGTTAATGATTCATTAAACTATCACAAGATTAATGTTAGTGTACGCTTTAATTTCATTTATTTATACTCACATTAAATTAAAGTAAGCGTTTTTATTATAAACCCAGTAACATCTATAGGTATATATAAGGACATATAAACATAAATTCATATGGGAGATCCAAAATGACAACATATACTCAATTGCCTCTCCTTACCCTACTCGTTTTCTCGTTGTGCTTATTTCATTTAGAAGATTGTGCAGCAAAATTAGACCTGGCAAACGTGTTGTGTCGTGTCGATTTCGTGTCGTATCGAAATATTAAACGGGTTGAAAGTGTTCGACCCTAACCCAACCCGTTTAATAATCGTGTCGTGTCGTGTCAACCCGTTTATTTTCGTGTCGAGTTCGTGTCGAATTTCGGGTTTGGGGTTTATACCTTGTAAATATATCATGTCACTTTTCGAGTTGAAACACTAAGTATGTTGAAATTATAGGAGTTTGAGGCGAAAAGAAAAATATGAAAACTAGTAGTAGAAGCATTCACACTAAGTTTATAGAGCAACGTTAAAAGATTAGGAGTCGGGGAGATGAATGATGAGGTTGTGAGGAGGAGAGAGATGTCGAGTGAAACTGTGGAGTATGAATAAGAAAATAGAAAAGTTAAAAAATGAATTTATGACCTAGGTGGCTAAGTGACTTCCACATTATAAAACACGTTAATCAGAAGTTTTTCTTCTAAATATGGTATTGGTTTTTGACCTGTCCAATTTACATAAGAATTAGAAACACTTGAATATAAATAAACGGGTCATTTTCGAGTCATTTTCTAGTCGAAAGCTTCGACCCTGACCTTACCCGTTTAATTATCGTGTCGTGTCGTGTCAACCCGTTTAATTAAATGGGTTGAAATCTCTTACCCAAACCCGTTTATTTCGTGTCGAGTTCGTGTCGGGTTGTCGTGTCGTGTCAGGTTTTGCCACATCTAAGCAAAATGACACAAAAAAACTTTCGGCACCTTTGTACGGATTGACTCAAACGATGAAAAAGTGGTGGAAGTTGGAAGGTTTTCAGTTGAAAAGCATAACAATAATTTTTTTTAGAATGGCAGCCAATATATAAAATTCAAAAAACGCAGCTAGCAAGAAGCTAGACAAAAGTACATCGAAACAATTACATAAAAGAAATAGCTAAATTGGGATCTACAAGCCAAGCATCCCATCTAAGATACAACTTTTTGCAACGACTCATAATCCACAAGAACGAGTAAGAAACAACATTATCCCAGCACATGCACTTCTTAGGCTTTTCAGAAGAAAAAATAGAAGCATTCCTGAAGTTCCACACACACCACCAAACTGTCATAAAAACCACTTGAAGACATTTTTTCCTATGTTTCAGCATGCAAAGATTGTCAAACCAAAAGGACCAATCTGCGTAATTCGCAACCAAATGAATATTTATCCCCCACCACTTAGCAACACCCGTAACAAGATCTTTCACAAAAGAACATCCAAAGAAGAGATGGTCATTCGATTCACCACCTTTCTCACACACAACACAAGCAATGGACTGGATATCAAACCCTCTTCTCGCCAAATTCCATCTAATAGGAAGCCCATTAACCGCTATCTTCCAAGCTAGCACATTCAGCTTAATCGGAGCAAGAGAACACCATTTAACCACCGAAACCCCACTCGGAAGACATATGTCATCAATAGCTTCCCTAGCCGACGCCACCGAAAAACATCCCGTCCCATCCTTCGTCCACCTCCATCTATCTTACGAATTACTAAGCATCACTTGGTTTACAACATCAACGAGGTCACTCCATTGCAAAGCCTCAACACCCCCTAGGATGTCTTCGAAAAGTGATAACCCATCCGTCTTGCGCTAACTTGTCGCACACCGTAACCTCCTTGCAATCTTCCAAAGCAAAAATTCTGTTGAATCTAACTTGAAAAGGAACATCCCCACACCAAACATCCGTCCAAAACTTAGTATGCTTACCATTACCCACCCTAATAGCACAGTATTGAAAGAGATCTACTCCTTTTTTCCTCAAATCTTCAACCGCACAAATTAAGTATTTCCAAATCGAATTATGCGAAGATCTAGGCAAATTAACTCCAATTCTAGAACCATGAATCGCAGAAATTACCTTGGCCCACAAAGAGTCTGGTTCAGTCAAGAAACATCATATCCATTTAAAAAGAAGAGCTCGATTCAAGGCAAACAAACTATTTACACCCAAACCACCCTGAGCTCTTGAAGCCAGCACTTTATTCCAAGCAACCCATGACATTTTCTTTTCATTAACATCCGCCCCAATAAAGAATTTGTTTCTAATCGCCTCTATCTTCTTTAAGATACCGTCAGGCACCTTAAAAACAGACATGAAAAATGTAGGAATTACGCCCAAGACCGACTTAATCAAAGTAAGCCGACCCCCAACAGATAAGGTTCTAAGTTTCCATTTTGAGAGTTTAGAATCAACCTTATCAACCACCTTTTTCCATGAGGTCAAACGAGAAGGATAACAATAATACAAACACATCTTTGCAGTTTGATAGAGTGGTGAAAGCTAAGAGAAGGATCTATGACGGGACAAACTATAATGTAACAATCGCAGCAAAAGATGCTGATAGATTAAATATCTATCAAGCGATGGTTTGGGTTGACAAGATGGATTTTAATCGCTTGATGTCTTTTAAAGGTCCTCTAGAAGAAAGTAAGGTTTGTTGAACCATGATAATTTTTGTTAACTTCACTCTTCCGGTCTGTATAAAAAGGATCTTATTTGAATAAAATTATAATACTCTTCGATATATATGTTATCGATTTGCTTACATCATTTGCTACAACTTTTTATTTCTTATTTTGTGAACAAAATTTCTTCTTTCACATCAAATCAAGTAAATATGGCCCATGTTAATGTTTTTGTTTTTCATTATACCATATAAATATGATACAAAATATAAACATATTAGATCTATTGTCAAAGTGAAATTAATTTGAATCCTGTTTTTATTCGAGTTTTCTTTTATGGTTTTTCCATTTTTACAAATGCGATAGTAAAATATATTTGGTAAATTCTACATACAAAATTTTTTATCATCCAAAACTAAATACATAGTTTTGAATCTTTCTAGGGTTTCTGAAAATATCATTGATGTAACACCCCAACTTTACATAACTTCAATTATAAAAAATTTGACATCATTAGATATCATGTCGATGTCTAGCGGAAATACAGTCGAATTTTTCATTTTTAAATTTATAACACAATACAACCAATGCGGGTTATATTCAGAAACTATAGAAACACTGAATAAATTATACAAGTGATATAAAATGTACATCTAATTTCATTATTCTCTTCTAAATCTCTGTCAGCTATCTAGTCACGAAAAATATCTTTGTTGATGAGACTCTAATCCAACCGAGTACGTGGCACACATGTCATTTAAAAATAATACGTAAGATATTGAAATGTTTTGAGAGTAGATGGGTTTTAGACCCAAAACATATTTATAAAATATTTTTCTTTTAATTTAAAATGACTCTTAAAAATCATTTTTCTTTTTCCCAAAAGCTTTCGTAATAAAATGGCTCGATGGTCACATATGCTTGTATAAATAAGGGTTAATTACGAAAAAGCACTATATTTTGCGAAAAGTTCGGTTTAACCATCAATTTTTAAAAGATTCAGAAAAAACCACCAATTTTTGGTAAAAAATCTCATTGAAGCCATTATTACCGGTTTTTCCGGTCATAATGGTTAGACTAAAACTTTTTCTAAAAATTGGTGGTTTATTAGAACAAATGAAAATTTGATGGTTTAAGCAGAAAAAGTAATGAAATATAGTGTTTTTTCCATAATTATATAAATTAAAGTGTAAAGATTATCTAAGTCTGATTACGGAAAAAGCACTATATTTTGCAAAAAATTCAGATTAACCACCAATTTCTAAGATTCGGAAAAACCACCATTTTTGGTAAAAAAAAAGTTTCATCGAAGCCACTGTAACCGGCTTCTTCAGGTCATAGTGGTCAGGTTGAAACTTTTTCCAAAAATTAATTGCTTTATTATAATGAATGAAAAATTGATGGTTAAACCAGAAAAAATGCAAAAATATAGTGTTTTTTTTTTTGTAATTTTCCCTATAAATAATATACTTTCAAATAACTTGTATGTTAAAATAAGTTATACTTAAATACCCATTTTCAAGAATAAATAATAAACTAAAATAATCATTTTTTTTACTTCTTTGTAATACCCAAATACCATCATTTTCAGTTACTTGTAAACAAGGTATACACATTACTATGGAGATTTCTCCATATAATAGTTGAAATCGTTATGGAAATTGTCACATAAAAACTATCAAAAATATCCCTTGTATAAATACCAAAGATTCCCATGGTATACTTGATATTCAAGTTTAACATAATAACAAAAGTTTCCAAAACTTAATGAAAACCATAAACTGAAAGGTTCTAGAACTTCAATCTATAAAATCAATCTAAAATAATCAAATGGAATATTGTAAACATGACTCAAGATGAGCCGACTAAAATAGATATAAATAATGAATTACTTTTTTCTCAATTCTGTGGGGATTTAGTGTTTTTGAAATTTTGTGGTCGTTGGTGAAAAAGAGTAGTACTAAAAGGAAACTATTGTTTACTCGTTTTGTGACTAGTCATTTACTTGGTTTGCTAGTAGAAACTATAAAATTGTGATTAATTGGGTTGATTAGTTAAAATAATACAATTAACGTCACTTACCTTCTAATTTATTGTTTTCTCGTTAGGTTATTGGTAGTCGTGTCAATAATATTTGGTTGTTAACAAAAAAGCTACATTGTAATAATATCATTATTACCAATTGATTCTCTATACTAAGGATTGATGTCTATGGTAAACGTTTTAAGGATATCATTTATTAACCATTTACGTTATTTGTAATAATCATAATAACCGCCATTCTATAAATATTGTGCACCTAAAATTTTTTTACAATCCAAAATGAGAACCGTTGGTCAATTTCTTCTTCTCACCATACTTTGTGTCTCTCGTTGTGCATTCTTCGCCTTGATGTCACTACTACATCCCAAGGTGATGAATTTGTTGGTGGCTTTTCAAAAGTGGACCCAAATGACCCAAAAGTGGTGGCGATTGGTAAGTGTGCAGTGGACAAGCATAATGAGGACACAAAACCAGTCCTAGTGTATGAGAAAGTGGTGTATGCAGAGAGGAAAGTGGACGCGGAAAATTTTATAACATGACAATCAGAGCTAAAGATGGTGATATACTAAATAAATATCGAGTCATTGTTTGGGTTAATCTAATGGGTATTAATATGCTTTTTTCTTTTGAATGACCTATGTAATAGAATAAATATATTTGTTTTCTTCTTACCCATAATGTTATGTCTGTATAATTCTAAATGAGGACGTATTAAATGTTTCTTCACTCACTTTCAAGTATAATTTTCTTGTTTGTGGAGCAAAATACCTACTAGCTTGTGTCGTCAATAAGATGTATACATGCAAGTCCTATAAGTAAGATGATCAGGTTGATTATATATAAGAGGGAACTATTTGTCTCTCTTTTGTGACGCCCCAATTACAAAATTTCTAAAAATTCATTTATTATCAAGGTTCTAATAAAATATTTATTCCAAAAGTAAAACTGTTCAACATATTACTTAAACCAACAGCAGAAACGTTTGAAAATACTAATAAAATTCATTAAAATAAATCTCTTGTATGCAATGCGCCACCGTCACGCCTTGCCCTTCCCTTTGTCATTTGAAATACCCGAAATGTTATAAAATCAACGGGTAAGCTTAAAGCTTAGTGAGTCCACAAATTACCATACATGCCCACATATTAAACAACCCGTCCTCGAGAATGACCCGACCCTACCCGCTATACAACAGCTACGGGCGTCCATCCTACAACAGCTATGGACACCGGGCAGTTCTACCCATCATACAACAGCTATGGGTTCCCGGTTATGGCCCAGCCCATCATACAACAGCTATGGGACAAGGCAATAGTCCAACTAGTCATACAACAGCTACGAGGGGACATGCATCAGTACTGAGCCCAACAACAAATAACCACAGATATATAGCAAATCATATAACTGTAAATAACACACAAGATGCCTAACATGCAACATCATATAGTAAGGTGAGGATACTCACCTGATTCGAAACCGTGTAGATATTCTCTAATATCCCCACTTAGTTCGTCCTCACACCTAAATCCCACATACACAACATGTTAAGCATTGACCAAACTCTTATAGACTTGACTAAAGGTCAGACCCAACGTTTACCACCAAACCAGGGTCAAAACCAAACCTTAGGGTCAAACAGTCGCTCGCCGCAGCGTGGTTTCTCACCCTACGCGCCGCGGCTACCATTGCACAATTACGGGGGTTCAGCCGAGTCCGCGCCGCTGACATAGCCCGCGTCGCGGCTCGTGACATTCCAAAATGTTATTAGCGCTTAACTGTACATCAATCGGCTAGGGTTCCCTTCTACACCCTTCCTGGGATCAGAAACTACCCTAAGGTCACTTCCTTACGGACATGCAAGTCCATGCATGTCCTTGGTCCAAACCCTAAGTGCTACAAATCGTCTAAATCTACAAACCAACGAGTAACACCATTTGACGGGATGAAAAGGAAAATCAGAAGAGTAAATCTTCTTACCTTACTTCTGAAGGACGGAGTGATGCCCACGATCCGTCCCAAACCTTCTCCCGCGTTGGATCTCCTTCTTCTAATCTCCCAAAGCCTTCAAAGCCTCGAGACCAAAGTGTATATGCTGAAACCAGACGTCTCTGCTCCAGAAAATTCCCAAAAACACGAACCCTAGGGCTGGGTCCCTTTATATAGGCGTTTAAATCCGAATTAGGGTTTTTCACATTAGCGGCGCACCGTGCCACGGGTTTTTTAAAGCCGCGCCGCGCGTACAAAATCATTCGCGAATCCAGATCTCTCCCGAGCTGTGCCGCGGATCTGTCCTGGCCGCGCCTCGGCGGAACGGGTCATACATCTTTGCTTCAAGAATTTACTTGATACCAATATAGAAGAAAGAGTTTGAAAAACTTGAGAGTTGTTTGGACGAGTTGTAGAGAAAATCATCAAGGAAAGGAGATATTAAAAAAGAGACAATAGGAAATACTCGATTCATAATCACATATATGCTTTGGAATCTACATTTTGTTGAGGTGTAATAACAAATTAATTAATATTTTAAAACGTATTTTATTATTTTATTATAGCTTAATTTGTAGCAGTATAATTACAATAATCGGATGTAAGCATTCAAGAATTTAGTCAAAAAGAAAATAGGTTTTGTGAATGAAACTGGAAGTTAAATTGCCAAACTTAGCACCTAAATTAGATAAAATGATCTTTTCTGTCAAAGGGCAACTATATGAAAACGCTCGTGTTTTTGCATATTTTTCGTTTGGCCAAACGCGAATTCTTTAGAGCATATAAACTAAAACCGAGAACATTTGTCATTTTTTTGGGTTGCATCGTTGCACTGGTTGGTTAATTAAGCGATTGACTTTGTAACTTTTTGGTAAGAAGATTTGCGAACATGACTATTTATCATAAACCCTATATATTTTAGGACATATAAATAAGGTGTGTTTACCATTTAACTTTTGACTAATATTATTTTGCTATAATATAAATCCACGTTTTTGGTAACTTATTAATGAGAAATAGGCAAAACAAATAAACTTAACTCTTAAGTTTACATGCAACCTAATTGGATCTAATTTTTCACTATTTGAACCTATAACTAATACCTAAGGCAATTTCGAAAATACTAAAAGGATAAACAAAAAATTACTAACCTTTTATTGAATCTTTTGGAAGCGAGCACCACAAGCGTCGTGCCTCTAATGGTTCACACCCAAAGCAAGCAACAAGAAAAACTAGAGAGAGTGGAGAGAACAGTGGGAATTGGCACAGAAATAGGGTGTCAGGAGCCCCCTATTTATAGATTCAAAAAGATTATCGGATAAGCCTTAGAGATAAACGTTATTTGAATTCAAACGGGATAAACCTTTTATCTTTAATTCAAATCCCTATTTATCTATATATGGTTTTCGAAAATTAAGGATATTACCATCCTAATTTTCGCCAACTTCTATCCTCCTTCCATATTTGTTCACTACTCAACTATTGAATAATTGCAAATCAGCCACTGTACTTTTAATTAATCCAATTAATCACCAAATTAATTCCAATTAATTTCTGATTAATTATTAATTAAATAATAGTATTTCTAATTAATATATTATCCTCATAATATATCAACAAATTATTTATATTGATTTATTAATCACATAATAAATCAATCTCTCTCTCTAAAAGTTATTCTGTCAAATTGCCAACTATGAGGGCAACCCAAAAGGACTTTGCTACTATCAATCTAATATATGCCAATTATAGTCATGGCTTAGACACCTAATCCAACAGTCTCCCACTTAGATAAGTCTTTGACTACAACTGCTAGTATAACTTTTAAATTGACCAGCAAATTGTAGCTTCCAAAAGCCGATATCAAACTCTGACCCAGTCAGTTATGCGTCATAAGATAAGTGACCATATGATCATCCGTTCTCCCAGATATCATTCGGACTTGAGATATGGATTAGAATCAATCTCAGTCCGATACTATGTTTCCCGATTTCTGATTTGTGATGATATAGGAATTCTAATTGAACACATCAATTTGTCCTGGCTGGCCAGCACTCTAAGTCAACACCAAATCACCGAGGGCCTACAGATATCGTTTTTCTCATTAGGACAAAAGGAATGAATAAACTTTGACTCATATGCTTGTATCCTTTACTCATCAAATCGCGCACAGCAATACGTTTTATGACATCGAGTTACCGATCCGTTTACGCATTATCAATGAACAACTGACTTGTAAATTTCAACTCATATGTCTCAGTTTCAAGACCATAAGATATTATCGTCTCAGAATTACTTGTGATATAATCCATGAAGTAATTCTCTGAGCGTGAGTTTATCCAATACTCAAATCCCCATTTCTAAGTACTCATGAACATTGTAGCAATTCTATTGTTATGTCTAACTCATTAGACAATCTACAATCCAGTTCATGACAGTCTTGATTCACTACTTACTTCCAAAAGTATGAACGACTGTGGATATTTGAATAATCATATTATTCAGGAAGTAAAACATGCAAAAGCCAAACACAAAAATCTGATTGGCAGCTACTCCTGCTTATTACCAAGTCTCCATGAGGTAATCACCTAGTCAGATCTGTCATAATACTGTTATGTGTTTCTTGGTTTCTTTTAAACTTTCAATTCAAGTTTTATATTAGTATACAAAAAATGACCTTTCACTCTTTCTATGTATCCAACATGTCTTACATTGATACACTTCATTGCAAACAATCCAATCAGATACTCTTCCGATGATATCTCAATATGTCATTCTGTATTTCTCTCTCCCAACTCCATTCTGGAAATGGTGATGTGTACTGCGACTTCTCATGGTTTTCGGGTCTTTTGTCTAGATGACTGCTCCCTAAAACTATTTTGAGATGTTATGATGTGCCGGTGAACCATACGCGCTCCATCAGAATACCACCGAAACTCTTTAACCATGAAATCCTTTAGTACCATATTCTGATGTTAATAATTTCAGATTTGAAACTCCTTTCAAATTATTATTACATTCACCCCAATCATTTCTCAATGATTTTCTCACGTGTGCTCAAATAATCCGTCCAGTATTCTTAGCTAGGTTGTATCCTAAATCCAACTTACTATGCTCCAAGCATCAAGTCATCAGGATAAGTCCATGACACCTATGATCGATCCAATTTCCAGAAGCTCATGAAATCCGATTTGTTCCATTCTGAATCTTTTCAGAACCTATGGATTACTCTTTATCCTTGTGCCATGACTTTCAAAAACTATTTCCTTTTGACGAATCTTTCTTTCATGCATCATGAGTCTTATCAAGATCATACTCATAATGGCTAGGTCTATACTGACAATTTCATCTATCTGATAGGTGTTGGCAACAACGATATTACGTCGTATTCTAGATCATGCCAATTCATTACACTCTGTAACGACAAGAACCTCTTTTCTTGAAGTCATGCATCTTGAATCTCATCAAGATCACACTTACATTGGCATGGTCTATACTGATGATGTCATCTATCTGATAGATGCTTGTGACCACCTGAGTATGTTGTATATGTTCTAGACTTTTCACAGCGAATCATCTCTTAATGTCAACTCATCACACTTTGCAGTGATAAGAGACGTTTCCTAGAAATGGTATGTAACTGCCATACATAAACATATCACAACGACACTCCTACTGGCTTTGACACGATTATAGGGCTCTTTTGGACTATCACAAAATCCAAACCATTTGGCATATTTTGAGATTCCAAAATCCAAACCTTCTGACATTATCATAGGATTCTTTCAGGCTATTTACAAAATTCAAACATTTGGCACATTTTGAGAATTCCAATATCCTTCCTTGCGAGGTCCCCGTAAGATGAATATCGGGGCCATGTACCTTTTCTGTTTGGATATATCGACATGTTCTAAACCCTTCTGTTGCATCTACACACAACCTTTGTGTTTTCCATTTAAGGAAAGCAGTTCAGATCATCTAATCTTGCTATGACTCACGAAGTGCAGTTATAGCAGATGATATCCCTTCATATTTATTTCAGTTCTGTCGAGAGCGTTTCTCTCAAAATCAATCTCATGACTTTGAGTATCGCCTCACTCAACCATTCTTGCTCAGAATGTAGGTACAACTCAATCTATGTTGTCTTTTTTTGATGATCCAATTACTCCCACTGGTTCTTAGGCCAGGTCTAACATCAAACAAACTATCATATAGATTGAGTTTCACCCTTAGGTTCTCTTATTTTGGCGGCAACCGGGCTCACCAATGCTTCCAAGTAGTAGGATCGCTTATCCGCGCCAACTTTAGTGTTTTACCACTAATAGGTATGTCACACAGATCATAACACCTTATGATGGTGACTAATACTACTGGTCTACAAAGAGAAGGGTATGTCAGGTTTAACAGAAATCTGATCCCTGATCCCTGGTCAAGTCCTAGTAATGACTAGAGATTCGTTCACTTGTCTAATCCTTGAACTCTTGAGGATTACTATGCTCCTACTGTTTCCTTAGGATGTGAATCCTTTCTAAAGGGGCTCTTCTTTCATAAGTACTTGCGGATGGCCAATGAAACGACACTGTTGATCAGGTCCATGCCAGTCATGAGGTTCGAACCAATGCTACATGACCCTGACCCCTATGTACAAGTGGGACAAACCCTGCTTTACATTTCAGACGATTTTTGCATAACCTACATAGTCTAAGTTGTAGTCGGAATATACTTTTACGGTCTGATTGGTTGAATATCTAATTTATCAAAAACTAATTGGAAGTGTATCTAATATATCGAGGATCGAACTCATTCGACCAATGCTCGATCTTCTTCCCTGAGACACATTATAACCATTCATGTTCTTGGAAGAGGATGAATTGTGAAAAATTTTCTTAGTTTATGTTTTTCACTCAGACTATGTTGGTCTTTGTACTTCCTTTGAAGTCCTTGAACAGTTCAAGGTTTCAATCAAATGCTTATTCTAATAAGCGAAGTCATATTTGTCATATTGATTGGCAACTATTATGAAGTATAACTAATTGTGTTTTATTTGTAGATTCGAAGAATTCACTAATGTGTCCATTGCTCATAATCTTAACGTCTTTTACATCTCCATGTGAATTTATGACTTTGTTAATTTGTTCAAGATGTGTATTCATCATTTGACTCTAAGTCAACTGATTCCAAAATCATGTCCATTTGATCTTTGGGTGATACATTTCTTGCAACAATTAATTTTATTAAGAATTCACTTCATCATGTGACTCCAAGTCAAATAATTCCAAAGTCTTGTCCATCTGGACCTATGGTTGAAGCGATTCTTGTGAAAGCTTACTTTAATAATCATAAAGAACACAATATATAAATCCAATACATTTTGGATGCACCAACATTCAAGTTATTACCATCCATGCAATTAACACACTCATACAACATTTTAAGGATAATTTAAACAACTATGTTTTGAAAAGGAAAATCAACATTTTATTAAATCAAAATTATCCTCAATCAATGTACTATATTATAACAGTGTCATGCTCATTTAATAAACTAACAAAAAGATTAAAATATCTGACTAAACTTCAAAACTGCACGAGCCCGTAATCCAATCCGAATGTGCTCCTATGCATTAATTCCCTGCATCCTACCGAGTCCCTGCATACAAAGAAAATGTGACAGTATCAGGGAATTAAGGATCAGAAGTTTTGAGTTTTAGATATATCTGAGTTGTCAAACAATTCGGATTTGGAGCATCTTCTAATCTTTCTATGACTGTATCCCACCCTGTGGATTCCCAGTTTGAGACATCTCAAAACCGTTTCAGACGACCTGGATCGTTTCTAGATGTGTCTCATTTCCAGACTCAATCCCAAAGTAGCAGAATCAGTGGAACCATGTTTCTCTATGAACAACTTATATAGAGTCAACATTGAATGATAGTCTTGTCCTGGTTCCTTTCCTATACATCTGGATGAACAGATCGTACTGGCTAGTCAGCGAGTCGAGTTAATGCTCAACTCCCGATTGATAGGGTGACCAAGTTTATACAGTTCGCCTATGTGTCCCTCAATCATGAGAACATGAGGACTGACACTACTTCTTCTACTTGCTTGCACACTTCAGGCTCCTTGAAGATCCTAGTTCGTTCCTTTTCAACTGGTTCTCAGAACCTTTCCACAACCAGTCGTGCTAACTCATATGGCCCTAGGAATTTGAAATTTTTGCAGAACTCGGGGTCAATGTTCAATTAGCATGAGGCGACTAACTTCTTCGGATTCATCAAGAAGTCATGTTTGTCACAAGCTGCTGTGTGATGCCATGCTTCAGTGGAACGGGGGAGTGGATACTCAATCAGATATGGCTTGCCAGCAAAACCAAGAACCAGTCTCCATTTACGAAGCGATTCCACATAGTTAAGGCCAGTCAGCCTTTCCATATTTAACATATACTTTTTGAAGCTCTCAGAAATGGGTGTTGGAGGAGGAGTAGGAGAGTTGACACTGGTTTTAGGCAAATATAAAGTCATAATTTATTAGTTTAATTTTAATCCTTTTAAATAATTACCCAATTTATTATTTAATAAGGCTAGGGCCCAAAATACCCCAACTATGGTGTGAAGAGGGATGCCGTAATCACAACATAATGGTCATTAAGGTAGATATACTCTTATCAATTTCAGCTTCTATGAAACTCCTAGATCTGTGAGATTCATTGAAAATATTTAATGGCATGTTTAATCTCGGATTATGGTCTTCCATTTGTGACTGGGATGCCGAGGATCACAAACAAGATGTAAATAACCATGCAAATGTGCTTGATAACCTCGGTATCGTTTATCATCTCAAATTGATATGCCGGTTAACCACACACACTCCATCAACAATGATAATTTATAAGATATCCATTACCACTCTTTATGAGCCCCTATTAGTGTACCGGTAAACCACACACGCTCCATTACTGCATAAAGTGTAATGTGCAATTTCATGGATTAGCATATCTTTCACATTTTTCCTAAAGTAACTAGATTTGCGAATTTTATAGAATGGTTCTAGTACTTTCTTTAATAGCATTATACTTTTAATGAGATTAAGTTATCCTATCAAATCCGTTCTGCTAAGGACCCTCCACTAATCAAGGAAGCATTGGGTGAGAGTGGACACCCATTCAACCGCCATTTTATAGGCATTTTCCTTATACCCCCTTATAGATCAGCTTTGTGAATGAGGCATACTAGCGCTTTGACAGACCAGTTCTTATACATATAAATATTAACTTTGAATAATAATATATAATATGTGTTTTAAACCTTTTAAAATATTTTGGTTTATCTATTTTTTTTTTCGAATTAAACCTTTTAATTTAAATTTAAATTTAAACCAAGATTGATTTAATGTTTATCTTTTAATTAACAATTAATTAAATAAATTAAATCAGATAAGGATCAACAAATTAATCAAATAAGGGTATAAGGGTTATCCATTTATTAATTAATCATAATTACCAAAAATAGAAAAACCCTAAAATACCTAGCAGAAATCGAAAATCAGGGGAAGGGGCTAGGGTTTCTGAAACCCTAAACCTAAAATCGAAATTAAGCCTATTACATTTTAATTTCTATAAATCCTAATTCAAAGATATAACAATTATAGCAACTTCAAACAGAAAACAAACCAAATGCTCTGATACCACTAATGGGAAATATGCAAAAAAATAAAATAAATAAATAAATAAACTTAACTCTTAAGTTCACTTGCAACCTAATTGGATCTAAGTTTTCACTATTTAAACCTATAACTAATACTTAAGGCAATTTCGAAAATACTAAAAGGATAAACAGAAAATTACTAACCTTTTGTTGAATCTTTTGGAAGTGAGCACCACAAGCGTCGTGCCTCTAAATGTTCACACCCAAAACAAGCAACAAGAAAAACTAGAGAGAGTGGAGAGAAAAGAGGGAATTGGCGCAAAAGTAGGGTGCAGAAGTAGGGTGCCAGGTGCCCCCTATTTATAGCTTCAAAAGGATTAGCTTATAAGCCTTAGAGATAAACTATATTTGAAGTCAAACGAGATAAACCTTTTATCTTTAATTCAAATCCCTATTTATCTATATATAGTTTTCGAAAATTAAGGATATTACCATCCTAATTTTCGCCAACTTCTATCCTCCTTCCATATTTATTCACTACTCAACTATTGAATAATTACAAATCAGCCTGTGTACTTTTAATTAATCTAATTAATCACCAAATTAATTCCAATTAATTTCTGATTAATTATTAATTAAATAATACTATTTCTAATTAATATATTATCCTCATAATATATTAACAAATTATTTATATTGATTTATTAATCACATAATAAATCAATTTCTCTCTAAAAGTTATTCTGTCAAATTGCCAGCTATGAGAGCAACCCAAAAGGAGTTTGCTACTATCAATCATGTATATACTAATTATAGTCATGGCTTAGACACCTAATGCAACACTTATTTTATTTTGTCAAGTATTTTTTGTACCCTTTTGCCTATATTTTGATTTTTATTATAAATTTTGTCAAAAATTTATAAAACTTAGAATAAATTATTTTTATTTACATCTATATAATTCCAAAATACCATCCTTTCAGTTACTCGTAAACAAGGTATACACATTACTATGGAGATTTTTGCATATAATAGTTGAAATCGTTATGGAAATTGTCACATAAAAACTATCAAAAATATCCCTTGTTTAAATACCAAAGATTCCAATGGTATACTTGATATTAAAGTTTCAACATAATAACAAAAGTTGCCAAAACTTAATGAAAACCATCAACCGAAAGATCTGGAACTTCAATCTATAAAATCAATCTAAAATAATCAAATGGAATATTGTAAACATGACTGAAGATGAGCCGACAAAACATATATATAAATAATGAATTAGTTTTTTTCTCAATTCTGTGGTGATTTAGCGTTATTTGCAATTTTGTAGTCATCGGTGAAAAAGAGTAGTACGAAAAGGAAACTACTGTTTACTCGATTCGTGACTGGTCGTTTACTTGGTTTGGAAATAGAAATTCTAAAATTGTGATTAATTTGGTTAATTAGTTAAAATAACACAATTAACGTCACTTCCCTTGTAATTTATTTTTTTCTCGTTAGGTTCTTGGTAGTCGTGACAATAATATTCGGTTGTTACCAAAAAAGCTACATTGTAATAATATCATTATTACAAATTGATTCTATACACTAAGGATTGATGTATATGGCAAACATTTTAAGGATATCATTTATTAACAATTTACGTTACAAATAATCATAATGACCGCCATTCTATAAATATTGTCCACCTCGAATTCTTTTACAATCCAAAATGAGAACTGTTGGTCAATTTCTTCTTCTCACCATACTTTGTGATTCGTTGTACATTCTTTGCCTTGATGTCACTACCGCATCCCAAGGTGCTGAATTGGTTGGTCGCTTTTCAACAGTAGACCCAAATGACCCAAAAGTGGTGGCGATTGGAAAGTTTGAGGTGGATAAGCACAATGAGGACACAAAAGCAGTCCTAGTGTTTGAGAAAGTGGTGTATGCAGAGAGGAAAGTGGACGCCGGAAAAATTTATAACATGACAATCACAGCTAAAGATGGCGATATACTAAATAAATATCGAGTCATTGTTTGGGTTAATCTAATGGGTATTAATATGCTTTTGTCTTTTGAAGGACCAATGTAATAGAATAAATATATTTGTTTTCTTCTTACGCATAATGTGATGTCAGTATAAATCCAAATGAGGACGCATTAAATATTTCTTCACTCACTTTCAAGTATAATTTTCTTGCTTGTGAAGCAAAATACCTACTAGCTAGTGTCGTAAATAAGACGTATACATGCAAGTCCGGTAAGTAAGATGATTAGGTTGATGCTTTTGCTAAAGCTTTTGCATAATTTTTTTTACTAATTATGTACGAAATCATTTTCACGAAAAAAATGATTGTTTTTATCTAAGTAGTTTTTATAACTTTTGTACAACTTTTTATGAATACCGTTATCATATCTTTGTTTTGATTCGATTTTTCTTTATGGTTTTTCCGTTTTTACAAATGCGATAGTAAAATATATTTGGTCAATTCTACATATAACATTTTTAATCATCCAATTTTAAAACTAACACAGTTTTGAATCTTTGTAGGGTTTCTGAAAAATATCATTTGTGTAACACCCCAACTTTACATGACCTGCATTATAAAAAAAATGACATCATTAGATATCATGTCGATGTCTAGCGGAAATACGGTCCAATTTTTCACCTTTAAGTTTATAACACAATACAACTAATGCGGGTTATATTTAGAATGTATAGAAACACTAAATAAATTATACAAGCGATATAATATGTACATCTAATTTCCTGATTCTCTCTTGTAAATCTGTGTCCGCTGTCTAGTCACGAAAGGTATCTTTGACGATGAGACTCTGCTCCAACCGAGTACGTGGCACACATGTCATTTAAAAATAATACATAAGATATTGAAATGTTTTGAGAGTAGATGGATTTTAGACCAAAACATATGTATAAAATATTTTTCTTTTAATTTAAAAACTGACTCTTAAAATCATTTTTCTTTTTCCCAAAAGCTTTCTCTATAAAATGACTCGATGGTCACATATGCTTGTGTATATAATATACTTTCAAATAGCTTGTATGCTAAAATAATTTATACTTAAACACCCGTTTTCAACAGTAAATAATAAACTAAAATAATCATTTTTCTTTACTTCTTTGTAATACCAAAATACCATCCTTTCAGTTACTCGTAAACAAGGTATACACATTACTATGGAGATTTCGGCATATAATAGTTGAAATCGTTATGGAAATTGTCACATAAAAACTATCAAAAATATCCCTTGTTTAAATAACAAAGATTCCAATGGTATACTTGATATTCAAGTTTCAACATAATAACAAAAGTTGCCAAAACTTAATGAAAACCATAAACTGAAAGGTCTGGAACTTCAATCTATAAAATCAATCTAAAATAATCAAATGGAATATTGTAAACATGACTGAAGATGAGCCGACAAAACATAGATATAAATAATGAATTAGTTTTTTTCTCAATTCTATGGTGATTTAGTGTTTTTTGCAATTTTGTAGTCATCGGTGAAAAAGAGTAGTACGAAAAGGAAACTACTGTTTACTCGATTCGTGACTAGTCGTTTACTTGTTTTGGAAGTAGAAATTCTAAGATTGTGATTAATTTGGTTAATTAGTTAAAATAATACAATTAACGTCACTTCCCTTGTAATTCATTGTTTTCTCGTTAGGTTCTTGGTAGTCGTGACAATAATATTTGGTTGTTAACAAAAAAAGCTACATTGTAATAATATCATTATTACCAATTGATTCTCTACACTAAGGATTGATGTCTATGGTAAACGTTTTAAGGATATCATTTATTAACGTTTTACGTTACAAATAATCATAATAACCGCCATTCTATAAATATTGTCCACCTCGAATTCTTTTACAATCCAAAATGAGAACTGTTGGTCGATTTCTTCTTCTCACCATACTTTGTGTTTCGTTGTGCATTCTTCGCCTTGATGTCACTACCGCATCCCAAGGTGCTGAATTGGTTGGTGGCTTTTCAACAGTAGACCCAAATGACCCAAAAGTGGTGGCGATTGGAATGTTTGCGGTGGATAAGCACAATGAGGACACAAAAGCAGTCCTAGTGTTTGAGAAAGTGGTGTATGCAGAGAGGAAAGTGGACGCCGGAAAAATTTATAACATGACAATCACAGCTAAAGATGGCGATATACTAAATAAATATCGAGTCATTGTTTGGGTTAATCTAATGGGTATTAATATGCTTTTGTCTTTTGAAGGACCAATGTAATAGAATAAATATATTTGTTTTCTTCTTACGCATAATGTGATGTCAGTATAAATCCAAATGAGGACGCATTAAATGTTTCTTCACTCACTTTCAAGTATAATTTTCTTGCTTGTGGAGCAAAATACCTACTAGCTAGTGTCGTAAATAAGACGTATACATGCAAGTCCGGTAAGTAAGATGATCAGGGTGATGCTTTTGCTAAAGCTTTTGCATAATTTTTTTTCTAATTATGTACGAAATCATTTTCACGAAAAAATGATTGTTTTTATCTAAGTAGTTTTTATAACTTTTGTACAACTTTTTATGCATACCGTTATTATATCTTTGTTTTGGTTCGATTTTTCTTTATGGTTTTTCCGTTTTTACAAATGCGATAGTAAAATATATTTGGTCAATTCTACATATAACATTTTTAATCATCCAATTTTAAAACTAACACACAGTTTTGAATCTTTGTAGGGTTTCTGAAAAATATCATTTGTGTAACACCCCAACTTTACATGACCTGCATAATAAAAGAAATGACATCATTAGATATCATGTCGATGTTTAGCGGAAATACGGTCCAATTTTTCACCTTTAAGTTTATAACACAATACAACTAATGCGGATTATATTTAGAAACTATAGAAACACTAAATAAATTATACAAGCGATATAATATGTACATCTAATTTCCTTATTCTCTCTTGTAAATCTGTGTCCGCTGTCTAGTCACGAAAGGTATCTTTGCCGATGAGACTCTGCTCCAACCGAGTACGTGGCACACATGTCATTTAAAAATAATACATAAGATATTGAAATGTTTTGAGAGTAGATGGATTTTAGACCAAAACATATGTATAAAATATTTTTCTTTTAATTTAAAAACTGACTCTTAAAATCATTTTTCTTTTTCCCAAAAGCTTTCTCTATAAAATGACTCGATGGTCACATATGCTTGTGTATATAATATACTTTCAAATAGCTTGTATGCTAAAATAATTTATACTTAAACACCCGTTTTCAACAGTAAATAATAAACTAAAATAATCATTTTTCTTTACTTCTTTGTAATACCAAAATACCATCCTTTCAGTTACTCGTAAACAAGGTATACACATTACTATGGAGATTTCGGCATATAATAGTTGAAATCGTTATGGAAATTGTCACATAAAAACTATCAAAAATATCCCTTGTTTAAATAACAAAGATTCCAATGGTATACTTGATATTCAAGTTTCAACATAATAACAAAAGTTGCCAAAACTTAATGAAAACCATAAACTGAAAGGTCTGGAACTTCAATCTATAAAATCAATCTAAAATAATCAAATGGAATATTGTAAACATGACTGAAGATGAGCCGACAAAACATAGATATAAATAATGAATTAGTTTTTTTCTCAATTCTATGGTGATTTAGTGTTTTTTGCAATTTTGTAGTCATCGGTGAAAAAGAGTAGTACGAAAAGGAAACTACTGTTTACTCGATTCGTGACTAGTCGTTTACTTGTTTTGGAAGTAGAAATTCTAAGATTGTGATTAATTTGGTTAATTAGTTAAAATAATACAATTAACGTCACTTCCCTTGTAATTCATTGTTTTCTCGTTAGGTTCTTGGTAGTCGTGACAATAATATTTGGTTGTTAACAAAAAAAGCTACATTGTAATAATATCATTATTACCAATTGATTCTCTACACTAAGGATTGATGTCTATGGTAAACGTTTTAAGGATATCATTTATTAACGTTTTACGTTACAAATAATCATAATAACCGCCATTCTATAAATATTGTCCACCTCGAATTCTTTTACAATCCAAAATGAGAACTGTTGGTCGATTTCTTCTTCTCACCATACTTTGTGTTTCGTTGTGCATTCTTCGCCTTGATGTCACTACCGCATCCCAAGGTGCTGAATTGGTTGGTGGCTTTTCAACAGTAGACCCAAATGACCCAAAAGTGGTGGCGATTGGAATGTTTGCGGTGGATAAGCACAATGAGGACACAAAAGCAGTCCTAGTGTTTGAGAAAGTGGTGTATGCAGAGAGGAAAGTGGACGCCGGAAAAATTTATAACATGACAATCACAGCTAAAGATGGCGATATACTAAATAAATATCGAGTCATTGTTTGGGTTAATCTAATGGGTATTAATATGCTTTTGTCTTTTGAAGGACCAATGTAATAGAATAAATATATTTGTTTTCTTCTTACGCATAATGTGATGTCAGTATAAATCCAAATGAGGACGCATTAAATGTTTCTTCACTCACTTTCAAGTATAATTTTCTTGCTTGTGGAGCAAAATACCTACTAGCTAGTGTCGTAAATAAGACGTATACATGCAAGTCCGGTAAGTAAGATGATCAGGGTGATGCTTTTGCTAAAGCTTTTGCATAATTTTTTTTCTAATTATGTACGAAATCATTTTCACGAAAAAATGATTGTTTTTATCTAAGTAGTTTTTATAACTTTTGTACAACTTTTTATGCATACCGTTATTATATCTTTGTTTTGGTTCGATTTTTCTTTATGGTTTTTCCGTTTTTACAAATGCGATAGTAAAATATATTTGGTCAATTCTACATATAACATTTTTAATCATCCAATTTTAAAACTAACACACAGTTTTGAATCTTTGTAGGGTTTCTGAAAAATATCATTTGTGTAACACCCCAACTTTACATGACTTGCATAATAAAAGAAATGACATCATTAGATATCATGTCGATGTTTAGCGGAAATACGGTCCAATTTTTCACCTTTAAGTTTATAACACAATACAACTAATGCGGATTATATTTAGAAACTATAGAAACACTAAATAAATTATACAAGCGATATAATATGTACATCTAATTTCCTTATTCTCTCTTGTAAATCTGTGTCCGCTGTCTAGTCACGAAAGGTATCTTTGCCGATGAGACTCTGCTCCAATCGAGTACGTGGCACACATGTCATTTAAAAATAATACATAAGATATTGAAATGTTTTGAGAGTAGATGGATTTTAGACCAAAACATATGTATAAAATATTTTTCTTTTAATTTAAAAATGACTCTTAAAATCATTTTTCTTTTTCCCAAAACCTTTCTCAATAAAATGACTCGATGGTCACATATGCTTGTATATATAATATACTTTCAAATAACTTGTATGCTAAAATAATTTATACTTAAACACCCATTTTCAACAGTAAATAATAAACTAAAATAATCATTTTTCTTTACTTCTTTGTAATACCAAAATACCATCCTTTCAGTTACTCGGAAACAAGGTATACACATTACTATGGAGATTTCGGCATATAATACTTGAAATCGTTATGGAAATTGTCACATAAAAACTATCAAAAATATCCCTTGTTTAAATAACAAAGATTCCAATGGTATACTTGATATTCAAGTTTCAACATAATAACAAAAGTTGCCAAAACTTAATGAAAACCATAAACTGAAAGGTCTGGAACTTCAATCTATAAAATCAATCTAAAATAATCAAATGGAATATTGTAAACATGACTGAAGATGAGCCGACAAAACATAGATATAAATAATGAATTAGTTTTTTTCTCAATTCTATGGTGATTTAGTGTTTTTTGCAATTTTGTAGTCATCGGTGAAAAAGAGTAGTACGAAAAGGAAACTACTGTTTACTCGATTCGTGACTAGTCGTTTACTTGTTTTGGAAGTAGAAATTCTAAGATTGTGATTAATTTGGTTAATTAGTTAAAATAATACAATTAACGTCACTTCCCTTGTAATTCATTGTTTTCTCGTTAGGTTCTTGGTAGTCGTGACAATAATATTTGGTTGTTAACAAAAAAAGCTACATTGTAATAATATCATTATTACCAATTGATTCTCTACACTAAGGATTGATGTCTATGGTAAACTTTTTAAGGATATCATTTATTAACGTTTTACGTTACAAATAATCATAATAACCGCCATTCTATAAATATTGTCCACCTCGAATTCTTTTACAATCCAAAATGAGAACTGTTGGTCTATTTCTTCTTCTCACCATACTTTGTGTTTCGTTGTGCATTCTTCGCCTTGATGTCACTACCGCATCCCAAGGTGCTGAATTGGTTGGTGGCTTTTCAACAGTAGACCCAAATGACCCAAAAGTGGTGGCGATTGGAAAGTTTGCGGTGGATAAGCACAATGAGGACACAAAAGCAGTCCTAGTGTTTCATAAAGTGGTGTATGTAGAGAGGAAAGTGGACGCCGGAAAATTTTATAACATGACAATCACAGCTAAAGATGGCGATATACTAAATAAATATCGAGTCATTGTTTGGGTTAATCTAATGGGTATTAATATGCTTTTGTCTTTTGAAGGACCAATTTAATAGAATAAATATATTTGTTTTCTTCTTACGCATAATGTGATGTCAGTATAAATCCAAATGAGGATGCATTAAATGTTTCTTCACTCACTTTCAAGTATAATTTTCTTGCTTGTGAAGCAAAATACCTACTAGCTAGTGTCGTAAATAAGACGTATACATGCAAGTCCGGTAAGTAAGATGATCAGGTTGATGCTTTTGCTAAAGCTTTTGCATAATTTTTTTTCTAATTATGTACGAAATCATTTTCACGAAAAAATGATTGTTTTTATCTAAGTAGTTTTTATAACTTTTGTACAACTTTTTATGCATACCGTTATCATATCTTTGTTTTGATTCGATTTTTCTTTATGGTTTTTCCGTTTTTACAAATGCGATAGTAAAATATATTTGGTCAATTCTACATATAACATTTTTAATCATCCAATTTTAAAACTAACACACAGTTTTGAATCTTTGTAGGGTTTCTGAAAAATATCATTTGTGTAACACCCCAACTTTACATGACCTGCATAATAAAAGAAATGACATCATTAGATATCATGTCGATGTCTAGCGGAAATACGGTCCAATTTTTCACCTTTAAGTTTATAACACAATACAACTAATGCGGGTTATATTTAGAATGTATAGAAACACTAAATAAATTATACAAGCGATATAATATGTACATCTAATTTCCTTATTCTCTCTTGTAAATCTGTGTCCGCTGTCTAGTCACGAAAGGTATCTTTGACGATGAGACTCTGCTCCAACCGAGTACGTGGCACACATGTCATTTAAAAATAATACATAAGATATTGAAATGTTTTGAGAGTAGATGGATTTTAGACCAAAACATATGTATAAAATATTTTTCTTTTAATTTAAAAATGACTCTTAAAATCATTTTTCTTTTTCCCAAAAGCTTTCTCTATAAAATGACTCGATGGTCACATATGCTTGTGTATATAATATACTTTCAAATAGCTTGTATGCTAAAATAATTTATACTTAAACACCCGTTTTCAAAAGTAAATAATAAACTAAAATAATCATTTTTCTTTACTTCTTTGTAATACCAAAATACCATCCTTTCAGTTACTCGTAAACAAGGTATACACATTACTATGGAGATTTCGGCATATAATAGTTGAAATCGTTATGGAAATTGTCACATAAAAACTATCAAAAATATCCCTTGTTTAAATAACAAAGATTCCAATGGTATACTTGATATTCAAGTTTCAACATAATAACAAAAGTTGCCAAAACTTAATGAAAACCATAAACTGAAAGGTCTGGAACTTCAATCTATAAAATCAATCTAAAATAATCAAATGGAATATTGTAAACATGACTGAAGATGAGCCGACAAAACATAGATATAAATAATGAATTAGGTTTTTTATCAATTCTATGGTGATTTAGTATTTTTTGCAATTTTGTAGTCATCGGTGAAAAAGAGTAGTACGAAAAGGAAACTACTATTTACTCGATTCGTGACTAGTCGTTTAATTGTTTTGGAAGTAGAAATTCTAAGATTGTGATTAATTTGGTTAATTAGTTAAAATAATACAATTAACGTCACTTCCCTTGTAATTCATTGTTTTCTCGTTAGGTTCTTGGTAGTCGTGACAATAATATTTGGTTGTTAACAAAAAAAGCTACATTGTAATAATATCATTATTACCAATTGATTCTCTACACTAAGGATTGATGTCTATGGTAAACGTTTTAAGGATATCATTTATTAACGTTTTACGTTACAAATAATCATAATAACCGCCATTCTATAAATATTGTCCACCTCGAATTCTTTTACAATCCAAAATGAGAACTGTTGGTCGATTTCTTCTTCTCACCATACTTTGTGTTTCGTTGTGCATTCTTCGCCTTGATGTCACTACCGCATCCCAAGGTGCTGAATTGGTTGGTGGCTTTTCAACAGTAGACCCAAATGACCCAAAAGTGGTGGCGATTGGAATGTTTGCGGTGGATAAGCACAATGAGGACACAAAAGCAGTCCTAGTGTTTGAGAAAGTGGTGTATGCAGAGAGGAAAGTGGACGCCGGAAAAATTTATAACATGACAATCACAGCTAAAGATGGCGATATACTAAATAAATATCGAGTCATTGTTTGGGTTAATCTAATGGGTATTAATATGCTTTTGTCTTTTGAAGGACCAATGTAATAGAATAAATATATTTGTTTTCTTCTTACGCATAATGTGATGTCAGTATAAATCCAAATGAGGACGCATTAAATGTTTCTTCACTCACTTTCAAGTATAATTTTCTTGCTTGTGGAGCAAAATACCTACTAGCTAGTGTCGTAAATAAGACGTATACATGCAAGTCCGGTAAGTAAGATGATCAGGTTGATGCTTTTGCTAAAGCTTTTGCATAATTTTTTTTCTAATTATGTACGAAATCATTTTCACGAAAAAATGATTGTTTTTATCTAAGTAGTTTTTATAACTTTTGTACAACTTTTTATGCATACCGTTATCATATCTTTGTTTTGGTTCGATTTTTCTTTATGGTTTTTCCGTTTTTACAATTGCGATAGTAAAATATATTTGGTCAATTCTACATATAACATTTTTAATCATCCAATTTTAAAACTAACACACAGTTTTGAATCTTTGTAGGGTTTCTGAAAAATATCATTTGTGTAACACCCCAACTTTACATGACCTGCATAATAAAAGAAATGACATCATTAGATATCATGTCGATGTCTAGCGGAAATACGGTCCAATTTTTCACCTTTAAGTTTATAACACAATACAACTAATGCGGATTATATTTAGAAACTATAGAAACACTAAATAAATTATACAAGCGATATAATATGTACATCTAATTTCCTTATTCTCTCTTGTAAATCTGTGTCCGCTGTCTAGTCACGAAAGGTATCTTTGCCGATGAGACTCTGCTCCAATCGAGTACGTGGCACACATGTCATTTAAAAATAATACATAAGATATTGAAATGTTTTGAGAGTAGATGGATTTTAGACCAAAACATATGTATAAAATATTTTTCTTTTAATTTAAAAATGACTCTTAAAATCATTTTTCTTTTTCCCAAAACCTTTCTCAATAAAATGACTCGATGGTCACATATGCTTGTATATATAATATACTTTCAAATAACTTGTATGCTAAAATAATTTATACTTAAACACCCATTTTCAACAGTAAATAATAAACTAAAATAATCATTTTTCTTTACTTCTTTGTAATACCAAAATACCATCCTTTCAGTTACTCGGAAACAAGGTATACACATTACTATGGAGATTTCGGCATATAATACTTGAAATCGTTATGGAAATTGTCACATAAAAACTATCAAAAATATCCCTTGTTTAAATAACAAAGATTCCAATGGTATACTTGATATTCAAGTTTCAACATAATAACAAAAGTTGCCAAAACTTAATGAAAACCATAAACTGGATGGTCTGGAACTTCAATCTATAAAATCAATCTAAAATAATCAAATGGAATATTGTAAACATGACTGAAGATGCGCCGACAAAACATAGATATAAATAATGAATTAGTTTTTTTCTCAATTCTATTCTGATTTAGTGTTTTTTGCAATTTTGTAGTCATCGGTGAAAAAGAGTAGTACGAAAAGGAAACTACTGTTTACTCGATTCGTGACTAGTCGTTTACTTGTTTTGGAAGTAGAAATTCTAAAATTGTGATTAATTTGGTTAATTAGTTTAAATAACACAATTAACGTCACTTCCCTTGTAATTCATTGTTTTCTCGTTAGGTTCTTGGTAGTCGTGACAATAATATTTGGTTGTTAACAAAAAAAGCTACATTGTAATAATATCATTATTACCAATTGATTCTCTACACTAAGGATTGATGTCTATGGTAAACGTTTCAAGGATACCATTTATTAACGATTTACGTTACAAATAATCATAATAACCGCCATTCTATAAATATTGTCCACCTAGAATTCTTTTACAATCCAAAATGAGAACTGTTGGTCGATTTCTTCTTCTCACCATACTTTGTGTTTCGTTGTGCATTCTTCGCCTTGATGTCACTACCGCATCCCAAGGTGCTGAATTGGTTGGTGGCTTTTCAACAGTAGACCCAAATGACCCAAAAGTGGTGGCGATTGGAAAGTTTGCGGTGGATAAGCACAATGAGGACACAAAAGCAGTCCTAGTGTTTGAGAAAGTGGTGTATGCAGAGAGGAAAGTGGACGCCGGAAAAATTTATAACATGACAATCACAGCTAAAGATGGCGATATACTAAATAAATATCGAGTCATTGTTTGGGTTAATCTAATGGGTATTAATATGCTTTTGTCTTTTGAAGGACCAATGTAATAGAATAAATATATTTGTTTTCTTCTTACGCATAATGTGATGTCAGTATAAATCCAAATGAGGACGCATTAAATGTTTCTTCACTCACTTTCAAGTATAATTTTCTTGCTTGTGGAGCAAAATACCTACTAGCTAGTGTCGTAAATAAGACGTATACATGCAAGTCCGGTAAGTAAGATGATCAGGTTGATGCTTTTGCTAAAGCTTTTGCATAATTTTTTTTCTAATTATGTACGAAATCATTTTCACGAAAAAATGATTGTTTTTATCTAAGTAGTTTTTATAACTTTTGTACAACTTTTTATGCATACCGTTATCATATCTTTGTTTTGGTTCGATTTTTCTTTATGGTTTTTCCGTTTTTACAATTGCGATAGTAAAATATATTTGGTCAATTCTACATATAACATTTTTAATCATCCAATTTTAAAACTAACACACAGTTTTGAATCTTTGTAGGGTTTCTGAAAAATATCATTTGTGTAACACCCCAACTTTACATGACCTGCATAATAAAAGAAATGACATCATTAGATATCATGTCGATGTCTAGCGGAAATACGGTCCAATTTTTCACCTTTAAGTTTATAACACAATACAACTAATGCGGATTATATTTAGAAACTATAGAAACACTAAATAAATTATACAAGCGATATAATATGTACATCTAATTTCCTTATTCTCTCTTGTAAATCTGTGTCCGCTGTCTAGTCACGAAAGGTATCTTTGCCGATGAGACTCTGCTCCAATCGAGTACGTGGCACACATGTCATTTAAAAATAATACATAAGATATTGAAATGTTTTGAGAGTAGATGGATTTTAGACCAAAACATATGTATAAAATATTTTTCTTTTAATTTAAAAATGACTCTTAAAATCATTTTTCTTTTTCCCAAAACCTTTCTCAATAAAATGACTCGATGGTCACATATGCTTGTATATATAATATACTTTCAAATAACTTGTATGCTAAAATAATTTATACTTAAACACCCATTTTCAACAGTAAATAATAAACTAAAATAATCATTTTTCTTTACTTCTTTGTAATACCAAAATACCATCCTTTCAGTTACTCGGAAACAAGGTATACACATTACTATGGAGATTTCGGCATATAATACTTGAAATCGTTATGGAAATTGTCACATAAAAACTATCAAAAATATCCCTTGTTTAAATAACAAAGATTCCAATGGTATACTTGATATTCAAGTTTCAACATAATAACAAAAGTTGCCAAAACTTAATGAAAACCATAAACTGGATGGTCTGGAACTTCAATCTATAAAATCAATCTAAAATAATCAAATGGAATATTGTAAACATGACTGAAGATGCGCCGACAAAACATAGATATAAATAATGAATTAGTTTTTTTCTCAATTCTATTCTGATTTAGTGTTTTTTGCAATTTTGTAGTCATCGGTGAAAAAGAGTAGTACGAAAAGGAAACTACTGTTTACTCGATTCGTGACTAGTCGTTTACTTGTTTTGGAAGTAGAAATTCTAAAATTGTGATTAATTTGGTTAATTAGTTTAAATAACACAATTAACGTCACTTCCCTTGTAATTCATTGTTTTCTCGTTAGGTTCTTGGTAGTCGTGACAATAATATTTGGTTGTTAACAAAAAAAGCTACATTGTAATAATATCATTATTACCAATTGATTCTCTATACTAAGGATTGATGTCTATGGTAAACGTTTCAAGGATACCATTTATTAACGATTTACGTTACAAATAATCATAATAACCGCCATTCTATAAATATTGTCCACCTAGAATTCTTTTACAATCCAAAATGAGAACTGTTGGTCGATTTCTTCTTCTCACCATACTTTGTGTTTCGTTGTGCATTCTTCGCCTTGATGTCACTACCGCATCCCAAGGTGCTGAATTGGTTGGTGGCTTTTCAACAGTAGACCCAAATGACCCAAAAGTGGTGGCGATTGGAAAGTTTGCGGTGGATAAGCACAATGAGGACACAAAAGCAGTCCTAGTGTTTGAGAAAGTGGTGTATGCAGAGAGGAAAGTGGACGCCGGAAAAATTTATAACATGACAATCACAGCTAAAGATGGCGATATACTAAATAAATATCGAGTCATTGTTTGGGTTAATCTAATGGGTATTAATATGCTTTTGTCTTTTGAAGGACCAATGTAATAGAATAAATATATTTGTTTTCTTCTTACGCATAATGTGATGTCAGTATAAATCCAAATGAGGACGTATTAAATGTTTCTTCACTCACTTTCAAGTATAATTTTCTTGCTTGTGGAGCAAAATACCTACTAGCTAGTGTCGTAAATAAGACGTATACATGCAAGTCCGGTAAGTAAGATGATCAGGTTGATGCTTTTGCTAAAGCTTTTGCATAATTTTTTTTCTAATTATGTACGAAATCATTTTCACGAAAAAATGATTGTTTTTATCTAAGTAGTTTTTATAACTTTTGTACAACTTTTTATGCATACCGTTATCATATCTTTGTTTTGGTTCGATTTTTCTTTATGGTTTTTCCGTTTTTACAATTGCGATAGTAAAATATATTTGGTCAATTCTACATATAACATTTTTAATCATCCAATTTTAAAACTAACACACAGTTTTGAATCTTTGTAGGGTTTCTGAAAAATATCATTTGTGTAACACCCCAACTTTACATGACCTGCATAATAAAAGAAATGACATCATTAGATATCATGTCGATGTCTAGCGGAAATACGGTCCAATTTTTCACCTTTAAGTTTATAACACAATACAACTAATGCGGATTATATTTAGAAACTATAGAAACACTAAATAAATTATACAAGCGATATAATATGTACATCTAATTTCCTTATTCTCTCTTGTAAATCTGTGTCCGCTGTCTAGTCACGAAAGGTATCTTTGCCGATGAGACTCTGCTCCAATCGAGTACGTGGCACACATGTCATTTAAAAATAATACATAAGATATTGAAATGTTTTGAGAGTAGATGGATTTTAGACCAAAACATATGTATAAAATATTTTTCTTTTAATTTAAAAATGACTCTTAAAATCATTTTTCTTTTTCCCAAAACCTTTCTCAATAAAATGACTCGATGGTCACATATGCTTGTATATATAATATACTTTCAAATAACTTGTATGCTAAAATAATTTATACATAAACACCCATTTTCAACAGTAAATAATAAACTAAAATAATCATTTTTCTTTACTTCTTTGTAATACCAAAATACCATCCTTTCAGTTACTCGGAAACAAGGTATACACATTACTATGGAGATTTCGGCATATAATACTTGAAATCGTTATGGAAATTGTCACATAAAAACTATCAAAAATATCCCTTGTTTAAATAACAAAGATTCCAATGGTATACTTGATATTCAAGTTTCAACATAATAACAAAAGTTGCCAAAACTTAATGAAAACCATAAACTGGATGGTCTGGAACTTCAATCTATAAAATCAATCTAAAATAATCAAATGGAATATTGTAAACATGACTGAAGATGCGCCGACAAAACATAGATATAAATAATGAATTAGTTTTTTTCTCAATTTTATTCTGATTTAGTGTTTTTTGCAATTTTGTAGTCATCGGTGAAAAAGAGTAGTACGAAAAGGAAACTACTGTTTACTCGATTCGTGACTAGTCGTTTACTTGTTTTGGAAGTAGAAATTCTAAAATTGTGATTAATTTGGTTAATTAGTTAAAATAACACAATTAACGTCACTTCCCTTGTAATTCATTGTTTTCTCGTTAGGTTCTTGGTAGTCGTGACAATAATATTTGGTTGTTAACAAAAAAAGCTACATTGTAATAATATCATTATTACCAATTGATTCTCTACACTAAGGATTGATGTCTATGGTAAACGTTTCAAGGATACCATTTATTAACGATTTACGTTACAAATAATCATAATAACCGCCATTCTATAAATATTGTCCACCTCGAATTCTTTTACAATCCAAAATGAGAACTGTTGGTCGATTTCTTCTTCTCACCATACTTTGTGTTTCGTTGTGCATTCTTCGCCTTGATGTCACTACCGCATCCCAAGGTGCTGAATTGGTTGGTGGCTTTTCAACAGTAGACCCAAATGACCCAAAAGTGGTGGCGATTGGAAAGTTTGCGGTGGATAAGCACAATGAGGACACAAAAGCAGTCCTAGTGTTTGATAAAGTGGTGTATGTAGAGAGGAAAGTGGACGCCGGAAAATTTTATAACATGACAATCACAGCTAAAGATGGCGATATACTAAATAAATATCGAGTCATTGTTTGGGTTAATCTAATGGGTATTAATATGCTTTTGTCTTTTGAAGGACCAATTTAATAGAATAAATATATTTGTTTTCTTCTTACGCATAATGTGATGTCAGTATAAATCCAAATGAGGACGCATTAAATGTTTCTTCACTCACTTTCAAGTATAATTTTCTTGCTTGTGAAGCAAAATACCTACTAGCTAGTGTCGTAAATAAGACGTATACATGCAAGTCCGGTAAGTAAGATGATCAGGTTGATGCTTTTGCTAAAGCTTTTGCATAATTTTTTTTCTAATTATGTACGAAATCATTTTCACGAAAAAATGATTGTTTTTATCTAAGTAGTTTTTATAACTTTTGTACAACTTTTTATGCATACCGTTATCATATCTTTGTTTTGATTCGATTTTTCTTTATGGTTTTTCCGTTTTTACAAATGCGATAGTAAAATATATTTGGTCAATTCTACATATAACATTTTTAATCATCCAATTTTAAAACTAACACACAGTTTTGAATCTTTGTAGGGTTTCTGAAAAATATCATTTGTGTAACACCCCAACTTTACATGACCTGCATAATAAAAGAAATGACATCATTAGATATCATGTCGATGTCTAGCGGAAATACGGTCCAATTTTTCACCTTTAAGTTTATAACACAATACAACTAATGCGGATTATATTTAGAAACTATAGAAACACTAAATAAATTATACAAGCGATATAATATGTACATCTAATTTCCTTATTCTCTCTTGTAAATCTGTGTCCGCTGTCTAGTCACGAAAGGTATCTTTGCCGATGAGACTCTGCTCCAATCGAGTACGTGCCACACATGTCATTTAAAAATAATACATAAGATATTGAAATGTTTTGAGAGTAGATGGATTTTAGACCAAAACATATGTATAAAATATTTTTCTTTTAATTTAAAAATGACTCTTAAAATCATTTTTCTTTTTCCCAAAAGATTTCTCAATAAAATGACTCGATGGTCACATATGCTTGTATATATAATATACTTTCAAATAACTTGTATGCTAAAATAATTTATACTTAAACACCCATTTTCAATAGTAAATAATAAACTAAAATAATCATTTTTCTTTACTTCTTTGTAATACCAAAATACCATCCTTTCTGTTACTCGGAAACAAGGTATACACATTACTATGGAGATTTCGGCATATAATAGTTGAAATCGTTATGGAAATTGTCACATAAAAACTATCAAAAATATCCCTTGTTTAAATAACAAAGATTCCAATGGTATACTTGATATTCAAGTTTCAACATAATAACAAAAGTTGCCAAAACTTAATGAAAACCATAAACTGAAAGGTCTGGAACTTCAATCTATAAAATCAATCTAAAATAATCAAATGGAATATTGTAAACATGACTGAAGATGCGCCGACAAAACATAGATATAAATAATGAATTAGTTTTTTTCTCAATTCTATGGTGATTTAGTGTTTTTTGCAATTTTGTAGTCATCGGTGAAAAAGAGTAGTACGAAAAGGAAACTACTGTTTACTCGATTCGTGACTAGTCGTTTACTTGTTTTGGAAGTAGAAATTCTAAAATTGTGATTAATTTGGTTAATTAGTTAAAATAACACAATTAACGTCACTTCCCTTGTAATTCATTGTTTTCTCGTTAGGTTCTTGGTAGTCGTGACAATAATATTTGGTTGTTAACAAAAAAAGCTACATTGTAATAATATCATTATTACCAATTGATTCTCTACACTAAGGATTGATGTCTATGGTAAACTTTTTAAGGATATCATTTATTAACGATTTACGTTACAAATAATCATAATAACTGCCATTCTATAAATATTGTCCACCTCGAATTCTTTTACAATCCAAAATGAGAACTGTTGGTCGATTTCTTCTTCTCACCATACTTTGTGTTTCGTTGTGCATTCTTCGCCTTGATGTCACTACCGCATCCGAAGGTGCTGAATTGGTTGGTGGCTTTTCAACAGTAGACCCAAATGACCCAAAAGTGGTGGCGATTGGAAAGTTTGCGGTGGATAAGCACAATGAGGACACAAAAGCAGTCCTAGTGTTTGAGAAAGTGGTGTATGTAGAGAGGAAAGTGGACGCCGGAAAATTTTATAACATGACAATCACAGCTAAAGATGGCGATATACTAAATAAATATCGAGTCATTGTTTGGGATAATCTAATGGGTATTAATATGCTTTTGTCTTTTGAAGGACCAATGTAATAGAATAAATATATTTGTTTTCTTCTTACGCATAATGTGATGTCAGTATAAATCCAAATGAGGACGCATTAAATGTTTCTTCACTCACTTTCAAGTATAATTTTCTTGCTTGTGAAGCAAAATACCTACTAGCTAGTGTCGTAAATAAGACGTATACATGCAAGTCCGGTAAGTAAGATGATCAGGTTGATGCTTTTGATAAAGCTTTTGCATAATTTTTTTTCTAATTATGTACGAAATCATTTTCACGAAAAAATGATTGTTTTTATCTAAGTAGTTTTTATAACTTTTGTACAACTTTTTATGCATACCGTTATCATATCTTTGTTTTGATTCGATTTTTGTTTATGGTTTTTCCTTTTTTACAAATGCGATAGTAAAATATATTTGGTCAATTCTACATATAACATTTTTAATCATCCAATTTTAAAACTAACACACAGTTTTGAATCTTTGTAGGGTTTCTGAAAAATATCATTTGTGTAACACCCCAACTTTACATGACCTGCATTATAAAAAAAATGACATCATTAGATATCATGTCGATGTCTAGCGGAAATACGGTCCAATTTTTCACCTTTAAGTTTATAACACAATACAACTAATGCGGGTTATATTTAGAAACTATAGAAACACTAAATAAATTATACAAGCGATATAATATGTACATCTAATTTCCTTATTCTCTCTTGTAAATTTGTGTCCGCTGTCTAGTCACGAAAGGTATCTTTGCCGATGAGACTCTGCTCCAACCGAGTACGTGGCACACATGTCATTTAAGAATAATACATAAGATATTGAAATGTTTTGAGAGTAGATGGATTTTAGACCAAAGCATATGTATAAAATATTTTTCTTTTAATTTAAAAATGACTCTTAAAATCATTTTTCTTTTCCCAAAAGCTTTCTCAATAAAATGACTCGATGGTCACATATGCTTGTATATATAATATACTTTCAAATAGCTTGTATGCTAAAATAATTTATACTTAAACACCCGTTTTCAACAATAAATAATAAACTAAAATAATCATTTTTCTTTACTTCTTTGTAATACCCAAATACCATCCTTTCAGTTACTCGTAAACAAGGTATACACATTACTATGGAGATTTCGGCATATAATAGTTGAAATCGTTATGGAAATTGTCACATAAAAACTATCAAAAATATCCCTTGTTTAAATACCAAAGATTCCAATGGTATACTTGATATTCAAGTTTCAACATAATAACAAAAGTTGCCAAAACTTAATGAAAACCATAAACTGAAAGGTCTGGAACTTCAATCTATAAAATCAATCTAAAATAATCAAATGGAATATTGTAAACATGACTGAAGATGAGCCGACAAAACATAGATATAAATAATGAATTAGTTTTTTTCTCAATTCTATGGTGATTTAGTGTTTTTTGAAATTTTGTAGTCATCGGTGAAAAAGAGTAGTACGAAAAGGAAACTACTGTTTACTCGATTCGTGACTAGTCGTTTACTTGTTTTGGAAGTAGAAATTCTAAAATTGTGATTAATTTGGTTAATTAGTTAAAATAACACAATTAACGTCACTTCCCTTGTAATTCAATGTTTTCTCGTTAGGTTCTTGGTAGTCGTGAAAATAATATTTGGTTGTTAACAAAAAAGCTACATTGTAATAATATCATTATTACCAATTGATTCTCTACACTAAGGATTGATGTCTATGGTATACGTTTTAAGGATATCATTTATTAACGATTTACGTTACAAATAATCATAATAACCGCCATTCTATAAATATTGTCAACCTCGAATTCTTTTACAATCCAAAATGAGAACTGTTGGTCAATTTCTTCTTCTCACCATACTTTGTGTTTCGTTGTGCATTCTTCGCCTTGATGTCACTACCGCATCCCAAGGTGCTGAATTGGTAGGTGGCTTTTCAACAGTAGACCCAAATGACCCAAAAGTGGTGGCGATTGGAAACTTCGCGGTGGATAAGCACAATGAGGACACAAAAGCAGTCCTAGTGTTTGAGAAAGTGGTGTATGCAGAGAGGAAAGTGGACGCCGGAAAAATTTATAACATGACAATCACAGCTAAAGATGGCGATATACTAAATAAATATCGAGTCATTGTTTGGGTTAATCTAATGGGTATTGATATGCTTTTGACTTTTGAAGGGCCAATGTAATAGAATAAATATATTTGTTTTCTTCTTACGCATAATGTGATGTCAGTATAAATCCAAATGAGGACGCATTAAATGTTTCTTCACTCACTTTCAAGTATAATTTTCTTGCTTGTGGAGCAAAATACCTACTAGCTAGTGTCGTAAATAAGACGTATACATGCAAGTCCGGTAAGTAAGATGATCAGGATGATGCTTTTGCTAAATCTTTTGCATAATTTTTTTTCTAATTATGTACGAAATCATTTTCACGAAAAAATGATTGTTTTTATCTAAGTAGTTTTTATAACTTTTGTACAACTTTTTATGCATACCGTTATCATATCTTTGTTTTGATTCGATTTTTCTTTATGGTTTTTCCGTTTTTACAAATGCGATAGTAAAATATATTTGGTCAATTCTACATATAACATTTTTAATCATCCAATTTTAAAACTAACATACAGTTTTGAATCTTTGTAGGGTTTCTGAAAAATATCATTTGTGTAACACCCCAACTTTACATGACCTGCATTATAAAAAAAATGACATCATTAGATATCATGTCGATGTCTAGCAGAAATACAGTCCAATTTTTTGTTGGAAATAAAGGTTCATGTAGTTAGTTTCAAAAACAAGAGTTTGCAATGGAAGCATAAAATCATGAACACAAATTCCATTTTCAAGAGGATCATGCTACATGCATGTAGAGATAAGATGAAGAACAAACATAGTTTAAGTTCAAGATCATAACCTTTGTTCCTGGGTTTGGTTTGGATGATTTTGATAGCTAGGAATCAAATTAGAATCCCTCTATAGTTGATCCACCACAAGCTTGAACACCCTTGAATGCTAGTTCCACAACTTGCAAGATTTGACTCCTTTTCTTATGAAACCAAAAACCAATTTTTTTCTAAGAACTTAAGGAGAGTTTTTGGCTGATTTCTTGAAGCAAGAATGATGTACACATGCCCTCAAATTCGTCCAACATATATCCCACCAAGGCAAAAGGAAAGCACATGCAACTAGCTTAAAAGAAAGATCCATTTGATTTCTATAATCAAAAGCTAGAAGACACAAGGCATCTTCCTTTTCTTTTAAGTTCTTAATGCATTCTTTTCCTTCCAATATGGCTGATTTTATGATGACAAATGAAGTGCTAGTGGGTTGTTATTATTTATAAAACTTAGATAATAAAAGCTTATAAATAATACATCTTCTTATTTCTTAAATGTGATAACATTTAACCCATAATCATATACATAAATAAACCATCTAAATATACAATCTTAATTGTATAATTATATATATACATATATATATATATATATATATATATATATATATATATATATATATATATATAACAATATATATATATATATTTTATTTAATTTACCAATTAAATTAAATAAAAGGCTTACTTATAAATCAATTAAATCGTTTAACAATTTAAACAATTTAATTGTTACACTTAATTAATTCATCACATATGAATTATTAATCAACCTTTAATTTTTGTAGTTATTATTATTTACCTCAAATAATAATAACCTACAAGATTAAATTGCAAGTTTAGTATCAATTGATGTTAAATCAAATTTAACGTTCTAAATGATCAATTGGTGTCAAACTTGTTGTTGGTGTGACCCTATAGGATCATGTATTATTAGTAATATCATTTTATGATCATCCTTGGGAATATAGAACTAACAATCTCCCACTTATACAAGGTTGCATCATAGAATGATATCGACAGTGGAAAACGTCTAGCAACATTTCACTGCCCCCAATAACACATGACTTTGTGCCATTCAACAACATTCAATTCTTCAGAAAACTCGAGGCTCTAATTGATGTATAAGGTTATCTATCAATTATCCCTTTGTCACAGACATCTTGTTGAACATGAGACATGGATCTTAATCATTCTCGTTTTATGTTCAACTTTCAAACAGGCGCCTTAGATGTCTAACTCTCAACACATAAGAGGAACAAATCCCGTCTTGACTACATACGCCTCTCATATAGTTAGTACTATGCATGAGTATGGCCTTTATGGTTGTCTGTATTTCAAGAACAACAGTAAACCATATCAAAGCATAGTACACTCTACACTTGAGTCCCAAATATGTATCTCAGGTCAAAGGATACAATGATAATACCTTTATTCAAGAATCACTTATGATGATGATCCATGGAGTGATCTTGAAACGGGTCAAGTCCAATACTTGTTCACTGACAAGTACCTATGAATTTGGTTGCAACCTTTTGCTACTTTTACCCATAAAAGTCAACCAATCCAATTCATATTAGTCTTACTTCATAATTGCTCCCACAACTATGATCGACTATGGACGTTTAGAATAACTAAATTATTCAAGGATTAAACATGCTAATAAAACACAATAATTATGAATGAAACATCACGTCACATATATTACATAATTCTTGTCGTTTACATAAGTTCATATTCATTAAACACAAATCAAATCCATTCATTAGAAAAACGGAGTCCTATACCCTTAGCATGACTTTCATGCTTAGTTTGGGGTAAAGGTTTCGTGAATGGGTCTGCCAAATTTTGATCTGTATGAACCTTGTGAATACTTATTTCACCATTCTTAACTTCATGTCTAATGTAGTTATACCTTCGGTGAATGTGTTTGGTTTTTTGATGCAATCTAGGTTCCTTTGCTTGAGCAATAGCACCTAGATTGTCACAGAAGATTTCTATAGGGTCCCGAATGGAAGGAACAACCCCTAGATCTTCTATGAACTTTCTCATCCAGACAGCTTCTTGAGCAGCTTCTGAAGCAGCAACATATTCTGATTCTGTAGTGGATTGTGCAATCACTTCTTGTTTGGAACTCTTCCAAGACACGGCTCCTCCATTTAAAATAAAGACATACCCAGATTGAGATTTCGAATCATCCCTATCTGTTTGGAAGCTTGCGTCAGTGTAACCCTTTACCTTTAAGCTTTCTTCCAAACCGCCGTAAACTAAGAACATATCTTTAGTTCTTCTCAAGTACTTAAGAATGTTCTTTACAGCAGTCCAGTGGGCTTCACCTGGGTTCTGTTGATACCTACTAGTCATACTTAAGGCACATGAGACGTCGGGCCTAGTGCATAACATGGCATACATGATGGACCCAATTGCCGAAGCATATGGGACATGTTTCATCCTTTCAAGTTCAGTCCTAGAGTTTGGGCACTGAGACTTGCTTAGGATGGTGCCATGAGGCATTGGCAAGAATCCTCTTTTGGAGTCTTGCATCTTGAACCTTTTCAAGATTTTATCAATATATACACTTTGTCTAAGACCAATAAGTCTCTTAGATCTATCTCTATAGATCTTTATGCCTAATACATAAGCAGCTTCCCCTAGATCCTTCATTGAGAAACAACTCTCAAGGAACGCTTTGACACCTTTTAAAGTTGGGATGTCATTTCCAAATAAAAGTATGTCATCTACATACAATACTAGGATTATGACAATGCTCCCACTAGCTTTCTTGTAAACACAGGAGTCATCCTCATTTTTTATGAATCCAAAACTCGTAATCTTTTCATCAAAACGGATGTTCCATGTTCGAGACGCTTGCTTTAATCCATAGATAGATCTTTTAAGCTTGCACACTTTGTTTGGATGCTTGGGATCGACAAAACCTTCAGGTTGTTCCATATAGACATCTTCCAATAAGTATCCATTAAGGAAAGCGGTCTTGACATCCATTTGCCATATCTCATAATCATAGTATGCGGCTATGGCAAAAAGTATCCTAATCGACTTGATCATTGCCACTGGAGAAAAGGTCTCATCATAGTCAATACCATGAGTCTGTGAGTATCCTTTAGCAACAAGTCTAGCCTTAAAAGTGTGAACATTTCCATCCACGTCGATTTTCTTCTTGAAAACCCATTTGTTCCCAACAGTCTTACAATTGGTGGGAAGATTAACCAAGTTCCAAACTTGATTATCGTGCATGGATTGCATCTCAGTGTTCATGGCCTCAAGCCATTTATCAGATTCAGGATCTGATATTGCACTCTGATAGTTGACGGGTTCATCAGAATCTATCGTATAACATTCCTCTTCCATCAAAAGGTAACCATACCTTTCTGGTTCAATTCGAACCCTACCAGATTTGCGAACACCTTGTGTTACAATTTGTTCCTGATCAACCGTTTGTTCAGGTTCAACAATTTCTTGTTGAATGCTAGATTCAACTTCTTGTGTATCAGGTTGTGGTTCCTGAAGTTCCTCAAGTTCCACAAACCTCCCACTAGCCTCTTCCGTCAGAAACTTGTTTTCTAGGAATTCAGCTTTTCGAGAAATAAATATCTTATTCTCGATGGGATTGTAGAAATAGTATCCAAGACAATCTTTCGGATACCCTACAAAGATACATTTAGTTGAACGGGGTTCTAATTTGTTTGAAGCTTCTTGTCTAACATAAGCTTCACAACCCCATACTTTTAGATAGGATAAAGATGGAACCCTTCCATGCCATATCTCATAAGGCGTTTTATCTACCTTCTTAGTAGGTGCCATGTTTAGGAGACGAGCAGCTGTTTGTATAGCATAACCCCAAAATGATAAAGGTAGAGTACTTTTACTCATCATGGATCGAACCATATCCAATAGTGTTCGGTTCCGCCTCTCAGACACACCATTATGTTGTGGTGTTCCAGGTGGAGTAAGTTGTGAAACAATTCCACAAGTCTTAAGATGATCCATAAAGTTTGTACTTAAGTACTCACCTCCTGTATCAGAACGAAGAACTTTAATTGTTTTGTTGAGTTGATTTTCCACTTCACTTTGAAACGTTTTGAACATTTCAAACGCCTCATGCTTATGTTTAATTAAATAAACATATCCAAAACGACTAAAGTCGTCAGTGAAGGTGATGAAATATCTTTCACCATATCTAGTCATTGGCTTGAAAGGACCACATACATCCGTATGTATGATTCCTAACAAGTCCTTTGCTCTCTCATTGGTTCCAGAGAAAGGAGCTTTAGTCATCTTGCCATGTAAACAAGATTCACATATATCAAATGAGTCATTCTCATTTGCCTTCAAAAGTCCACTCTTTTGAAGTTGGGATATGCGATTCTTGTTTATATGTCCAAGGCGACAATGCCATAGATAGGTTTGACTCAAATCAAATTTGGGTTTCTTGGTGAAAGTGTGGTATAAAGAGCCATTGTTAGTCTTTTCATCAAGGTTTACTTCATAAATTCCATTTAAAGGCCTAGCCTCAAAATAGAATACATTATTTTTGTAAACACAAATATCATCATTATTAAAGGAAAGATCAAATCCACATTGTCTTAATTTAGCAACCGAAATAATATTCCTAGTCAAGCTAGGAACATAGTAAACATTCAACAATGTCACACACAAACCATTAGGTAGTAATAAATTAAAACTTCCAATTGAATCCACCGCAACCCTTGCATTGTTTCCAACCCGAAGTACTACCTCATTTGCCTTCAGTTGCCTACTCCTTTTGAACCCCTGCACCATATTACATATGTGAGTTCCACAACCAGTATCAAATACCCATGTGTTAGGAGATAAATTATAAAGTTCTAGATCTATCACATAGATACCTGAAATGCCTTCACTGGCCTTCTTCTTCTTCAACTCCGCAAGATACGTAGGGCAATTTCTCTTCCAATGCCCAGCTTTGCTACATTCAAAGCATGTGTCTTCTTTGGCAACCTTTGCCTTCTTCTTGGGCGGATGGGAAGGTTGGACAACTTTCTTGCCCTTACCTTTGAAAGCTTTTGCTTTCCCTTTGCCCTTGGAGTTGGTGGGGTGTTCTGGTCTAGTTCTCTTTGTTCCACCTTCCTTGATCATGAGAACTTGAGTGGTTTTCTTAGGCAGATTCTTTTCCCTGGTAATTAGCATCCCATGTAATTCCGGGATAGTCTTGTTTAAACCATTCATGTTAAAATTCATGACAAAAGGATCAAAGGACTTTGTCAAGGAGTTAAGGATCATATCCGTTGCTAGCTCTTCGGGAATCACAACTCCAAGACGTGCCAAATGATCAATGTGACTCTTCATTTTGAGCACATAAGAACTTACCGACTGCCCATCCTCCATCTTGCAAGCATGGAAAGCCCGAACAGTTTCGAACCTTTCCGTTCTTGCAAGTTGTTGGAACATTTCCTTTAGTTGATGAATCATGTCATAGGCTGAATGATTCTCCAAATCCTTCTGAAGGTCAGGAATCATGGTTGCCAACATAAGGCATGATGCATCGATGGAATCATCCATCTTTTTAAGCCATGCATCGTGTGCGGGCTTAGGAATGGCAGGGGGCTCTTCTGGAAGTGGTTCATTGAGAACATATTCTTTCTTTTCTTGTTTGAGAACAATTCTCACACTACGGTGCCAATCCAAGAAGTTGGTATGGTTAAGTTTTTCTCCTTCAAGGAGAGACCGTAGTGAGGTTTTGTTAGGAGCCGAGTGTGTGTTGTTTGGTGCCATCTACAAAATTTTAACAAGGTTCTATCTAGTAAATTATGATATTAAGTCCTTAATAATTAATACCCTTTCATGTTTCATAAACTTTAATTAATTAAGGTCTAGAATCCAAGTTGCATCACGAATAAGTGGTTAGGTATCCTTTATCCCGCCTATTCGAATCAACAAGGTAGGTAACGGTTTACCAATTATATCCAAATATAATTTCTAGAGTTATGGGATCCCATTATAACATTTATAAGTTTGACATGTTTGATCCCATCTATGCCTTGGATTTCTAATGCTTAGGTGACCTTTATCACAAGAGATTTCCAAACGAATCATCCTACTTAAACGGACGTGTAGTTTTGTCAACTATTGATGGTTAGGTGTCCTTTATCCCATCAATATTGCAAAACTACTTCATGTGTCACAAGAATACTACAAGTGGTTAGGTATCCTTTATCCCACAAGGAAATACAAGTGATACATGAGTGTCTTTAAGAAGGACGGCATAGATTCGTATTTCATAAGGGATTTGAATGTTTTACAATTCTAATTTTGAAAAACATATGGTATCATGTAAATTGCATGCATCTAATGAACATGGTACCATTAAATCTTATTTTGTTAATTGGTTCCTAAATCATAAAATCTCCATTTTATTGATTCTTTGTTTGTGGTCAAGATTACAATTAATATCCTATATTAAGTTTGAGTTTGATCACATATATAAGAACCAATTTATAATCCTAAATAATTACCATTATTATTTAGGTTTGGAGTTTGTAAGAGTTTATAAAATCTCCATTTTATATCTTGTTACAATCATTTTCAAAACTTGACTTAATAGGTTTTAAACAAAACCCATTTTAATAAAACCCATTTTATCACATCTTATGTTTTAAATGTCAACTTTTGAAAATACAAACTCCTTAATGATTATGTTTAATTATCTAGGTTGTCTAGCATGAAAAATCTTATTTTCATCCACAACATAACATAATAAAACATTCAAACATCACAAGCATGCATGGGTGCATAAACACAAGCCAACTAGTTTGATATTTCATGTTAGCCACACATGAAATATCAAGTCCAAACCTAGGGACAAAAAGGTGACAAAAACTCAACCAAATGATCTTCGATTTGGCTACAATTTTGCCAAGCTTCTTATATCACCAAATGACACTTGAACCACCATTTCTTGACATCATAAAGTGAGATATGAATTTTATTCTGGACCCTCAAAAGTTGCGAAATCCAGGGGCAGCAGGAAGGGTTTTTGTGGTTTTTTTGTTGCATTTTTCAATTCATTCTTGGCTATATTGATGCTAATACTTGTTGAAACTTAATGTATATACTAGATATTAAAGTTACCAACAAGTATATCACCAAATAACCAAGATATGAATTTTAAAAACACTTTCAAAATAATTTTGAAATCTGGACAGCAGCTCTTCAGAAAGTGCTGCTGTTGGGTGCAATCTTCTCTTGGTCTTTTACTTCCTTCTCTTGTTACATTTTGTGAAATAAATAAAATACAACTATTCTAATATTTACAAAAGAAATATAAAGAAGGAAATAACTAATTATTATTACAAACCATTTGAATAAATGAATAGATTACAACCATATCAAACAAAAACACAAAACATGCATCATATGGTCCTTGGCTTGTTTATGCACCATTTTATCACATAAAATCATAAGAAAACCAACACTTTGTTTTTCTAAGGCACCAATTTATGTAACCAAAAGCATGCTAACATAAGATATAGTTGGTTACATAAAATCATAGATAATATACTTGCATGTTGCCAAAGAAGCCATGCATGAAACTTTCATTTAAGAAGATGAACATTCATGGCTTCCAAAAACCAAGTTTATCCAAATAAACTTATTATCTAAAAATGCAATATAGCCATGGCTCTGATACCAATTGTTGGAAATCAAGGTTCATGTAGTTAGTTTCAAAAACAAGAGTTTGCAACGGAAGCATAAAATCATGAACACAAATTCCATTTTCAAGAGGATCATGCTACATGCATGTAGAGATAAGATGAAGAACAAACATAGTTTAAGTTCAAGATCATAACCTTTGTTCTTGGGTTTGGTTTGGATGATTTTGATAGCCAGGAATAAAATTAGAATCCCTCTATAGTTGATCCACCACAAGCTTGAACACCCTTGAATGCTAGTTCCACAACTTGCAAGATTTGACTCCTTTTCTTATGAAACCAAAAACTAATTTTTTTCTAAGAACTTAAGGAGAGTTTTTGGCTGATTTCTTGAAGCAAGAATGATGTACACATGCCCTCAAATTCGTCCAACATATATCCCACCAAGGCAAAAGGAAAGCACATTCAACTAGCTTAAAAGAAAGATCCATTTGATTTCTATAATCAAAAGCTAGAAGACACAAGGCATCTTCCTTTTCTTTTAAGTTCTTAATGCATTCTTTTCCTTCCAATATGGCTGATTTTATGATGACAAATGAAGTGCTAGTGGGTTGTTATTATTTATAAAACTTAGATAATAAAAGCTTATAAATAGTACATCTTCTTATTTCTTAAATGGGATAACATTTAACCCATAATCATATACATAAATAAACCATCTAAATATACAATCTTAATTGTATAATTATATATATATATATATATATATATATATATATATATATATATATATATATATATATATATATAACAATATATATATATATATATATATATTTTATTTAATTTACCAATTAACTTAAATAAAAGGCTTACTTATAAATCAATTAAATCGTTTAACAATTTAAACAATTTAATTGTTACACTTAATTAATTCATCACATATGAATTATTAATCAACCTTTAATTTTTGTAGTTATTATTATTTACCTCAAATAATAATAACCTACAAGATTAAATTGCAAGTTTAGTATCATTTGATGTTAAATTAAATTTAACGTTCTAAATGATCAATTGGTGTCAAACTTGTTGTTGGTGTGACCCTATAGGATCATGTATTATTAGTAATATCATTTTATGATCATCCTTGGGCATATAGAACTAACATTTTTCACCTTTAAGTTTATAACACAATACAACTAATGCGGGTTATATTTAGAAACTATAGAAACACTAAATAAATTATACAAGCGATATAATATGTACATCTAATTTCCTTATCCTCTCTTGTAAATCTGTGTCCGCTGTCTAGTCACGAAAGGTATCTTTGCCGATGAGACTCTGCTCCAACCGAGTACGTGGCACACATGTCATTTAAAAATAATACATAAGATATTGAAATGTTTTGAGAGTAGATGGATTTTAGACCAAAACATATGTATAAAATATTTTTCTTTTAATTTAAAAATGACTCTTAAAATCATTTTTCTTTTTCCCAAAAGCTTTCTCTATAAAATAACTCGATGATCACATATGCTTGTATATATAATATACTTTCAAATAGCTTGTATGCTAAAATAATTTATACTTAAACACCCGTTTTCAACAGTAAATAATCATTTTTCTTTACTTCTTTGTAATACCAAAATACCATCCTTTCAGTTACTCGTAAACAAGATATACACATTACTATGGAGATTTCGGCATATAATAGGTGAAATCGTTATGGAAATTGTCACATAAAAACTATCAAAAATATCCCTTGTTTAAATACCAAAGATTCCAATGGTATACTTGATATTCAAGTTTCAACATAATAACAAAAGTTGCCAAAACTTAATGAAAACCATAAACTGAAAGGTCTGGAACTTCAATCTATAAAATCAATCTAAAATAATCAAATGGGATATTGTAAACATGACTGAAGATGAGCCGACAAAACATAGATATAAATAATGAATTATTTTTTTTCTCAATTCTATGGTGATTTAGTGTTTTTTGCAATTTTGTAGTCATCGGTGAAAAAGCATAGTACGAAAAGGAAACTACTGTTTACTCGATTCGTGACTAGTCGTTTACTTGTTTTGGAAGTAGAAATTCTAAAATTGTGATTAATTTGGTTAATTTGTTAAAATAACACAATTAACGTCACTTCCCTTGTAATTCAATGTTTTCTCGTTAGGTTCTTGGTAGTCGTGACAATAATATTTGGTTGTTAACAAAAAAGCTACATTGTAATAATATCATTATTACCAATTGATTCTCTACACTAAGGATTGATGTCTATGGTATACGTTTTAAGGATATCATTTATTAACGATTTACGTTACAAATAATCATAATAACCGCCATTCTATAAATATTGTCAACCTCGAATTCTTTTACAATCCAAAATGAGAACTGTTGGTGAATTTCTTCTTCTCACCATACTTTGTGTTTCGTTGTGCATTCTTCGCCTTGATGTCACTACCGCATCCCAAGGTGCTGAATTGGATGGTGGCTTTTCAACAGTAGACCCAAATGACCCAAAAGTGGTGGCGATTGGAAAGTTTGCGGTGGATAAGCACAATGAGGACACAAAAGCAGTCCTAGTGTTTGAGAAAGTGGTGTATGCAGAGAGGAAAGTGGACGCCGGAAAAATTTATAACATGACAATGACAGCTAAAGATGGCGATATACTAAATAAATATCGAGTCATTGTTTGGGTTAATCTAATGGGTATTGATATGCTTTTGTCTTTTGAAGGACCAATGTAATAGAATAATATTTGTTTTCTTCTTACGCATAATGTGATGTCCGTATAAATCCAAATGAGGACGCATTAAATGTTTCTTCACTCACTTTCAAGTATAATTTTCTTGCTTGTGGAGCAAAATACCTACTAGCTAGTGTCGTAAATAAGACGTATACATGCAAGTCCGGTAAGTAAGATGATCAGGTTGATGCTTTTGCTAAAGCTTTTGCATAATTTTTTTCTAATTATGTACGAAATCATTTTCACGAAAAAATGGTTGTTTTTATCTAAGTAGTTTTTATAACTTTTGTACAACTTTTTATGCATACCGTTATCATATCTTTGTTTTGATTCGATTTTTCTTTATGTCTTTTTCCGGTTTTACAAATGCGATAGTAAAATATATTTGGTCAATTCTACATATAACATTTTTAATCATCCAATTTTAAAACTAACACATAGTTTTGAATCTTTTTAGGGTTTCTGAAAAATATCATTTGTGTAACACCCCAACTTTACATGACCTGCATTATAAAAAAAAATGACATCATTAGATATCATGTCGATGTCTAGCGGAAATACGGTCCAATTTTTCACCTTTAAGTTTATAACACAGTACAACTAATGCGGGTTATATTTAGAAACTATAGAAACACTAAATAAATTATACAAGCGATATAATATGTACAACTAATTACCTTATTCTCTCTTGTAAATCTGTGTCCGCTGTCTAGTCACGAAAGGTATCTTTGCTGATGAGACTCTGCTCCAACCGAGTACGTGGCACACATGTCATTTAAAAATAATACATAAGATATTGAAATGTTTTGAGAGTAGATGGATTTTAGACCAAAACATATGTATAAAATATTTTTCTTTTAATTTAAAAATGACTCTTAAAATCATTTTTCTTTTTCCCAAAAGCTTTCTCAATAAAATGACTCGATGGTCACATATGCTTGTATATATAATATACTTTCAAATAGCTTGTATGCTAAAATAATTTATACTTAAACACCCGTTTTCAACAGTAAATAATAAACTAAAATAATCATTTTTCTTTACTTCTTTGTAATACCAAAATACCATCCTTTCAGTTACTCGTAAACAAGGTATACACATTACTATGGAGATTTCGGCATATAATAGTTGAAATTGTTATGGAAATTGTCACATAAAAACTATCAAAAATATCCCTTGTTTAAATACCAAAGATTCCAATGGTATACTTGATATTCAAGTTTCAACATAATAACAAAAGTTGCCAAAACTTAATGAAAACCATAAACTGAAAGGTCTGGGACTTCAATCTATAAAATCAATCTAAAATAATCAAATGGAATATTGTAAACATGACTGAAGATGAGCAGACAAAACATAGATATAAATAATGACTTAGTTTTTTTCTCAATTCTATGTGGATTTAGTGTTTTTTGCAATTTTGTAGTCATCGGTGAAAAAGAGTAGTACGAAAAGGAAACTACTGTTTACTCGATTCGTGACTAGTCGTTTACTTGTTTTGGAAGTAGAAATTCTAAAATTGTGATTAATTTGGTTAATTAGTTAAAATAACACAATTAACGTCACTTCCCTTGTAATTCATTGTTTTCTCGTTAGGTTCTTGGTAGTCGTGACAATAATATTTGGTTGTTAACAAAAAAGCTACATTGTAATAATATCATTATTAGCAATTGATTCTCTACACTAAGGATAGATGTCTATGGTAAACGTTTTAAGGATATCATTTATTAACGATTTACGTTACAAATACTCATAATAACCGCCATTCTATAAATATTGTCCACCTCGAATTCTTTTACAATCCAAAATGAGAACTGTTGGTCAATTTCTTCTTCTCACCATACTTTGTGTTTCGTGTTGGAAATCCATGTTCATGTTATGAGTTTCAAAAACTAGAAGTTGCAACGGAAGCATAAAATCATGAACACGAATTTCACTTCCAAGAGGATCATGCTATAAGCATGTAGAGATAAAATGAAGAACAAACAAAGTGATGAGTTCAAGATCATACCAATGTGTTCTTGAGCTTGATATAGATAAAATATTGATGGCAAGAAACCAAAATAGGTTCCCTCTAAAGTTGATCCACCAACAAGCTTAGCAACACCAAGAAGATGCTAGTCTTCAACTTGCAAATTATCGCCCTTTTGAAGCTTGATGTAAAATCCGATTTTCACCAAGTGAGGAGATGATATGAGAGAGTTTTCTAACACTTAAAAGAGTTGTATAGCATACCAAATCAACCAAGAACCAGCCCCAACCAACAAATGCATGCATACCTTTCTTTTAAGAGCTCTAGGTGCACAAAACCCATAGTCAAAGTTGGGAATTCAAAGGAATATGTCTAAAGCATGTTGGAGCATGCCAACACCACATCCTTGGGGAGTGGTGGACGAAATTATTCCCTTGGGAGGAGAAAAGTCTCCAACTTTTATTATTTATAACAACTTTGTTCCAAACTTTTATAAATAATAAACTTCCAATTTTCATTTAAACTCCTTTATTTATTCACATATTAATAAACATATATACACTTATAATTAACATATATATACTCATATATATATATATATATATATATATATATATATATATATATATATATATATATATATATATATATATATGTTTATATAAATATATGTTCATCTTATGTATTTATATATATACATATATATTTCATAAATTATATGTACACATATACATTTATACATACATGTGAATTTTATTTTAACACTTCAAATAATAAAAGAGGTAAATATTTATCATTTAAATCATCTAACAATTAAATGATATAAATAATCATATACACTCTCAAATTAATTCATCTCATATGAATTATTACTTAGAACAATTATTATTTTCCATAAAATAATAATTCTCAAAACAAATTGCATGTATTATATCATTTGATAATAAATCAAATTCATTGTATCAAATGGTCAATTGGTGTCTAACTTGTTATTGGTGTGACCCTATAGGATCATGTATTATTAGTAATATCATTTATGATCATCCTTGGGCATATAGAACTAACAATCTCCCACTTGCACAAGGTTGCATCATAGAATGATACAGACAGTGATAAACATCTAGCAACATTTCACTGCCCCCAATAACACATGACATAATGCCATTCAACAACATCCAATTCTTCATAAGCACGAGGCTCTAATTGATGTACAATGTTATCTATCAATTATCCCTTTGTCACAGACATCATGTTGAACATGAGACATGGATCTTAATCATTCTCATTTTATGTTCAACTTTCAATCAGGCGCCTTAGATGTCTAACTCTCAACACATAAGAGGAACAAATCCCGTCTTGACTACATACGCCCCTCATATAGTTAGTACTATACATGAGTATGGTCTGTATGGTTGTCTATTTTTCAAGAACAACCATGAACCATATCAAGGCATAGCACTTCCTACACTTGAGTCCCAAATATGTATCTCAGGTCTAAGGATACAATGATAATACCTTTATTCAAGAATCACTTATGACGATGATCCATGGAGTGATCTTGAAACGGGTCAAGTCCAATACTTGTTCACTGACAAGTACCTATGAATTTGGTTGCAACCTTTTGCTACTTTTACCCATAAAAGTCAACCAATCCAATTCATATTAGTCTTACTTCATAATTGCTCCCACAACTATGATCGACTATGGACGTTTAGAATAACTAAATTATTCAAGGATTAAACATGCTAATAAAACACAAAATTATGAATGAAACATCAAGTTACATATATTACATAATTATTGTTGTTTACACAGTTTCATATTCATAAAACACTAAACACAAATCAAATCCATTCATTAGAAAAATGAAGTCCTATACCCTTAGCATGAATTTCATGCTTAGCTTGGGGTAAAGGCTTCGTGAATGGGTCTGCCAAATTCTGATCTGTATGATCCTTGTGAATACTTATTTCACCATTCTTAACTTCATGTCGTATGTAGTTATACATTCGGTGAATGTGTTTGGTCTTTTGATGCGATCTAGGTTCCTTTGCTTGAGCTATAGCACCTAGATTGTCACAGAAGATTTCTATGGGGTCCCGAATGGAAGGAACAACCCCTAGATCTTCAATGAACTTTCTCATCCAGACAGCTTCTTGAGCAGCTTCCGAAGCAGCAACATATTCTGATTCTGTAGTGGATTGTGCAATCACTTCTTGTTTGGAACTCTTCCAAGACACGGCTCCTCCATTTAGAATAAAAACATACCCAGATTGAGATCTCGAATCATCCCTATCTGTTTGGAAGCTTGCGTCAGTGTAACCCTTTACCTTCAAGCTTTCTTCCAAACCACCGTAAACTAAGAACATGTCTTTAGTTCTTCTCAAGTACTTAAGAATGTTCTTTACAGCAGTCCAGTGGGCTTCACCTGGGTTCTGTTGATACCTACTAGTCATACTTAAGGCACATGAGACGTCGGGCCTAGTGCATAACATGTCATACATGATGGACCCAATTGCCGAAGCATATGGGACATGTTTCATTCTTTCAAGTTCGGTCCTAGTGCTTGGGCACTGAGACTTACTTAGGATGGTGCCATGTGGTATTGGCAAGAATCCTCTTTTGGAGTCTTGCATCTTGAACCTTTTCAAGATTTTATCAATATATGCACTTTGGCTTAGACCAATAAGTCTCTTAGATCTATCTCTATAGATCCTTATGCCTAATACATAAGCAGCTTCTCCTAAGTCCTTCATTGAGAAACAGTTCTCAAGGAATGTTTTGACACCTTTCAAGGTTGGGATGTCATTTCCAAATAAAAGTATGTCATATACATACAATACTAGGAATATGACTATGCTCCCACTAGCTTTCTTGTAAACACAGGAGTCATCCTCATTTTTAATGAATCCAAAATTCGTAATCTTTTCATCAAAGCGGATGTTCCATGTTCGAGACGCTTGCTTCAATCCATAAATAGATCTTTTAAGCTTGCACAGTTTGTTTGGATGCTTAGGATTGACAAAAACCTTCAGGTTGATCCATATAGACATCTTCTAATAAGTGTCCATTAAGGAAAGCGGTCTTGACATCCATTTGCCATATCTCATAATCATAGTATGTGGCTATGGCAAAAAGTATCCTAATCGACTTGATCATTGCCACCGGTGAAAAGGTCTCATCATAGTCAATACCATGAGTTTGTGAGTATCCTTTAGCGACAAGTCTAGCCTTAAAAGTGTGAAAATTTCCATCCACGACGGTTTTCTTCTTGAAAACCCATTTGTTCCCAACAGTCTTACAATTGGTGGGAAGATTAACCAAGTCCCATACTTGGTTATCGTGCATGGATTACATCTCAGTGTTCATGGCTTCAAGCCATTTATCAGATTCAGGATCTGACATTGCACTCTGGTAGTTGACGGGTTCATCAGAATCTATCGTATAACATTCTTCTTCCATCATTAGGTAACAATACCTTTCAGGTTCAAATCGAACCCTACCAGATCTACGAACATCTTGTGTTACAATTTGTTCCTGATCAACTGATTGTTCAGGTTCAACAATTTCTTGTTGAATGCTAGATCCAATTTCTTGTGTATTAGGTTCTGGTTCCTGAAGTTCTTCAAGTTCCACAAACCTCCCACTAGCCTCTTCCGTCAGAAACTTGTTTTCTAGGAATTCAGCTTTTCGAGAAATAAATATCTTATTCTCTATGGGATTGTAGAAGTAGTATCCAAGACAATCTTTTGGATACCCTACAAAGATACACTTAGTTGAACGGGGTTCTAGTTTGTTTGAAGCTTCTTGTCTAACATAAGCTTCACAACCCCATACCTTGAGATAGGATAAAGATGGAACCTTTCCATGCCATATCTCATAAGGTGTTTTATCTACCTTCTTAGTAGGTGCCATGTTTAGGAGACGAGCGGCTGTTTGTAAAGCATAACCCCAAAATGATAAAGGTAGAGTGCTTCTACTCATCATGGATCGAACCATATCCAATAGTGTTCGGTTCCGCCTTTCAGATACACCATTATGTTGTGGTGTTCCAGGTGGAGTAAGTTGTGAAACAATTCCACAAGTCTTAAGATGATCCATAAATTTTGTACTTAAGTACTCACCTCCTCTATCAGAACGAAGAACTTTAATTGTTTTGTTGAGTTGATTTTCCACTTCACTTTGAAACGTTTTGAACATCTCAAACGCCTCATGTTTATGTTTAATTAAATAAACATAACCAAAACGACTAAAGTCATCAGTGAAGGTGATGAAATACCTTTCACCATATCTAGTCATTGGCTTGAAAGGCCCACATACATCCATATGTATGATTCCTAACAAGTCCTTTGCCCTCTCATTGGTTCCCGAGAAAGGGGCTTTAGTCATCTTGCCATATAAACAAGATTCACATATATCAAATGAGTCATTCTCATTTGCCTTCAAAAGTCCACTCTTTTGAAGTTGGGATATGTGTTTCTTGTTTATATGCCCAAGGCGACAATGCCATAGATAGGTTTGACTCAAATCACATTTGGGTCTCTTGGTGAAAGTGTGGTATAAAGAGCCATGGTTAGTCTTTTCATCAAGGTTTACTTCATAAATTCCATTTAAAGGCCTAGCCTCAAAATAGAATACATTGTTTTTGTAAACACAAATGTCATCATTCATAAAGCAAAGATCAAATCCACATTGTCTCAACTTAGCAACCGAAATAATATTCCTAGTCAAGCTAGGAACATAATAAACATTCAACAATGTCAAATACATGCCACTAGGTAGTAATAAATCAAAACTTCCAATTGAATCCACCGTAACCCTTGCACTGTTTCCAACCCGGAGTACTACCTCATTTGCCTTCAGTCGCATGCTCCTTTTGAACCCCTACAACATATTACAAATGTGAGTTCCACAACCAGTATCAAATACCCATGTGTTAGGAGATAAATTGTAAAGTTCTAGGTCTATCACATAGATACCTGAAGTGCCCTCACCGGCCTTCTTCTTCTTCAACTCTGCAAGATAGGTAGGGCAATTTCTCTTCCAATGCCCAACTTTGCCACATTCAAAGCATGTGTCTTCTTTGGCAACCTTTGCCTTCTTCTTGGGCGGACGGGATGGTTGGACAACTTTCTTGCCCTTACCTTTGACAACCTTTGCTTTCCCCTTGCCCTTGGAGTTGGTGGGGTGTTCGTGTCTAGTTCTATTTGTGCCACCTTCCTTGATCATGAGAACTTGAGTGGTTTTCTTAGGAAAATTCTTTTCTGCGGTAATTAGCATCCCATGCAATTCCGGGATAGTTTTGTTCAAACCATTCATGTTATAATTCATGACGAAGGGATCAAAAGACTTTGTCAAGGAGTTAAGGATCATATCCGTTGCTAGCTCTTCGGGCATCACAACTCCAAGACGTGCCAAATGATCAATGTGACTCTTCATTTTGAGCACATAAGAGCTAACCGACTATCCATCCTCCATCTTGCAAGCATGGAAAGCCCGAACAGTTTTGAACCTTTCCGTTCTTGCAAGTTGTTGGAACATTTCCTTTAATTGATTAATCATGTCATAGGCTGAATGATTCTCCAAATCCTTCTGAAGGTCGGGAATCATGGTTGCCAACATGAGGCATGATGCATCAATGGAATCATCCATCTTTTTAAGCCATGCATCGTGTGCAGGCTTAGGAATGGTAGGGGGCTCTTCTGGAAGTGGTTCATTGAGAACATATTCTTTCTTTTCTTGTTTGAGAACTATTCTCACACTACGGTACCAATCCAAGAAGTTGGTATGGTTAAGTTTTTCTCCCTCAAGGAGAGACCGTAGTGAAGTTTTGTTTGGAGCCGGGTTTGTTGTGTTTGGTGCCATCTACAAAATTTTAACAAGGTTCAATTTAGTAAATTATGATATTAAGTCCTTAATAATTAATACCCTTTCTTTGTTTCATAAACTTTAATTGATTAAGGTCTAGAATCCAAGTTGCAATACAAACAAGCGGTTAGGTATCCTTTATCCCGCCTATTCGAATCAACAAGGTAGGTAACGGTTTACCAATTATATCCAAATATAATTTCTAGAGTTATGGGATCCCATTATAACATTTATAAGTTTGGCATGTTTGATCCCATCTATGCCTTGGATTTCTAATGCTTAGGTGACCTTTATCACAAAAGATTTCCAAACAAATCATCCCACTTAAACGGACATGTAGTTTTGACAACTATTAATGGTTAAGTGTCCTTTATCCCATCAATATTACAAAACTACCTCTTGTATCACAAGAAGACTCCAAGTGGTTAGGTAACCTTTATCCCACAAGGATATACAAGTGATACATGAGTGTCTTTAAGAGGGACGACATTGATTTGTATTTCGAAAGGGATTTTGTATGTTTTACAATTCTAATTTTGAAAAACATATGGTATCATGTAGATTGCATGCATCCAATGAACATGGTACCATTAAATCTTATTTTGTTAATTGGTTCTTTAATCATAAAATCTCTATTTTATTGATTCTTTGTTTGTGGTCAAGATTACAATTAATATCCAATATTAAGTTTGAGTTTGATCACATATATGAGAACCAATTTTAATCCTAAATAATTACGATTATTATTTAGGGTTGGAGTTTGTAAGAGTTCATAAAATCTACATTTTATTTCTTGTTTCATTCATTTTCAAAACTTGACTTTATAGGTTTTATAACAAAACCCATTTTTGATAAAACCAATTGTATTACATCTTATGTTTTAAATGTCAATTTGAAATTACAAACTCCTTGATGATTATGTTTAATTATCTAGGTTGTCTAGCATGCAAAAATCTTATTTTCATCCACAACATAAAATAACAAAACATTCAATCATCACATGCATGCATGGGTGCATAAACACAAGCCAACTAATTTGATATTTCATGTGAGCCATACATGAAATATCAAGTCCATCCTAGGGACAAAAAGTGACCAAAAAACCATCCAAATGATCTTCAATTGAGCTACAACTTTGCCAATATTCTTATATCATCAAATGACACTTGAACCATGCTTTCTTGGCACCTTGGCATGAGATATGAATTCTTTTAAACCTTCCAAACAGGTCCGAACAGCAGCAGCCAAAACAGGAGGTTTTGGAGCTTTCTTGACTTCATTCTTGATGATAATGATGCACATACTTGCCAAAACTATTTGTATATACTATATATTATAGTTAGTAACAAGTATAGCATCAAAACATCAAGATATGAATTTATTTTAGGCCCCAAAACAGATTCGAAATTGGACAGCAAGAGGGCAGGAAAATCGTTGCAAGTTTTTGGTGTTGCTTCTCATGGTTTTCTCTCTTGCTCCTTCTTTTGTTACATTTTGTAAAGAAATAAAATACAACTATTCTAATACTTACAAAATGAATAAAAGAAGTAAATAACTAATTATTATTACAAACCATTTGAATAAAAGAATAGATTACAACCATATCGAATTTAAACACAAAACATGCAACACATGGTCCTTGGCTTGTTTATGCACCATTTTATCACATAAAATCATAAGAAAATCAACACTTTGTATTTCTAAGGCAACAATTATGTAACCAAATGCATGCAAACATAAAATATAGTTGGTTACATAAATCATAGATTATGTACATGCATGAACATTACATTCAAGAAGATGAACATTCATGGCTTCCAAAAACCAAGTTTATCCAAATAAACTTATTATCTAAATATGCAATATAGCTATGGCTCTGGTACCAATTGTTGGAAATCCATGTTCATGTTATGAGTTTCAAAAACTAGAAGTTGCAACGGAAGCATAAAATCATGAACACGAATTTCACTTCCAAGAGGATCATGCTATAAGCACGTAGAGATAAAATGAAGAACAAACAAAGTGATGAGTTCAAGATCATACCAATGTGTTCTTGAGCTTGATATAGATAAAATATTGATGGCAAGAAACCAAAATAGGTTCCCTCTAAAGTTGATCCACCAACAAGCTTAGCAACACCAAGAAGATGCTAGTCTTCAACTTGCAAATTATCATCCTTTTAAAGCTTGATGTAAAATCCGATTTTCACCAAGTGAGGAGATGATATGAGAGAGTTTTCTAACACTTAGAAGAGTTGTATAGCATACCAAATCGGCCAAGAACCAGCCCCAACCAACAAATGCATGCATACCTTTCTTTTAAGAGCTCTAGGTGCACAAAACCCATAGTCAAAGTTGGGAATTCAAAGGAATATGTCTAAAGCATGTTGGAGCATGCCAACACCACTTCCTTGGGGAGTGGTGGACGAAATTATTCCCTTGGGAGGAGAAAAGTCTCCAACTTTTATTATTTATAACAACTTTGTTCCAAACTTTTATAAATAATAAACTTCCAATTTTCATTTAAACTCCTTTATTTATTCACATATTAATAAACATATATACACTTATAATTAACATATATATACTCATATATATATATATATATATATATATATATATATATATATATATATATATATATATATATATATATATATGTTTATATAAATATATGTTCATCTTATGTATTTATATATATACATATATATTTCATAAATTATATGTACACATATACATTTATACATACATGTGAATTTTATTTTAACACTTAAAATAATAAAAGAGGTAAATATTTATCATTTAAATCATCTAACAATTAAATGATATAAATAATCATATACACTCTCAAATTAATTCATCTCATATGAATTATTACTTAGAACAATTATTATTTTCCATAAAATAATAATTCTCAAAACAAATTGCATGTATTATATCATTTGATAATAAATCAAATTCATTGTATCAAATGGTCAATTGGTGTCTAACTTGTTATTGGTGTGACCCTATAGGATCATGTATTATTAGTAATATCATTTATGATCATCCTTGGGCATATAGAACTAACAATTCGTTGTGCATTCTTTGCCTTGATGTCACTACCGCATCCCAAGGTGCTGAATTGGTTGGTGGCTTTTCAACAGTAGACCCAAATGACCCAAAAGTGGTGGCGATTGGAAAGTTTGCGGTGGATAAGCACAATGAGGACACAAAAGCAATCCTAGTGTTTGAGAAAGTGGTGTATGCAGAGAGGAAAGTGGACGCCGGAAAAATTTATAACATGACAATCACAGCTAAAGATGGCGATATACTAAATAAATATCGAGTCATTGTTTGGGTTAATCTAATGGGTATTAATATGCTTTTGTCTTTTGAAGGACCAATGTAATAGAATAAATATATTTGTTTTCTTCTTACGCATAATGTGACGTCGGTATAAATCCAAATGAGGACGCATTAAATGTTTCTTCACTCACTTTCAAGTATAATTTTCTTGCTTGTGGAGAAAAATACCTACTAGCTAGTGTCGTAAATAAGACGTATACATGCAAGTCCGGTAAGTAAGATGATCAGGTTGATGCTTTTGCTAAAGCTTTTGCATAATTTTTTTCTAATTATGTACGAAATCATTTTCACGAAAAAATTATTGTTTTTATCTAAGTAGTTTTTATAACTTTTGTACAACTTTTTATGCATACCGTTATCATATCTTTGTTTTTGATTCGATTTTTCTTTATGGCTTTTCCGTTTTTACAAATGCGATAGTAAAATATATTTGGTCAATTCTACATATAACATTTTTAATCATCCAATTTTAAAACTAACACACAGTTTTGAATCTTTGTAGGGTTTCTGAAAAATATCATTTGTGTAACACCCCAACTTTACATGACCTGCATTATAAAAAATGACATCATTAGATATCATGTCGATGTCTAGCGGAAATACGGTCCAATTTTTCACCTTTAAGTTTATAACACAATACAACTAATGCGGGTTATATTTAGAAACTATAGAAACACTAAATAAATTATACAAGCGATATAATATGTACATCTAATTTCCTTATTCTCTCTTGTAACTCTGTGTCCGCTGTCTAGTCACGAAAGGTATCTTTGCTGATGAGACTCTGCTCCAACCGAGTACGTGGCACACATGTCATTTAATAATAATACATAAGATATTGAAATGTTTTGAGAGTAGATGGATTTTAGACCAAAACATATGTATAAAATATTTTTCTTTTAATTTAAAAATGACTCGTAAAATCATTTTTCTTTTTCCCAAAAGCTTTCTCAATAAAATGACTCGATGGTCACATATGCTTGTATATATAATATACTCTCAAATAGCTTGTATGCTAAAATAATTTATACTTAAACACCCGTTTTCAACAGTAAATAATAAACTAAAATAATCATTTTTCTTTACTTCTTTGTAATACCAAAATACCATCCTTTCAGTTACTCGTAAACAAGGTATACACATTACTATGGAGATTTCGGCATATAATAGTTGAAATCGTTATGCAAATTGTCACATAAAAACTATCAAAAATATCCCTTTTTAAATACCAAAGATTCCAATGGTATACTTGATATTCAAGTTTCAACATAATAATAACAAAAGTTGCCAAAACTTAATGAAAACCATAAACTGAAAGGTCTGCAACTTCAATCTATAAAATCAATCTAAAATAATGAAATGGAATATTGTAAACATGACTGAAGATGAGCCGATAAAACATAGAGATAAATAATGAATTAGTTTTTTTCTCAATTCTATGGTGATTTAGTGTTTTTTGCAATTTTGTAGTCAGCGGTGAAAAAGCGTAGTACGAAAAGGAAACTACTGTTTACTCGATTCGTGACTAGTCGTTTACTTGTTTTGGAAGTAGAAATTCTAAAATTGTGATTAATTTGGTTAATTAGTTAAAATAACACAATTAACGTCACTTCCCTTGTAATTCATTATTTTCTCGTTAGGTTCTTGGTAGTCGTGACAATAATATTTGGTTGTTAACAAAAAAGCTATATTGTAATAATATCATTATTACCAATTGATTCTCTACACTAAGGATTGATGTCTATGGTAAACGTTTTAAGGATATCATTTATTAACGATTTACGTTACAAATAATCATAATAACCGCCATTCTATAAATATTGTCCACCTCGAATTCTTTTACAATCCAAAATGAGAAATGTTGGTCAATTTCTTCTTCTCACCATATTTTGTGTTTCGTTGTGCATTCTTCGCCTTGATGTCACTACCGCATCCCAAGGTGCTGAATTGGTTGGTGGCTTTTCAACAGTAGACCCAAATGACCCAAAAGTGGTGGCCATTGGAAATTTTGCGGTGGATAAGCACAATGAGGACACAAAAGCAGTCCTAGTGTTTGAGAAAGTGGTGTATGCAGAGAGGAAAGTGGACGCCGGAAAAATTTATAACATGACAATCACAGCTAAAGATGGCGATATACTAAATAAATATCGAGTCATTGTTTGGGTTAATCTAATGGGTATTAATATGCTTTTGTCATTTGAAGGACCAATGTAATAGAATAAATATATTTGTTTTCTTCTTACGCATAATGTGATGTCGGTATAAATCCAAATGAGGACGCATTAAATGTTTCTTCACTCACTTTCAAGTATAATTTTCTTGCTTGTGGAGCAAAATACCTACTAGCTAGTGTCGTAAATAAGACGTATACATGCAAGTCCGGTAAGTAAGATGATCAGGCTGACGCTTTTGCTAAAGCTTTTGCATAATTTTTTTTCTAATTATGTACGAAATCATTTTCACAAAAAAATGATTGTTTTTATCTAAGTAGTTTTTATAACTTTTGTACAACTTTTTATGCATACCGTTATCATATCTTTGTTTGATTCGATTTTTCTTTATGGTTTTTCCGTTTTTACAAATGCGATAGTAAAATATATTTGGTCAATTCTACATATAACATTTTTAATCATCCAATTTTAAAACTAACACACAGTTTTGAATCTTTGTAGGGTTTCTGAAAAATATCATTTGTGTAACACCCCAACTTTACATGACCTGCATTATAAAAAAATGACATCATTAGATATCATGTCGATGTCTAGCGGAAATACGGTCCAATTTTTCACCTTTAAGTTTATAACACAATACAACTAATGCGGGTTATATTTAGAAACTATAGAAACACTAAATAAATTATACAAGCGATATAATATGTACATCTAATTTCCTTATTCTCTCTTGTAAATTTGTGTCCGCTGTCTAGTCACGAAAGGTATCTTTGCCGATGAGACTCTGCTCCAACCGAGTACGTGGCACACATATCATTTAAAAATAATACATAAGATATTGAAATGTTTTGAGAGTAGATGGATTTTAGACCAAAACATATGTATAAAATATTTTTCTTTTATTTTAAAAATGACTCTTAAAATCATTTTTCTTTTTCCCAAAAGCTTTCTCAATAAAATGACTCTATGGTCACATATGCTTGTATATATAATATACTTTCAAATAGCTTGTATGCTAAAATAATTTATACTTAAACACCCGTTTTCAACAGTAAATAATAAACTAAAATAATCATTTTTCTTTACTTCTTTGTAATACCAAAATACCATCCTTTCAGTTACTCGTAAACAAGGTATACACATTACTATGGAGATTTCGGCATATAATAGTTGAAATCGTTATGGAAATTGTCACATAAAAAGTATCAAAAATATCCCTTGTTTAAATACCAAAGATTCCAATGGTATACTTGCTATTCAAGTTTCAACATAATAACAAAAGTTGCCCAAACTTAATGAAAACCATAAACTGAAAGGTCTGGAACTTCAATCTATAAAATCAATCTAAAATAACCAAATGGAATATTGTTAACATGACTAAAGATGAGCCGACAAAACATAGATATAAATAATGAATTAGTTTTTTTCTCAATTCTATGGTGATTTAGTGTTTTTTGCAATTTTGTAGTCATCGGTGAAAAAGAGTAGTACGAAAAGGAAAGTACTGTTTACTCGATTCGTGACTAGTCGTTTACTTGTTTTGGAAGTAGAAATTCTAAAATTGTGATTAATTTGGTTAATCAGTTAAAATAACACAATTAACGTCACTTCCCTTGTAATTCATTGTTTTCTCGTTAGGCTCTTGGTAGTCGTGACAATAATATTTGGTTGTTAACAAAAAAGCTACATTGTAATAATATCATTATTACCAATTGATTCTCTACACTAAGGATTGATGTCTATGGTAAACGTTTTAAAGATATCATTTATTAACGATTTACGTTACAAATAATCATAATAACCGCAATTCTATAAATATTGTCCACCTCGAATTCTTTTACAATCCAAAATGAGAACTGTTGGTCAATTTCTTCTTCTCACCATACTTTGTGTTTCGTTGTGCATTCTTTGCCTTGATTTCACTACCGCATCCCAAGGTGCTGAATTGGTTGGTGGCTTTTCAACAGTAGACCCAAATGACCCAAAAGTGGTGGCGATTGGAAAGTTTGCGGTGGATAAGCACAATGAGGACACAAAAGCAGTCCTAGTGTTTGAGAAAGTGGTGTATGCAGAGAGGAAAGTGGACGCCGGAAAAATTTATAACATGACAATCACAGTTAAAGATGGCGATATACTAAATAAATATCGAGTCATTGTTTGGGTTAATCTAATGGGTATTAATATGCTTTTGTCTTTTGAAGGACCAATGTAATAGAATAAATATATTTGTTTTCTTCTTACGCATAATGTGATGTCGGTATAAATCCAAATGAGGACGCATTAAATGTTTCTTCACTCACTTTCAAGTATAATTTTCTTGCTTGTGGAGCAAAATACCTACTAGCTAGTGTCGTAAATAAGACGTATACATGCAAGTCCGGTAACTAAGATGATCAGGTTGATGCTTTTGCTAAAGCTTTTGCATAATTTTTTTCTAATTATGTACGAAATCATTTTCACGAAAAAATGATTGTTTTTATCTAAGTAGTTTTTATAACTTTTGTACAACTTTTTATGCATACCGTTATCATATTTTTGTTTTGATTCGATTTTTCTTTATGGTTTTTCCGTTTTTACAAATGCGATAGTAAAATATATTTGGTCAATTCTACATATAACATTTTTAATCATCCAATTTTAAAACTAACACACAGTTTTGAATCTTTGTAGGGTTTCTGAAAAATATCATTTGTGTAACACCCCAACTTTACATGACCTGCATTATAAAAAAAATGACATCATTAGATATCATGTCGATGTCTAGCGGAAATACGGTCCAATTTTCACCTTTAAGTTTATAACACAATACAACTAATGCGGGTTATATTTAGTAACTATAGAAACACTAAATAAATTATACAAGCGATATAATATGTACATCTAATTTCCTTATTCTCTCTTGTAAATCTGTGTCCGCTGTCTAGTCACGAAAGGTATCTTTGCTATGAGACTCTGCTCCAACCGAGTACGTGGCACACATGTCATTTAAAAATAATAATACATAAGATATTGAAATGTTTTGAGAGTAGATGGATTTTAGACGAAAACATATGTATAAAATATTTTTCTTTTAATTTAAAAATGACTCTTAAAATCATTTTTCTTTTTCCCAAAAGCTTTCTCAATAAAATGACTCGATGGTCACATATGCTTGTATATATAATATACTTTCAAATAGCTTGTATGCTAAAATAATTTATACTTAAACACCCGTTTTCAACAGTAAATAATAAACTAAAATAATCATTTTTCTTTACTTCTTTGTAATACCAAAATATCATCCTTTCAGTTACTCGTAAACAAGGTATACACATTACTATGGAGATTTCGGCATATAATAGTTGAAATCGTTATGGAAATTGTCACAATAAAACTATCAAAAATATCCCTTGTTTAAATACCAAAGATTCCAATGGTATACTTGATATTCAAGTTTCAACATAATAACAAAAGTTGCCAAAACTTAATGAAAACCATAAACTGAAAGGTCTGGAACTTCAATCTATAAAATCAATCTAAAATAATCAAATGGAATATTGTAAACATGACTGAAGATGAGCCGACAAAACATAGATATAAATAATGAATTAGTTTTTTTCTCAATTCTATGGTGATTTAGTGTTTTTTGCAATTTTGTAGTCATCGGTGAAAAAGAGTAGTACGAAAAGGAAACTACTGTTTACTCGATTCGTGACTAGTCGTTTACTTGTTTTGGAAGTAGAAATTCTAAAATTGTGATTAATTTGGTTAATTAGTTAAAATAACACAATTAACGTCACTTCCCTTGTAATTCATTGTTTTCTCGTTAGGTTCTTGGTAGTCGTGACAATAATATTTGGTTGTTGACAAAAAAGCTACATTGTAATAATATCATTATTACCAATTGATTCTCTACACTAAGGATTGATGTCTATGGTAAACGTTTTAAGGATATCATTTATTAACGATTTACGTTACAAATAATCATAATAACCGCCATTCTATAAATATTGTCCACCTCGAATTCTTTTACAATCCAAAATGAGAACTGTTGGTCAATTTCTTCTTCTCACCATACTTTGTGTTTCGTTGTGCATTCTTTGCCTTGATGTCACTACCGCATCCCAAGGTGCTGAATTGGTTGGTGGCTTTTCAACAGTAGACCCAAATGACCCAAAAGTGGTGGCGATTGGAAAGTTTGCGGTGGATAAGCACAATGAGGACACAAAAGCAGTCCTAGTGTTTGAGAAAGTGGTGTATGAAGAGAGGAAAGTGGACGCCGGAAAAATTTATAACATGACAATCACAGCTAAAGATGGCGATATACTAAATAAATATCGAGTCATTGTTTGGGTTAATCTAGTGGGTATTAATATGCTTTTGTCTTTTGAAGGACCAATGTAATAGAATAAATATATTTGTTTTCTTCTTACGCATAATGTGATGTCAGTATAAATCGAAATGAGGACGCATTAAATGTTTCTTCACTCACTTTCAAGTATAATTTTCTTGCTTGTGGAGCAAAATACCTACTAGCTAGTGTCGTAAATTAGACGTATACATGCAAGTCCGGTAAGTAAGATGATCAGGTTGATGCTTTTGCTAAAGCTTTTGCATAATTTTTTTTCTAATTATGTACGAAATCATTTTCACGAAAAAACGATTGTTTTTATCTAAGTAGTTTTTATAACTTTTGTACAACTTTTTATGCATACCGTTATCATATCTTTGTTTTGATTCGATTTTTCTTTATGGTTTTTCCGTTTTTACAAATGCGATAGTAAAATATATTTGGTCAATTCTACATATAACATTTTTAATCATCCAATTTTAAAACTAACACACAGTTTTGAATCTTTGTAGGGTTTCTGAAAAATATCATTTGTGTAACACCCCAACTTTACATGACCTGCATTATAAAAAAAATGACATCATTAGATATCATGTCGATGTCTAGCGGAAATACGGTCCAATTTTTCACCTTTAAGTTTATAACACAATACAACTAATGCGGGTTATATTTAGAAACTATACAAACACTAAATAAATTATACAAGCGATATAATATGTACATCTAATTTCCTTATTCTCTCTTGTAAATCTGTGACTGCTGTCTAGTCACGAAAGGTATCTTTGCTATGAGACTCTGCTCCAACCGAGTACGTGGCACACATGTGATTTAAAAATAATACATAAGATATTGAAATGTTTTGAGAGTAGATGGATTTTAGACCAAAACATATGTATAAAATATTTTTCTTTTAATTTAAAAATGACTCTTAAAATCATTTTTCTTTTTCCCAAAAGCTTTCTCAATAAAATGACTCGATGGTCACATATGCTTGTATATATAATATACTTTCAAATAGCTTGTATGCTAAAATAATTTATACTTAAACACCCGTTTTCAACAGTAAATAATAAACTAAAATAATCATTTTTCTTTACTTCTTTGTAATACCAAAATACCATCCTTTCAGTTACTCGTAAACAAGGTATACACATTACTATGGAGATTTCGGCATATAATAGTTGAAATCGTTATGGAAATTGTCACATAAAAACTATCAAAAATATCCCTTGTTTAAATACCAAAGATTCCAATGGTATACTTGATATTCAAGTTTCAACATAATAACAAAAGTTGCCAAAACTTAATGAAAACCATAAACTGAAAGGTCTGGAACTTCAATCTATAAAATCAATCTAAAATAATCAAATGGAATATTGTAAACATGACTGAAGATGATACGACAAAACATAGAGATAAATAATGAATTAGTTTTTTTCTCAATTCTATGGTGATTTAGTGTTTTTTGCAATTTTGTAGTCAGCGGTGAAAAAGCTTAGTACGAAAAGGAAACTACTGTTTACTCGATTCGTGACTAGTCGTTTACTTGTTTTGAAGTAGAAATTCTTAAATTGTGATTAATTTGGTTAATTAGTTAAAATAACACAATTAACGTCACTTCCCTTGTAATTCATTGTTTTCTCGTTAGGTTCTTGGTAGTCGTGACAATAATATTTGTCAATTCTATAAAATCAATCTAAAATAATCAAATTGAATATTGTAAACATGACTGAAGATGATCCGACAAAACATAGAGATAAATAATGAATTAGTTTTTTTTCTCAATTCTATGGTGATTTAGTGTTTTTTGCAATTTTGTAGTCAGCGGTGAAAAAGCTTAGTACGAAAAGGAAACTACTGTTTACTCGATTCGTGACTAGTCGTTTACTTGTTTTGAAGTAGAAATTCTAAAATTGTGATTAATTTGGTTAATTAGTTAAAATAACACAATTAACGTCACTTCCCTTGTAATTCATTGTTTTCTCGTTAGGTTCTTGTTAGTCGTGACAATAATATTTGGTTGTTAACAAAAAAGCTACATTGTAATAATATCATTATTACCAATTGATTCTCTACACTAAGGATTGATGTCTATCGTAAACGTTTTAAGGATATCATTTATTAACGATTTACGTTACAAATAATCATAATAACCGCCATTCTATAAATATTGTCCACCTCGAATTCTTTTACAATCCAAAATGAGAACTCTTGGTCAATTTCTTCTTCTCACCATTCTTTGTATTTCGTTGTGCATTCTTCGCCTTGATGTCACTACCGCATCCCAAGGTGCTGAATTGGTTGGTGGCTTTTCAACAGTAGACCCAAATGACCCAAAAGTGGTGGCGATTGGAAAGTTTGCGGTGGATAAGCACAATGAGGACACAAAAGCAGTCCTAGTGTTTGAGAAAGTGGTGTATGCAGAGAGGAAAGTGGACGCCGGAAAAATTTATAACATGACAATCACAGCTAAAGATGGCGATATACTAAATAAATATCGAGTCATTGTTTGGGTTAATCTAATGGGTATTAATATGCTTTTATCTTTTGAAGGACCAATGTAATCGAATAAATGTATTTGTTTTCTTGTTACGCATAATGTGATGTCAGTATAAATCCAAATGAGGACGCATTAAATGTTTCTTCACTCACTTTCAAGTATAATTTTCTTGCTTGTGGAGCAAAATACCTACTAGCTAGTGTCGTAAATAAGACGTATACATGCAAGTCCGGTAAGTAAGATGATCAGGTTGATGCTTTTGCTAAAGCTTTTGCATAATTTTTTTTCTAATTATGTACGAAATCATTTTCACGAAAAAACGATTGTTTTTATCTAAGTAGTTTTTATAACTTTTGTACAACTTTTTATGCATACCGTTATCATATCTTTGTTTTGATTCGATTTTTCTTTATGGTTTTTCCGTTTTTACAAATGCGATAGTAAAATATATTTGGTCAATTCTACATATAACATTTTTAATCATCCAATTTTAAAACTAACACACAGTTTTGAATCTTTGTAGGGTTTCTGAAAAATATCATTTGTGTAACACCCCAACTTTACATGACATGCATTATAAAAAAAATGACATCATTAGATATCATGTCGATGTCTAGCGGAAATACGGTCCAATTTTTCACCTTTAAGTTTATAACACAATACAACTAATGCGGGTTATATTTAGAAACTATACAAACACTAAATAAATTATACAAGCGATATAATATGTACATCTAATTTCCTTATTCTCTCTTGTAAATCTGTGACTGCTGTCTAGTCACGAAAGGTATCTTTGCTATGAGACTCTGCTCCAACCGAGTACGTGGCACACATGTCATTTAAAAATAATACATAAGATATTGAAATGTTTTGAGAGTAGATGGATTTTAGACCAAAACATATGTATAAAATATTTTTCTTTTAATTTAAAAATGACTCTTAAAATCATTTTTCTTTTTCCCAAAAGCTTTCTCAATAAAATGACTCGATGGTCACATATGCTTGTATATATAATATACTTTCAAATAGCTTGTATGCTAAAATAATTTATACTTAAACACCCGTTTTCAACAGTAAATAATAAACTAAAATAATCATTTTTCTTTACTTCTTTGTAATACCAAAATACCATCCTTTCAGTTACTCGTAAACAAGGTATACACATTACTATGGAGATTTCGGCATATAATAGTTGAAATCGTTATGGAAATTGTCACATAAAAACTATCAAAAATATCCCTTGTTTAAATACCAAAGATTCCAATGGTATACTTGATATTCAAGTTTCAACATAATAACAAAAGTTGCCAAAACTTAATGAAAACCATAAACTGAAAGGTCTGGAACTTCAATCTATAAAATCAATCTAAAATAATCAAATGGAATATTGTAAACATGACTGAAGATGATACGACAAAACATAGAGATAAATAATGAATTAGTTTTTTTCTCAATTCTATGGTGATTTAGTGTTTTTTGCAATTTTGTAGTCAGCGGTGAAAAAGCTTAGTACGAAAAGGAAACTACTGTTTACTCGATTCGTGACTAGTCGTTTACTTGTTTTGAAGTAGAAATTCTAAAATTGTGATTAATTTGGTTAATTAGTTAAAATAACACAATTAACGTCACTTCCCTTGTAATTCATTGTTTTCTCGTTAGGTTCTTGGTAGTCGTGACAATAATATTTGTCAATTCTATAAAATCAATCTAAAATAATCAAATTGAATATTGTAAACATGACTGAAGATGATCCGACAAAACATAGAGATAAATAATGAATTAGTTTTTTTCTCAATTCTATGGTGATTTAGTGTTTTTTGCAATTTTGTAGTCAGCGGTGAAAAAGCTTAGTACGAAAAGGAAACTACTGTTTACTCGATTCGTGACTAGTCGTTTACTTGTTTTGAAGTAGAAATTCTAAAATTGTGATTAATTTGGTTAATTAGTTAAAATAACACAATTAACGTCACTTCCCTTGTAATTCATTGTTTTCTCGTTAGGTTCTTGTTAGTCGTGACAATAATATTTGGTTGTTAACAAAAAAGCTACATTGTAATAATATCATTATTACCAATTGATTCTCTACACTAAGGATTGATGTCTATGGTAAACGTTTTAAGGATATCATTTATTAACGATTTACGTTACAAATAATCATAATAACCGCCATTCTATAAATATTGTCCACCTCGAATTCTTTTACAATCCAAAATGAGAACTCTTGGTCAATTTCTTCTTCTCACCATACTTTGTATTTCGTTGTGCATTCTTCGCCTTGATGTCACTACCGCATCCCAAGGTGCTGAATTGGTTGGTGGCTTTTCAACAGTAGACCCAAATGACCCAAAAGTGGTGGCGATTGGAAAGTTTGCGGTGGATAAGCACAATGAGGACACAAAAGTAGTCCTAGTGTTTGAGAAAGTGGTGTATGCAGAGAGGAAAGTGGACGCCGGAAAAATTTATAACATGACAATCACAGCTAAAGATGGCGATATACTAAATAAATATCGAGTCATTGTTTGGGTTAATCTAATGGGTATTAATATGCTTTTATCTTTTGAAGGACCAATGTAATCGAATAAATGTATTTGTTTTCTTCTTACGCATAATGTGATGTCAGTATAAATCCAAATGAGGACGCATTAAATGTTTCTTCACTCACTTTCAAGTATAATTTTCTTGCTTGTGGAGCAAAATACCTACTAGCTAGTGTCGTAAATAAGACGTATACATGCAAGTCCGGTAAGTAAGATGATCAGGTTGATGCTTTTGCTAAAGCTTTTGCATAATTTTTTTTTCTAATTATGTACGAAATCATTTTCACGAAAAAACGATTGTTTTTATCTAAGTAGTTTTTATAACTTTTGTACAACTTTTTATGCATACCGTTATCATATCTTTGTTTTGATTCGATTTTTCTTTATGGTTTTTCCGTTTTTACAAATGCGATAGTAAAATATATTTGGTCAATTCTACATATAACATTTTTAATCATCCAATTTTAAAACTAACACACATTTTTGAATCTTTGTAGGGTTTCTAAAAAATATCATTTGTGTAACACCCCAACTTTACATGACCTGCATTATAAAAAAAATGACATCATTAGATATCATGTCGATGTCTAGCGGAAATACGGTCCAATTTTTCACCTTTAAGTTTATAACACAATACAACTAATGCGGGTTATATTTAGAAACTATAGAAACACTAAATAAATTATACAAGCGATATATATGTACATCTAATTTCCTTATTCTCTCTTGTAAATCTGTGTCCGCTGTCTAGTCACGAAAGGTATCTTTGCTATGAGACTCTGCTCCAACCGAGTACGTGGCACACATGTCATTTAAAAATAATACATAAGATATTGAAATGTTTTGAGAGTAGATGGATTTTAGACCAAAACATATGTATAAAATATTTTTCTTTTAATTTAAAAATGACTCTTAAAATCATTTTTCTTTTTCCCAAAAGCTTTCTCAATAAAATGACTCGATGGTCAGATATGCTTGTATATATAATATACTTTCAAATAGCTTGTATGCTAAAATAATTTATACTTAAACACCCGTTTTCAACAGTAAATAATAAACTAAAATAATCATTTTTCTTTACTTCTTTGTAATACCAAAATACCATCCTTTCAGTTACTCGTAAACAAGGTATACACATTACTATGGAGATTTCGGCATATAATAGTTGAAATCGTTATGGAAATTGTCACATAAAAACTATCAAAAATATCCCTTGTTTAAATACCAAAGATTCCAATGGTATACTTGATATTCAAGTTTCAACATAATAACAAAAGTTGCCAAAACTTAATGAAAACCATAAACTGAAAGGTCTGGAACTTCAATCTATAAAATCAATCTAAAATAATCAAATGGAATATTGTAAACATGACTGAAGATGATCCGACAAAACATAGAGATAAATAATGAATTAGTTTTTTTCTCAATTCTATGGTGATTTAGTGTTTTTTGCAATTTTGTAGTCAGCGGTGAAAAAGCTTAGTACGAAAAGGAAACTACTGTTTACTCGATTCGTGACTAGTCGTTTACTTGTTTTGGAAGTAGAAATTCTAAAATTGTGATTAATTTGGTTAATTAGTTAAAATAACACAATTAACGTCACTTCCCTTGTAATTTATTGTTTTCTCGTTAGGTTCTTGGTAGTCTTGACAATAATATTTGGTTGTTAACAAAAAAGCTACATTGTAATAATATCATTATTACCAATTGATTCTCTACACTAAGGATTGATGTCTATGGTACACGTTTTAAGGATATCATTTATTAACGATTTACGTTACAAATAATCATAATAACCGACATTCTATAAATATTGTCCACCTCGAATTCTTTTACAATCCAAAATGAGAACTGTTGGTCAATTTCTTCTTCTCACCATACTTTGTGTCTCGTAGTGCATTCTTCGCCTTGATGTCACTACCGCATCGCAAGGTGCTCAATTGGTTGGTGGCATTTCAACAGTTGACCCAAATGACCCAAAAGTGGTGGCGATTGGAAAGTTTGCGGTGGATAAGCACAATGAGGACACAAAAGCAGTCCTAGTGTTTGAGAAAGTGGTGTATGCAGAGAGGAAAGTGGACGCCAAAAAAATTTATAACATGACAATCACAGCTAAAGATGGCGATATACTAAATAAATATCGAGTCATTGTTTGGGTTAATCAAATGGGTATTAATATGCTTTTGTCTTTTGAAGGACCTATGTAATAGAATAAATATATTTGTTTTCTTCTTACGCATAATGTGATGTCAGTATAAATTCAAATGAGGATGCATTAAATGTTTCTTCACTCACTTTCAAGTATAATTTTCTTGTTTGTCGAGCAAAATACCTACTAGCTAGTGTCGTAAATAAGACGTATACATGCAAGTCCGGTAAGTAAGATGATCAGGTTGAAGCTTTTGTATAATTTTTTTCTAATTATGCAAGAAATTATTTTCACGAAAAAATGATTGTTTTAATCTATGTAGTTTTTATAACTTTCGAACAACTTTTTATGCATACCGTTATCGTATCTTTGTTTTTATTCGATTTTTCTTTATAGTTTTTCCATTTTTACAATTGCGATAGTAAAATATATTTGGTCAATTCTACATATAAAATTTTTAATCATCCAATTTTAAAACTAACACACAGCTTTGAATCTTTGTAGGGTTTCTGAAAAATATCATTGATGTTTCACCCCAACTTTACATGACCTGCATTATAAAAAAATATGAAATCATTAGAAAAAAATATGAAATCATTAGATATCATGTCGATGTCTAGCGGAAATACGGTCCAATTTTTCACCTTTAAGTTTATAACACAATACAGCTAATGCGGGTTATATTTAGAAAATATAGAAACACTAAATAAATTATACAAGCGATATAATACGTACATCTAATTTCATTATTCTCTCCTGTAAATCTGTGTCAGCTGTCTAGTCACGAAAGCTATCTTTGCTGATGGGACTCTGCTCCAACCGAGTACGTGGCACACATGACATTTAAAAATAATACATAAGATATTGAAATTTCTTGAGAGTAGATGGATTTTAGACCCAAAACATATGTATAAAATATTTTTCTTTTAATTTAAAAATGACTCTTAAAATCATTTTTCTTTTTCCCAAAAGCTTTCTAACTCGATGGTCACATATGCTTGTATATATAATTTACTTTCAAATAGCTTGTATGCTAAAAAAATTTAAACATAAATACCTATTTTCAACAGTAAATAATAAACTAAAATAATCATTTTTCTTTACTTCTTTGTAATACCAAAATACCATCCTTTCAGTTACTCGTAAACAAGGTATACACATTACTATGGAGATTTCGGCATATAATAGTTGAAATCGTTATGGAAATTGTCACATAAAAACTATCAAAAATATCCCTTGGTTAAATACCAAAGATTCCAATGGTATACTTTATATTAAAGTTTCAACATAATAACAAAAGTTGCCAAAACTTAATGAAAACCATAAACTGAAAGGTCTGGAACTTCAATCTATAAAATCAATCTAAAATAATCAAATGGAATATTGTAAACATGACTAAAGATGAGCCGACAAAACATAGATATAAATAATGAATTAGTTTTTTTCTCAATTCTATGGTGATTTAGTGATTTTTACAATTTTGTAGTCATCGGTGAAAAATCGTAGTACAAAAAGGAATCTACTGTTTACTCGATTCATGACTAGTCGTTTACTTGTTTTGGAAGTAGAAATTCTAAAATTGTGATTAATTTGGTTAATTAGTTAAAATAACACAATTAACGTCACTTCCCTTGTAATTTATTGTTTTCTCGTTAGGTTCTTGGTAGTCTTGACAATAATATTTGGTTGTTAACAAAAAAGCTACATTGTAATAATATCATTATTACCAATTGATTCTCTACACTAAGGATTGATGTCTATGGTACACGTTTTAAGGATATCATTTATTAACGATTTACGTTACAAATAATAATAATAACCGCCATTCTATAAATATTGTCCACCTCGAATTCTTTTACAATCCAAAATGAGAACTGTTGGTCAATTTCTTCTTCTCACCATACTTTGTGTCTTGTAGTGCATTCTTCGCCTTGATGTCACTACCGCATCGCAAGGTGCTCAATTGGTTGGTGGTATTTCAACAGTTGACCCAAATGACCCAAAAGTGGTGGCGATTGGAAAGTTTGCGGTGGATAAGCACAATGAGGACACAAAAGCAGTCCTAGTGTTTGAGAAAGTGGTGTATGCAGAGAGGAAAGTGGACGCCAAAAAAATTTATAACATGACAATCACAGCTAAAGATGGCGATATACTAAATAAATATCGAGTCATTGTTTGGGTTAATCAAATGGGTATTAATATGCTTTTGTCTTTTGAAGGACCTATGTAATAGAATAAATATATTTGTTTTCTTCTTACGCATAATGTGATGTCAGTATAAATTCAAATGAGGATGCATTACATGTTTCTTCACTCACTTTCAAGTATAATTTTCTTGTTTGTCGAGCAAAATACCTACTAGCTAGTGTCGTAAATAAGACGTATACATGCAAGTCCGGTAAGTAAGATGATCAGGTTGAAGCTTTTGTATAATTTTTTTCTAATTATGCAAGAAATTATTTTCACGAAAAAATGATTGTTTTAATCTAAGTAGTTTTTATAACTTTTGTACAACTTTTTATGCATACCGTTATCGTATCTTTGTTTTTATTCGATTTTTCTTTATAGTTTTTCCATTTTTACAATTGCGATAGTAAAATATATTTGGTCAATTCTACATATAAAATTTTTAATCATCCAATTTTAAAACTAACACACAGCTTTGAATCTTTGTAGGGTTTCTGAAAAATATCATTGATGTTTCACCCCAACTTTACATGACCTGCATTATAAAAAAATATGAAATCATTAGAAAAAAATATGAAATCATTAGATATCATGTCGATGTCTAGCGGAAATACGGTCCAATTTTTCACCTTTAAGTTTATAACACAATACAACTAATGCGGGTTATATTTAGAAAATATAGAAACACTAAATAAATTATACAAGAGATATAATACGTACATCTAATTTCATTATTCTCTCCTGTAAATCTGTGTCAGCTGTCTAGTCACGAAAGCTATCTTTGCTGATGGGACTCTGCTCCAACCGAGTACGTGGCACACATGACATTTAAAAATAATACATAAGATATTGAAATTTCTTGAGAGTAGATGGATTTTAGACCCAAAACATATGTATTAAATATTTTTCTTTTAATTTAAAAATGACTCTTAAAATCATTTTTCTTTTTCCCAAAAGCTTTCTAACTCGATGGTCACATATGCTTGTATATATAATTTACTTTCAAATAGCTTGTATGCTAAAAAAATTTAAACATAAATACCTATTTTCAACAGTAAATAATAAACTAAAATAATCATTTTTCTTTACTTCTTTGTAATACCAAAATACCATCCTTTTAGTTACTCGTAAACAAGGTATACACATTACTATGGAGATTTCGGCATATAATAGTTGAAATCGTTATGGAAATTGTCACATAAAAACTATCAAAAATATCCCTTGGTTAAATACCAAAGATTCCAATGGTATACTTTATATTAAAGTTTCAACATAATAACAAAAGTTGCCAAAACATAATGAAAACCATAAACTGAAAGGTCTGGTACTTCAATCTATAAAATCAATATAAAATAATCAAATGGAATATTGTAAACATGACCGAAGATGAACCGACAATACATAGATATAAATAGTGAATTAGTTTTTTTCTCAATTCTGTGGTGATTTAGTGTTTTTTGCAATTTTGTAGTCATCGGTGAAAAAAAGTAGTACGAAAAAGGAAACTACTGTTTACTCGATTCGTGACTGGTCGTTTACTTGGTTTGGATGTAGAAATTCTAAAATTGTGATTAATTTTGTTAATTAGTTAAAATAACACAATTAACGTCACTTCCGTTGTAATTTATTGTTTTCTTGTTAGGTTCTTGGTAGTTGTGACAATAATATTTGGTTGTTAACAAAAAAGCTACATTGTAATAATATCATTATTACCAATTGATTTTCTACACTAAGGATTGATGTCTATGATAAAAGTTTTAAGGATATCATTTATTAACAATTTACGTTACAAATAATCATAATAACCGCCATTCTATAAATATTGTCCACCTCGAATTCTTTTACAATCCAAAATGAGAACTGTTGGTCAATTTCTTCTTCTCGCCATACATTGTGTCTCGTTGTGCATTCTTCGCCTTTATGTCACTACCGTATCCCAGGGTGCTGAATTGGTTGGTGATTTTCAATAGTTGACCCAAATGACCCAAAAGTGGTGGCGATTGGAAAGTTTGCGGTGGATAAGCACAATGAAGACACAAAAGCAGTCCTAGTGTTTGAGACAGTGGTGTATGCAGAGAGGAAAGTGGACGCCGGAAAAATTTATAACATGACAATCACAGCTAAAGATGGCGATATACTTAATAAATATCGAGTCATTGTTTGGGTTAATCTAATGGGTATTAATATGCTTTTGTCTTTTGAAGGACCTATGTAATACAATAAATATATTTGTTTTCTTCTTACGCATAATTTGATGTCGGTATAAATCCAAATGAGGACGCATTAAATGTTTCTTCACTCACTTCCAAGTATAATTTTCTTGTTTGTGGAGCAAAATACCTACTAGCTAGTGTCGTAAATAAGACGTATACATGCAAATCCGGTAAGTAAGATGATCAGGTTGAAGCTTTTGCTAAAGCGTTTGCATAATTTTTTTCTAATTATGTACGAAATCATTTTTATGAAAAAATGATTGTTTTTATCTAAGTAGTTTTTATAACATTTGTACAACTTTTTATGCATACCGTTATTGTATCTTTGTTTTTATTCGATTTTTCTTTATAGTTTTTCCGTTTTTACAAATGCGATACTAAAATATATTCGGTCAATTCTATATACAAAATTGTTTTTCATCCAATTTTAAAACTAAACACTCGGTTTTGAATATTTGTAGGGTTTCTGAAAAATATCATTGATGTAACACCGCAACTTTACATGACATGCATTATAAAAAATATGACATCATTAGATATGATGTCGATGTCTAGCGGAAATACGGTCCAATTTTTCACCTTTAAGTTTATAACACAATACAACTAATGCGGGTTATATGTAGAAACTATAGAAACACTAAATAAATTATACAAGCGATATAATATGTACATCTAATTTCCTTATTCTCTCTTGTTAATCTGTGTCCGCTGTCTAGTCACGAAAGATATCTTTGCTGATGAGACTGCTCCAACCGAGTACGTGGCACACATGTCATTTAAAAATAATATATAAGATATTGAAATGTTTTGAGAGTAGATGGATTTTAGACCAAAACATATGTATAAAATATTTTTCTTTTAATTTAAAAATGACTCTTAAAATCATTTTTCTTTTTCCCAAAAGCTTTCTCAATAAAATGACTCGATGGTCACATATGCTTGTATATATAATATCCTTTCAGTTACTCGTAAACAAGGTATGGAGATTTCGGCATATAATAGTTGAAATCGTTATGGAAATTGTCACATAAAAACTATCAAAAATATCCCTTGTTTAAATACCAAAGATTCCAATGGTATACTTGATATTCAAGTTTCAACATAATAACAAACGTTGCCAAAACTTAATGAAAACCATAAACTGAAAGGTCTGGAACTTCAATCTATAAAATCAATCTAAAATAATCAAATGTAATATTGTAGTCATCGGTGAAAAAGAGTAGTACGAAAAGGAAACAACTGTTTACTCGATTCGTGACTGGTCGTTTACTTGGTTTGGAAGTAGAAATTCTAAAACTGTGGTTAATTTGGTTAATTAGTTAAAATAACACAATTAACGTCACTTCCCTTGTAATTTATTGTTTTCTCGTTAGGTTCTTGGTTGTCGTGACAATAATATTTGGTTGTTAACAAAAAAGCTACATTGTAATAATATCATTATTACCAATTGATTCTCTACACTAAGGATTGATGTCTATGGTAAACGTTTTAAGGATATCATTTATTAACGATTTATAAATATTGTCCACCTCGAATTCTTTTACAATCCAAAATGAGAACTGTTGGTCAATTTCTTCTTCTCATCATACTTTGTGTCTCGTTGTGCATTCTTCGCCTTGATGTCACTAGCGCATCCTAGGTGCTGAATTGGTTGGTGGCTTTTCAACAGTTGACCTAAATGACCCAAAAGTGGTGGCAATTGGAAAGTTTGCGGTGGATAAGCACAATGAGGACACAAAAGAAGTCCTAGTGTTTGAGAAAGTGGTGTATGTAGAGAGGATAGCGGACGTCGGAAAAATTTATAACATGACAATCACAGCTAAAGATGGTGATATACTAAATAAATATCGAGTCATTGTTTGTGTTAATCTAATGGGTATTAATATGCTTTTGTCTTTTGAAGGACCAATGTAATACAATAAATATATTTGTTTTCTTCTTACGCATAATTTGATGTCGGTATACATTCAAATGAGGACGCATTAAATGTTTCATCACTCACTTTCATGTATAACTTTCTTGTTTGTGGAGCAAAATACCTACCAGCTAGTGTCGTAAATAAGACGTATACATGCAAGTCCGGTAAGTAAGATGATCAGGTTGAAGCTTTTGCATAATTTTTTTCAAATTATGTACGAAACCATTTTTACGAAAAAAATGATTGTTTTTATCTAAGTAGTTTTTATAACTTTTATACAACTTTTTATGCATACAGTTATTGTATCTTTGTTTTTATTCGATTTTTCTTTATAGTTTTTCCGTTTTTACAAATGCGATATTAAAATATATTTGGTGAATTCTACATACAAATTTTTTTTTTCATCCAATTTTAAAACTAAACACACAGTTTTGAATCTTTGTAGGGTATCTGAAAAATATCATTGACGTAACACCCCAACTTTACATGAAATGCATTATAAAAAATATGAAATCATTAGATATGATGTCGATATCTAGCGGAAATACGGTCCAATTTTTCACCTTTAAGTTTATAACACAATACAACTAATGCGGGTTATATTTAGAAAATATAGAAACACTAAATAAATTATACAGGTGATATAATATGTACATCTAATTTCATTATTCTCTCTTGTAAATTTGTGTCAGCTGTCTAGTCACAAAAGCTATCTTTGCTGATGGGACTCTGCTCCAACCGAGTATGTGGCACACATGTCATTTAAAAATAATACATAAGATATTGAAATATCTTGAGAGTAGATGGATTTTAGACCCAAAACATATGTATAAAATATTTTTCTTTTAATTTAAAAATGACTCTTAAAATCATTTTTCTTGTACCCAAAAGCTTTCTCAATAAAATGACTCGTTTGTCACATATACTTGTATATATAATATACTTTCAAATAGCTTGTATGCTAAAATAATTTAACCTTAAATACCCGTTTTCAACAGTAAATAATAAACTAAAATAATCATTTTTCTTTACTTCTTTGTAATACCAAAATACCATCCTTTCAGTTACTCGTAAACAAGGTATACACATTACTATGGAGATTTCGGCATATAATAGTTGAAATCGTTATGGAAATTGACACATAAAAACTATCAAAAATATCCCTTGTTTAAATACCAAAGATTCCAATGGTATACTTGATATTCAAGTTTCAACATAATAACAAAAGTTGCCAAAACATAATGAAAACCATAAACTGAAAGGTCTGGAACTTCAATCTATAAAATCAATCTAAAATAATCAAATGGAATATTGTAAACATGACTGAAGATGAGCCGACAAAACATAGATATAAATAAAGAATTAGTTTTTTTCTCAATTCTGTAGTGATTTAGTGTTTTTTGCAATTTTGTAGTCATCGGTGAAAAAGAGTAGTACGAAAAAGGAAACTACTGTTTACTCGATTCGTGACTGGTCGTTTACTTGGTTTGGAAGTAGAAATTTTAAAATTGTGATTAATTTGGTTATTTAGTTAAAGTAACACAATTAACGTCACTTCCCTCGTAATTTATTGTTTTCTCGTTAGGTTCTTGGTAGTCGTGACAATAATATTTGGTTGTTAACAAAAAAGCTACATTGTAATAATATCATTATTACCAATTGATTCTCTACACTAAGGATTGATGTCTATGGTAAACGTTTTAAGGATATCATTTATTAACGATTTACGTTACAAATAATCATAATAAGCGCCATTCAATAAATATTGTCCACCTCGAATTATTTTACAATCCAAAATGAGAACTGTTGGTCAATTTCTTCTTCTCACCATACTTTGTGTCTCGTTTTGCATTCTTCGCCTTGATGTCACTACCGCATCCCAGGGTGCTGAATTGGTTGGTGGCTTTTCAACAGTTGACCCAAATGACCCAAAAGTGGTGGTGTTAGTACTGAAAGTGTAAATCGTTGACCAACTCGTAGTTTGATATTTTAGGATTGTAATGTCAAACTTCTTATTTTGATGGAATGAATTAACTTTCATGTGAATGTTTTGATGAATGATTTAATTGTTTTATGTATGCCCTTAACACACATTTCTGATAAGTTAAGTTCGGATAACATCGCAATCATCCGAAATCCAGTAATGGATTTCGGAACTCCAAAAGAGCTCAAGATCAGAAATTACTCGGAAGATCACACTTCGTACTAACTCAGAAGACCAAGTCATACATAATCATATTTCCAAATACACTCTGATTAAACCAGCCAGGACTCCGAAATCCACTTAGGATTTCGGACTATCAATATCAACCAACTCAAGGAAATATCTTACTCAAACATTCAACAAAGAAGACTGAAGATCAAAGAATATCTAGATGATAAGGCAAAGGATAAGTACTCCAACTTATAGGGCATAATTAGACTAGATTAGGCGTGGCCCTTTAGAAGCATGTCTGTTGTACTTTAGAGTATTATTATATTATAGGCAAGCCACCCTAGTCTGGCATTGTATTTTTATAATAGATTTACCTTCTCTTATCTGACAGAAGAGAGACGTTTTGTCTCCTCTTCAGTCCATAGGTTATTACCCGATGGTCATCCCTTAGTCTATAAAAGGGAGACCAAGTTCTTCTTCAGTCCTCATGGTTTTGAGAGACTTCATGTAATACATTTCAATTATCAATACAATCTCTCATTCAATCAACTCTTGTGTTCTTATCTGCATTTCTTACTGTTCTTATCTATCTAGCACATTTAACTTTCAGTCTTTACTTTTCAAGTTATATTACTGCTAATCCTTATTATTGTTGAGCTATTAAGATCTATTCTAAGTATCACTCCTTCATTATAATTCCGCAACCACATCAAGTCTTCAGACTTGTCCATATCAAGTCTCAGGACTTGTCCCTCCGAAACTTCCAGTTTCGGACCTCTCTTATTCCACAATCTTTATTTCTGCACTTACTTAGAATATCTGGTGACAACAATTGGTATTAGAGCCTGAATAGCTGTCTATAAGATTCTAAGTGCCTAGTTTGCTCAAAACCCTGGCTGTAGCAATACCCTTAGAATCCTCTGTGGATAATTGCATGCTATTATAGCTCAAAATTCTTAAGAACCTGTTTTTCACATCAAAACAAATCGGAATCTTCTTTTCTCACATAATGCAGATGAACTACTCTCTCAATATTGCAAACAGTGTCGGAGGCTCCAATCGAGCTCCTATACTCATTCCTACTGAGTATAATGGATGGGCATCTCGTATGCGCAACTATCTCTAAACCAAAGGGAAAGACATTTGGCATTCGGTTGAAGAAGGACCACACCTTCCAACATACACCCCTAGACCAAACACTACAGAAGAGGCTGTTGAAAAATACGATAACTGATCTCCACGAACAAGGTTTTTAAGCCTATTACCGTGTGACAGATATGTATTAAATCTATATTATGCGGAATAAATTAGAGTTGCGGAATAAAATAAAGCGGTAAATCTAAACTAGACAGTATTTAAATAGACAGAAAGCGGTAAATAAAGTAAAAGTTAGAAGTTAAAGGTTAAATGTAATAAACGCCATTATCAACGATAACGTGTTTTTACAATAAGTAAAAAGGTTAGAAGTTAGAAGTTAGAAGTTAGATGTAATAAACGCCATTATCAACGATAACGTGTTTTTACAATAAATAAAAAGGTTAGAAGTTAGAAGTTAGAAGTTAGATGTCTCGGTTAAATACAGTCCACATATGTTTTCGTTGTCACGGTTCAATTCGGGTGTATTGGAGGTTTGGTACAGTTGATTTATTACAGTTTAAATAAATCAATAACGACACGGATAATTTTAAAAGAACTTATCGATAGTTGCGGAAGATAGCGTTTTTCTTGATATGTCGATTTCTTGTTCTTCACGGTGAGATGAGGTTTTGGTGATTTTTGGTGTCGGGTAAGGGTTGTTTAGAGGTTTGGAGTTTGGTGTCGGGTAAGGGTTGTTTGGAGGTTTGAGGTTTGGTGTCGGGTGGAGGTTTTGTTTCTTGCGGTTTTTCGGTTTGATCCTCGTTGCCAAATGCAGAGATTATAGAATTTAGAGGCTTCTGGTCGTGAGTATGCTTGAGGATAGTAAGAATATGTTGTATATGTTGTGTAGAAATCAGCAAGATGAAGCATCTATTTATAGTCTGTTCCAGCGGAGATCGGGTCGCGATCTTTATGGGATCGGGTCGCGATCTCGAGTGGTTCCCGCTTTTGTGCTGGCCACTACCCGTCTCGGTGGAGTTGGTCGCTGAGATCGGGTCGCGATGGGATAAAGATCGGGTCGCGATCTAGGTCGGGTCGCGATCGATGGAAGATCGGGTCGTGATCTTAAGTTGTTCCCTGCTTTTGTGCTGGCCACTACCCGACTCGGTGGAGTTGGTCGCTGAGATCGGGTCGCGATGTATAGATGATCGGGTCGCGATCTAGGTCGGGTCGCGATCGATGGAAGATCGGGTCGCGATCTCGTCGGGTTGCCATAGGCTCGCGATCCTTGGTCAGCAAAGCGTCACGTGTTTGTCACTTAGATCGGGTCGCGATCTGGGTTGGATCGGGTCGCGATCTACACTGTTACAGCCTTTTTCTTCTTTTGTTTTGATTTTCTTCATTTCGCGACACATGAGCTGTTGGGTCGCGATTTCTGTCGCTGGGTGACATTTTTGCTCTTTGGTACATAGCGTCATTTTCTCCGGTTTGGTTGATCTCGAATTTATGCAATCTGAAATAAACTGTTAATAAAAACATTTCGACTTATTTCAGTGATGGTCACATAAAAACATAAAAACATTATTCAACAATTTCCCCCTATGTGATCATTAATGAAATGAGGAGTAAAATGTTTGATTGAAATTCTTGAAATTTGGATAAGACATTTATAAAACCATATCACTTGTTTTGAAAGAGTGTGACTAGATTTTACTTATGTTTTGAAAAATGTTTTTCAAGAATATTTGTTTCTGAATCAAAGTCTCGAGTTCGATTATCAAAAGGTTTTTGTATATGTATTTTCATAATATTCCTTAAGATTTTATAGCATTTATAAAGACGACAAATGATCTTAATAGGTCGATTCAGATGAACGCTAATAGGTATAGCTCACACTTGACTGAGGTGTTTGTTTGTTCTGGGTGCAGAACGGGTGTATAATCACTAAAGATGAGTGATATCTCTCAGTTTGAAGGTGTTGACTTATGCTTAATGTGGATTTATACCTATATACTTTAGTCACTTGGTCTTCATATTAGATAATCAATCACATAAGACTGGTTTCGGCATTACTCAGAGGGTTTCTTCATTCATGCCATTGATATTTACTCTCTCTCCGTCGGTAAATACATGTAGAGGGGTTTAGAAATATTCATAGTGCATTTTGCAACTAAGAATATTTAATTATGAAGGCTACAGTATCCCGGTAAATCTTTGGTTTTGACAGCTATATTTGATAAAGCTTTTTGAGAATTCGTTGTTTTGAGAGGTGTCTGTCTTGATGGATTGTTGTTGTAAATCTTCTTTTTCTTTGGTGAGGCGTTTACCTTTGTCTTTATCTTTTCTTGATTTGTGTGAATACACATTGTGTAAAAGATATCTGATGTGGTTACCAATTGTGATTTGTTGACAGCATTTGTTGGATATGACTTTGTCGTTTCTTCATTTGTCAGATTCGTTATGCCAGATGATCAGTCTTTTCTTTGAAGTGGTTTGATTGAGGATAGGGATAGGTGATATAATAGACAGTTTGTCTAATATATAAGAAAATGAAAGTATCGTCCCTGGTCATTTTGATATCTAAGCAAAAATGAGACTAGCATCACGGTATAAGAGTATAAATCCTATAAGTCATAATGAAAACACCTTTGCTCACAGAAATGAATTCCACTTAGCAGTTAAAGACGAGGCACAATTTCTCACATGGGTTTGGTTTTCATCTGAATCTCCTGATCTTATGTCCCTTTACAGATAAAATCGTTATAATTGAAATAAATTCAAAGGGAATAGGAGAATGTACATAACAAAAATGTTTGAAATTTGAACCTTCTCTTTAATTAAGAATCAATATAACTGAGAACATTCATCGAGCATAAGTATCTGAAAATTTAGTCAAGAAGATGTTAAATCACATGGTTTTATAAAGACTTTAAAAGGATAAAACTTTATTCTAATTTTTTGAATAATTTGGTTATTTGAATGTTTTTGGTAAATTTTGGTTATTTGAATGTTTTTGGATTTTCTTTTTAAATGAAAGTAAACACTCTTATATACAAACAAAAAGTAAGAGATTAGGAATGAATGTTATCTGGATTCAACATTCCTAGACGGCCTAGGAAGTATTGAAACTTGGTTTCGTCTAAAGCCTTAGTAAAGACATCGGCAATTTGATCTTCTGTGTTTATGAAGTGCAATTCGATATGACCTTTTTGTATGTTGTCTTTGAGGAAATGATATCGAATATCAATGTGTTTTGTCATGGAATGGTGCACTGGATTGTGAGAAATGGCAATTGCGCTGGTTGAGTCACAAAATATTGGAATTTGTGATACTTTGTAGCCATAGTCACGTAATTGAGTTTGCATCCACATGACTTGTGAACAGCAGCTTGCGGCAGCTACATATTCAGCTTCTGCGGTTGAAGTGGACACGCATGATTGTTTCTTTGAAGTCCAACTTACAAGTCTGCCTCCAAGAAATTGGCAAGAACCAGATGTGCTTTTTCTGTCTAGTCTGCATCCTCCATAGTCGGAGTCGGTGAAGGCATTAAGCTGAAAATCAGAGTTAGTCGGATACCAAAGGCCAAGAGATGGAGTTCCTTTAAGATATTTGAAAATTCTTTTCACAGCTATGGCATGAGATTCCATAGGATTGGCTTGGTATCTGGCACAGACACATGTAGAGAACATGATGTCGGGTCTGCTGGCTGTGAGGTATAGGAGTGATCCTATCATTCCTCGATATTTCTTTTGATCAACAGGCTTGCCATTTAAGTCTGCATCCAATTTGTAACCAAGGGACATTGGGGTTTTAGCTGTATTGGATTTGTCAAGAGAAAAACGAGTTAGAAGATTTTTGACATAATTTTCTTGATTGATGAAAATTCCATCAGATGATTGTTTGGCTTGTAGACCAAGAAAAGTAGTCATTTCTCCTATCATGCTCATCTCAAACTTGCTCTTCATCAAATCTGCAAACTTGATACTCAAGGATTCATCAGTAGAACCGAAAATAATGTCATCGACATATATTTGAACGATTAACAGATGTTTATTAAAAATTTTACGAAAAAGAGTTTGATCAATTGAACCTCTTTTGAATCCTGATTCTTCTAGAAATGTTGACAATGTTGAATACCAGGCTCGAGGTGCTTGTTTTAAGCCGTAAACTGCTTTTTGTAACTTAAAACTGTGATTTGGGAACTGTGGATCTTCAAAACCTGGAGGTTGTTGAATATACACATCACGATCAATCTCTCCATGTAAAAATGCACATTTTACATCCATTTGGTAAACTTTGAAGTTCTTGTGTGCTGCATATGCTAGAAAGATACGAATGGCTTCGAGTCTTGCAACTGGAGCATAAGTTTCATCGTAATCGATTCCTTCTTGTTGTGAGTAGCCCTTGACAACAAGTCTTGCTTTGTTTCGACAAACTATGCCTTGATCATCAGTTTTGTTTCTGAAAACCCATCTTGAACCTACTATAGTAACATCGGGAGGAGTAGGAACAAGATCCCATACTTGGTTTCTTTCGAATTCAGCTAGTTCTTCTTGCATGGCTTTGACCCAGTCTGGATCTTTGAGAGCTGAATGGATGGTTTTGGGTTCAGTCATGGATAAGAATGCTCCGTATAAGCATTCATTTGAGGAAGCGGCTCTTGTTTGAATACCAGAATTAGGATCTCCTATAATTTGTTCTGCAGGATGATTTCTGGTCCATTTGTTTAGGCGAGTTTTTTCAGGTATTTCGATTGGTGTTTCTATGTCCCATTGTTCTTCTTGGTCAGGTGATTCTGTTGGGAATAGATTTTGGTTGTTGTCAGATATGTCTTTTTGGATTATAGGGTGAGAATGAGGTAAAGAAGGTTCCCCCATAGATGATGCACTGGGATCATTTTGGACAGGTGGATTGGGAGTGTTTAAAGAGGAATTCAGTGTTGGTAATTCCCCCTCGACTTGACCTGCATTTTCTTGGTTTGATTGTGAAGTTTCTGCATCGGAGGTTCCTGTAGGAATTGTAGAAGATGTTAGAAATTCAGAACTATAAGCGGTTTTGGGTTGTTCAAAAAGTAAATCAAGATCAATTTCTATGTTCATGTCAGGAGTTGGTGTTTGTGGATTTGGATTTTGAAAAATAGTATCTATCATTTGTGAACCAAAATGTTCACGATCCAATTTTCTGACATAAAATTCATCGAAGTGGACATCGGTACTTTCTTCAATTACTCTTGTACGTTTGTTCAGTACTCGATAAGCAGCTGAGGTAAAAGAGTAACCAAGGAAAATTCCTTCGTCTGATCTTGATTCAAATTTTGAAAGATGATCTTTGTTATTCTTTATGAAGCATCGACAACCAAAAATATGAAAGAATTTGATGTTTGGTTTTCGGTTATTAATGACTTCATATGGTGTTTTATGAAGTTGTTTGTGGACTAAAGAACGATTTTGAGTATAGCAAGCTGTGGCTATTGCTTCTGCCCAGAAGTATTGTGGCAGATCAGCAAAGATGAACATTGATCTTGCAGCTTCACACAGAGTTCGGTTCTTTCTTTCAACAACGCCGTTTTGTTGAGGAGTGTAAGGGGCTGAGAAGTTGTGTTCGATGCCTTTGTTTTTGAGAAATGAGTCTAGAGTTATGTTTTTGAACTCTAAACCATTGTCACTTCGGATTCTTCGAACTGGTCGTTTGAGCTTTAATTCAATCTGTTTGATGAAGTTGATTATTTCTTCAGGTGCTTCTGACTTTAGCCTTAAAAAGAAAACCCAAGTAAAGCGTGAGTAATCATCAATAATAACAAGGATGTATTTCTTCCCTTTTATGCTTTGGGTTTTTGCAGGGCCGCAAAGATCAATGTGCAGTAATTCTAGTGGTTCGGATACACTAGATTCAGGAATGCTTTTATGAGAGGATTTGGACAGTTTTCCTCCTTCACAAGCTGCACAAAGAGTTTCATTATCAAGTTTCAGAAGCGGCAGTCCGCGAACAAGATCATTTGCAATCAACTTGTTGATGTAGCCGAAGTTGAGATGGGAAAGACGACGATGCCACAACCAGCTAATATCAGCTGAAGCTTTGGATAAGAGACAGATGTCTGGTTTTCCATAGATAAGGTCCATATCTAGTGGATACATGTTGCCTAGACGATCAGAATTGACTAGAATGGCTTTGGTCTTGGCATCCGTGATTATGCTTCGCTGTTTGGTGAAAAGAACTTCATGATTGTTGTCACAAAGTTGTGATACGCTGATTAGGTTGTGTTTCAGTCCGTCAACGTAGGCTACTTTCTTGATGGTGAAGTGACCATTTGTTATGTTTCCATAACCTTTGATTCTTGCAGTCATGTTATTTCCAAAAGTCACATCTTGTTTGGATTCTGTGGGTTTGAAGTCTCGTAGAAAGCTTTGGTTTCCTGTCATATGCTTGGAGCAGCCACTATCGATATACCATGTGCCATCCTTGGGCTCTCCAACACAAAATGCCTGCAATTAGACAGAAATTTTAGGTACCCAAACCATGGTGGGTCCTGATTTGTTAATGGTTTTTGGTGATTTGAAATCATTATGGTTTCTGTTAATTTGACGAAGTGGTTGAGGCTTGATTTGACTTATCAGATTTTCCCAATTTAAGATTTGTTTTTGAAAACCTGTCAGTTGAAATGATCTTTGATTTTGTGAAAGGTGTCCTATATGTGAAGATCTGTTTGATAACCTTTCTTTGTATCTGGGATCTGAATGGTTTTGGAAAACACTTTGATGATGGAATGGAATTTGGTGAAATGATGGTTTCTGAAAGTTCCTTGAGAGATTGAAGTTTATCTTTTGAAAGTGACTTTGAATCGGTTTTTGAAAAGGTATTTGTTTTTGTGGCACAGCGCTTGGTTTCAAAGGTTTTTCTTTGAAAACAATGGGCCTGCTTTGTTCTTTTGGTTTACAGACAGTTTGAATGGTTTGTTTATTTGTCTGTTGTTTCTTTGAATACTTTTGTCCCAAATTGTTCTTTCCAATAAAGGTTGAGTTTAAAGAGGGAAAGACAGTTGGAGCAGAAGTACTACCATTTTGATAATCAGAATTTTCTCCATTTAAGAAATTTTCAAGTTTGATTGTGCCATCATTCAATGTTAGTTTAGTAGATCTCAATTGATGAGTTACTGAACTGGCAGAGTCTGATTCAAATTTTAAGACTCTTTTGAAAGACTTTTTGGAAACAGTGAAAGCAGTATCATCTGGGCTACAGTTGATAACTGTTTCATCATCTGAATCGTTCTCATTGGCAGATGAGAAAAAATCTGGTTGAGGTGGTTTAGAGTTTTCACTAATTGTCCCATTTTTCTTTTCAGTCTCTTCATTTTCAAAGGATTCTCTTCCAATTCCCGGTTTATAATTCGTATCAATTTTGCCAGTTCCTAAGTTATTTGCTTTAGTGAAAACATCATCACTTAATTTTCTGGCAATATTGATAGAATCCAGTTTTCCTTGAAATCTTTGATTTTCGGATTCAAGAAATTTGATTTGCTTTGAAGAATCATCTAGTTTTAGAATTAAACTAGTGTTGTTGTCAGTTAAATCTTGAACTTTTTGTTTTAACTGAAGGACTTCCTTTTCTAAGGTATCTTTTATTTCAGATGAAATAACAGATTGATTTTTTATTTCTAAGTCCCTTTTTTGTTTTAGAGCTTCATTTAATTGTTCTAGGATGTGATTATTTTCTTCAGATTTTCGTTCAATGTCTCTTTCAAGTTTGTCTCTAGTCCTTGTGGATTCTCCAAATCTGAGTTGCAAGGTTTGTAATTCAGATTTGTAGATATCAGATTTGACTATTGTGTCATGATATAGTCTGAGATCAGCTTTTAGACTGTTCTCAATCTTAGTCATGTGGGACTCAAATGGTGTTCTTGAAAGACCGAGATCTGAGATCATAGACCATACCTGATCGATGACATATGGAGCTCTTGTGGTTGGTTCGTTGTCAGCCATGAAGCAGAAGTTTGACTGAGCTGGTTCAGTGTCGGTTTCATCATCAGAAGTTGGCCAGTATTCCACGCTAGGTTCGTGGAATGCCATCAAAGCCTTTTGCTTTGCTTTCTGTTCTTGTTTCTTCAGCTCTTCGGCTTTTTGTGCATAGTAGGCTGAGTCTTTGACTTTGACTTTGGCTCGACAATCTCGGGCATAATGATTTAGTCCTTTGCATTTGTGACAAATGATTACATCATCATCATCATCGTTATTGTCAGCCTTTTGGCTCTTAACAGGTGGTCTTTCAGATGTTTGAGTTTGTTTCTGTTGAGATGGTTGTGAATGATTTTTCTGAAATCCAGAACTTTGGTTATTATAAGAGTTGTGATTATTTTGAAAACCGCGATTCTGAAAGTTTTGTCCAAAAGTGGATCTTTGTTGAAAATTTGGTCTGAAGTTTGATTGATTATGATGTGGCAAAAATCTTTCGAGATTAGTGTTTGCTACCAAAGCGCACAATTGTTGGTAATCAGCTTCATTATTTGGATCAGACAAGTCACAAGAATTACTTGAAAAAGCTTGGTTTTGATTTAAATCATTTTGACTTTGATCATGAAAATGTGTTTGGTTTTGAGAGGATGTTGACAACAAAGCAAGTGGTCCTCCAAAAGAAGTAGACGTTGGTGGGTCAATCGATGATTCATACGATTGTAATTCTCCGTACAGATTGTACAAAGATTCAGTATGAATTGCCGGATTTCCCTGAATGATTAGTTTGACCATTTTCCAGCTTTCATAAAGGTTGTTTAAAAATTTGAGGTTTATTTCATGCTGTGACTTTTTGATTCCCAGATTATTCATTTTGATGGTAATGAGATTGAATCTGTCATGAGCATCATGGATGGTCTCATGTGAAAACATTTTGAAGTTGTCAAATTCGTTTAAAACAGATGTTTTCTTGTTTCCAATGATTCTCTCATTTCCTTCAAAACGATTTTTCAAAGTTTGCCAAATTTGGTTTGCAGTCAAAAGGATTATATCATTCATTTGGCTTAGAATACTGTGGGGTATTCCAGACACAAGCTCTTTTTTGGCTTGAAGTTCAAGTTTCTTCCTTTCATTTAGTATATCCAGGTTACTCGTAAGAGAGGTCATGTTATCCGGTAGAGATCCGTCTACACATTTCCACACGTCTTCACTTATAGAGTTGAGATGAAGATTCATACGACCTACCCATGATTTATATTCTTCGGGAATAAGAATGGGTGCTCGAGTACCTGAACCTATACTGTTAGCAATAGATACAGAATTTATGTTTGAGTAGTTTGCGGAAGACATTTTTGTTTTTTTTTTTGTTAACGAAAATGTGATGTTAAAATGAAATTTTTAAAGAAAACTTATTGGTGGTTTTTTAAAAACGCTACACAAAAGTTTTCGACAAAAATTTTCAAAATAAATCACACAAGTAATTTTTAAATGTTTTTTTTTTTTTTAATATATTTAATTTTTTTTTTTTTTTTTTGATGAACAAGTGATATTAAGATGAAATTTTTAAAGGAAACTTATTGGTGGTTTATAAAAACACTACACAAAAGTTCACGACAAAAATTTCAGATTAAATCACACGTGCTCTGATACCAATTGTTGAAAAATACGATAACTGATCTCCACGAACAAGGTTTTTAAGCCTATTACCGTGTGACAGATATGTATTAAATCTATATTATGCGGAATAAATTAGAGTTGCGGAATAAAATAAAGCGGTAAATCTAAACTAGACAGTATTTAAATAGACAGAAAGCGGTAAATAAAGTAAAAGTTAGAAGTTAAAGGTTAAATGTAATAAACGCCATTATCAACGATAACGTGTTTTTACAATAAGTAAAAAGGTTAGAAGTTAGAAGTTAGAAGTTAGATGTAATAAACGCCATTATCAACGATAACGTGTTTTTACAATAAATAAAAAGGTTAGAAGTTAGAAGTTAGAAGTTAGATGTCTCGGTTAAATACAGTCCACATATGTTTTCGTTGTCACGGTTCAATTCGGGTGTATTGGAGGTTTGGTACAGTTGATTTATTACAGTTTAAATAAATCAATAACGACACGGATAATTTTAAAAGAACTTATCGATAGTTGCGGAAGATAGCGTTTTTCTTGATATGTCGATTTCTTGTTCTTCACGGTGAGATGAGGTTTTGGTGATTTTTGGTGTCGGGTAAGGGTTGTTTAGAGGTTTGGAGTTTGGTGTCGGGTAAGGGTTGTTTGGAGGTTTGAGGTTTGGTGTCGGGTGGAGGTTTTGTTTCTTGCGGTTTTTCGGTTTGATCCTCATTGCCAAATGCAGAGATTATAGAATTTAGAGGCTTCTGGTCGTGAGTATGCTTGAGGATAGTAAGAATATGTTGTATATGTTGTGTAGAAATCAGCAAGATGAAGCATCTATTTATAGTCTGTTCCAGCGGAGATCGGGTCGCGATCTTTATGGGATCGGGTCGCGATCTCGAGTGGTTCCCGCTTTTGTGCTGGCCACTACCCGTCTCGGTGGAGTTGGTCGCTGAGATCGGGTCGCGATGGGATAAAGATCGGGTCGCGATCTAGGTCGGGTCGCGATCGATGGAAGATCGGGTCGTGATCTTAAGTTGTTCCCTGCTTTTGTGCTGGCCACTACCCGACTCGGTGGAGTTGGTCGCTGAGATCGGGTCGCGATGTATAGATGATCGGGTCGCGATCTAGGTCGGGTCGCGATCGATGGAAGATCGGGTCGCGATCTCGTCGGGTTGCCATAGGCTCGCGATCCTTGGTCAGCAAAGCGTCACGTGTTTGTCACTTAGATCGGGTCGCGATCTGGGTTGGATCGGGTCGCGATCTACACTGTTACAGCCTTTTTCTTCTTTTGTTTTGATTTTCTTCATTTCGCGACACATGAGCTGTTGGGTCGCGATTTCTGTCGCTGGGTGACATTTTTGCTCTTTGGTACATAGCGTCATTTTCTCCGGTTTGGTTGATCTCGAATTTATGCAATCTGAAATAAACTGTTAATAAAAACATTTCGACTTATTTCAGTGATGGTCACATAAAAACATAAAAACATTATTCAACAGAGGCACTAGGTGGTACCTCTCATCCAAGGCTAACACCTTTGGATATAGAGAAAATGGACAACGACCAAATTGCTTTCACTGAAATCCAATGTGGAATTCCTCCGGAACTCTTTGATCTCATACAAAACTATACAACAGCTCAGCAGATCTAGGTTCTCTTACAAAATATGTTCTTAGGGACGGAGGAAGCAAAAGACCAAAAGTTGGTGTCAAGTCTCTCTGAATACACACACTTCTCAGCATTTCCCGGAGAATCACTAAGACAGGCATTCACACGGTTCTCTATAATCGTGATCAGACTTCTAAGCTCAGGAGCAGAAAGAACCAATCAAGAGATCAATCATCAATTTCTTGAGGGACTTGGAAAAGATTGGATGCTTGTAAAAATGATCCTTCAAGATTCAGGAAAGTTGAAAACTTTCAATATGTACAGATTGTACAACAATATCAGTGGACAGGAGAATGACATAAAAAGCAATCAACAACAGCAGCAACTAGGTGGACCTCTGGCTCTAGTTGTTGGGCATAACTATTCAACAATAGACAACATGCCTCAGTAACTGGTACAATATCATCAAGCAACTCAGCAACAAATCAACCCGAACATCCTCCTACCTCATACTGCTCTTACTTAAATCTTACCACAGCCTCAGCAACCAAATCCTATACCTTCATATCACCCATCTCAACCACAAATTTCCTACCATTCACACTATCAAACTCCGACGGTTCAATACCAACCTTCACAAATCTCACAATCATCCATTCAATCTAAACCAACAACCCTTGCACTTCCAGCTCCAGTACAAACTACTGAATCATACTACTCAGAATACGATGAAGGAGAAGAAACAGCCTATCAACATGAGATAGCTATGATCAGTCAGAAGTTCAACCGAATACCATCCTACTCTAGTCAGAAAAAGAACTTTCAATCTTCCAACCAAAAAGGAGAGTATAGATCAAAAAATAACTATCAGAAAGGAAATCAACAATCTGGCCAAAATCGCTATTACCCGAAATCAAAAGATCAGCAGCAAGAGAAATCAAAGGCGGCCCCAGATGTCAGTAATACTCAATCTCCAACTCCTGAAAAGAAAGAATCAGAAATAATCAAGTGTCACAACTGCAGGGGTCTATGGCACTATGCTGCTGACTGCAAAGCACCAATGAATTATCCAAAAGCAAAAGAAGAAGAAAAAGTCAAGGCTTTTGTAGCATTAAGAAACGTCGAGATCTGGTCCTCAGGAGATGATGATGAAAAATTTGAAAACAAGCAAAAACGAGGAAAAGGATTTGGAGAATGCATGATGGTACAAGCAAACAAAGAAACTCCAATTCGAGGGTTGGCAAGCTCCAAACATTTTGAGAACACTGCTGAATCATCATCTTCCTACATGCCAAAGAATTACGCCTTCATGGTAAACCACAAGACAGGAAAAGGTGTAAGTATCATCGAACAGGTACGTAACATGCTTCATACACATCAAATTTATTCTAATAATCTAGAACCTGCTCTAGAAAAAATATCTAACACCTGTGCAGATGCCTTAGCTGCATATCAGCAGGTTCTGGAAGAAAGAGATGATGGGTATGACGAAGTGATAAAATTGAAGAATAGACTAGAAGATAAAAAGCTATTTTGTGATAAACTTACTGCTGATTTGAAAATCGAACAGACTTCTAAGACTTTGTTAGAAAACTCAAATCAGCTTTTGACATCACAAAGGGATTTAGCCCGAAATGATAATGTAAGACTAAACAAATTAGTAGATCAGTTGTATCATGCAACTGAAGTTTTCAAATCTCCTGTTAACACTAACTCTTCAGAAAATACTTTTAATTGGGGATGGGCAAGAAAAACCACAAACAAAAACTATCTGATATATAACAGAAAAAGTCCATTTTTTCAGTACCCTTCAAATGAATATGATGATAAACACGATAAGGACGCAACCAATAACCTTTCTAAATCTCCTGACAATGAATCAGAAATCGCCATCTCTGTGTCAAAAGAAGGAATTAAAATTCCCTTTTCATATTTCTCAGAAGCAGACACGGCTGAAATCAGCAAATTGTCTACTGCTTCAGTCCCATTCATGCCTAGACACATGACCACGGTCACAAACTATCCATCATCAAATTCTCAGCAACACTCTTTCTTAGAAAATCAGCAAGGTAACTGTGTTACTGAAAAATGTATCCCAGATCTTAAAAATCTGGAAAGTTCAAACAAAGAAGAGGTTGATGAAGAAATTGAAATGGAAAAGTCACCAAGCAGTATCATCATTAAAAAGGATTTTAACAAAATTATAATCAGAAATCCTAATGTTACTGATATATCTAACATGACTTCCGAACCATCGTGTTCTGATGTAATGTCATATGAGGATACATCACAACACAATTTCTCAAATAATCCAGTTAGAATTCCGCTCAAAAAACATAAAGTTAATCATGAAGAGACAAGCTCTTTAAATGATTCTTTATCTGACTCTTCCCCAAGAGAAATTTTTCAAAAAGAAAAAGGAAAGAGTTTAACCAAACAAGGAGTAAAACCAATTCTAAACAGAAGAGATCTCAGATCACCTCGACCGCATGCGAGATTTGAACAAAAACAATGCTTCTACACTCAGAAACGATCAGAAGCTAATTCTACCTTTATCACTCCGAGTCATACTCAGAAATCCACTTCTTCACTCAGAAAATACATCTATAAGGGATTACTTCCGACTCCAAAAATCAAACCATTTCAACAATTTCAAAATATCAGAAATTCAGACTACACAGAATTTCCAAAACTAATAAGAAATTTGAAAAATACTCAAAATAGTTACCCAATCTCTAAGAAACCCATGAATGAATTCCCTAAATCATTTTCAAGTATCTTCAGAAGCAACAAGCTAAACTCAAATGTTATCGGAACCAAGATTCAGAACTACGATCGTTCTGAAACTACTCCGAGAATTTTAAAACGACAACAAAATTATACTCGCTGTCATTGTTGCAAACATCTTTCAAAAACAATCAGTGTTACAAATTTAAAAAATACTAGGCATTTAATGCAAAACTACTCTCCAAAAATTCCAAAGAGAGTTGCTCAAAAATGGATCATAAAAACACCCACTTCTGAGTCAAAATTTTCTTCTGAAACTCACAACAAATCAATTGTCGAAAATAAATCTTCCATGTCTGTAAAAACAATTAGGACCAAACAAGTCTGGGTTCCAAACTAACTATCTAATCTCTCAGGCATTTAGCACGGAAGAACAGGATGATGAATGGCTAATTGACAGTGCCTGCTCAATGCACATGACCGGAAGATTGGAATTTCTAAGAGATTATAGAGAAGTCAATTTTGGAGGATACAACACATTCGAAAATGACGCAAACGGCATCATCAAAGGCTATGATGTACTTACAAACGGAAACTTCACCATTCAGAAGGTTGCCTATGTTCTCGGACTTAAGCACAATCTCATAAGTGTAGGTCAACCGGTCAGTACCGGTCTTCGAGTTGAATTCGACAATGAATTTACCTACATCATGACGGGTAACAGAGACAGTTGTCTAATAAAATCTCTGAGACAACTCAACATGTTTCCTTTAGACATCTCTATGTTTATCGGAAAACCAAGACTGTGTCTACTTTCTAAAGCTCATTAAGAAGTTAGTTGGTAATGGCATCGGAAACTAGCTCATCTCAACTTCCGATACATGAACCAATTGGTAACCGGAGAAATGGTTAGAGGTATGCCACTTCTGAGGTTTGACAACGAGCATCTATGTGCAGCATGTGCACTAGGCAAACAAAAGAAGAAACCTCACAAATCAATCACCGACTCAAGCATTACTCGTCCATTAGAACTTCTTCACATGGATCTCTATGGTCCATCAACTGTTGCTAGTCTAAATCACAAGAAATATATCCTAATTATCGTGGATGACTACTCCCGATTCACCTGGGTATTTTTCTTAAGATTAAAATCAGACACATTCTCAGAACTCAGAAACTTTATTACATCAATTGAACTCAAAATTCAACTACCAGTTAGAAGAATCCGAAGTGATAATGGAACTGAGTTCAACAATAAGCAAATTGAAGAATTTTTGACATCCAAAGGAATAGAGCACAACTTCTCAGCACCATATACACCTCAACAAAACAAAACGGTGTCGTAGAAAGAAGAAACAGAACCTTAGTGGAAGCAGCTCGCTCAATGCTGACATTTATAAATCTTCCTCTAACCTTCTTGGCAGAAGCAATAGCAACAGCATGCTTTGTTCAAAATCGATCCATCACCAACAAACGACTACAAAAGACACCCTATGAAATCTTAAATGGAAGAAAACCCAATGTCAATCTTTTCCATATCTTTGGCTGCAGATGCTTCATTAAAAATAATAAAGATCACTTAGGTAAATTCGCACCCAAAAGTGATGAAGCAATCTTCATGGGTTACTCCTCAAAGTCAGTAGCTTATCGAGTTCTAAACAAAAGAACACGAGTCATTGAAGAAAGCTTCGACATAGAATTTGATGATCAGTATCAATGGAGAAAGAAGAATCAAGATATTCTATATGTAATGGAGAACGATATTCCAGTGGGACATCGACCCATTCATACAGTTGAAATTGATTACGACTTACTCTTTGACACACCAGTAACTGCAAAAGATGCGGAAGTGATCCACTCTCCAGATGCAATTTAGCAGATCACTTCAATATCAGAACCTTACACGCCATCGACACCCATGACGTCTGACAATCAAACAGAATCTCCGATCAACACTTCAGAATTTGAGGGGGAGCACTTGCTCCCTTCACCAAATCATCAGACTCAGAAAGAACCATCACATCCAGCAACTGCTGAGGGGGAGTCCAGACTCCCGAGTCATGTTGATGGGATATTTCAATCCGAAAGGGGCCATCAAACTTCAGAAGATACTTTATCAAGAGATGTCCAACCAGAGGATACTCAAGTTCATTCCTCTTATGCCGCAATCGATAATTCACCAGTCTTCACCTTTGAAGCCGATGAAAATACATCAGCTGAAGAATCACAAATTCAAAACACTACTTCTGAAGACACCCACTTCATCCAAGATATCTCCCCTCCAATTTCTGATCCAGCTCTTCTTCCAAATTACTTAAATAGACTCGGAGTCATCCTCCGAACCAAATCATCGGATATCCCTCATCCAAAGTTCAGACAAGGTCAAAGAAGTCAATTCAAGATGAATGTCACTATGTCTCTTACATCAGCAAAGTTGAACCAAAGACAGTCCTAGACGCTCTAGACGACGACGATTGGATTAGAGCCATGCAAGAAGAACTATCAGAATTCAAAAGAAACAATGTCTGGGATCTTGTTCCAAGACCATCAAATCACAGAGTCATCGGTACTAGATGGGTCTTCCGAAACAAACTTGATGACATGGGCACAGTAGTCAGAAACAAAGCCAGATTAGTAGCAAAAGGATATAGTCAGATTGAAGGACTTGACTATGATGAACCATATGCACCAGTAGCAAGACTAGAAGCCATCAGAATCTTTCTAGCCTATGCGGCACACAAAAACATAATTGTACATCAAATGGATGTAAAAAGTGCATTTCTCCAAGGTAATCTTCAAGAAACTGTTTATCTTCAACAACCTCCTGGTTTTGAAGATCTATCTCGTCCCAACCATGTTTACCGTCTGAATAAGGCAGTATACGGTCTAAAGCAATCACCCAGAGCTTGGTACGAAACATTATCAAACTTTCTAGTATCATTTGGATATAGAAGAGGAGTCATTGATCCGACATTCTTTGTTCGATCCCATCAAAATCACATCATGATCGTCCAAGTCTATGTATATGATATCATCTTCGGATCCATAAATCAAGCAATGGTGGATGGATTTGCAAAAATAATGACCGATAAATTTCACATGAGCATGAACAGAGAAATAAACTTCTTCCTCGGTCTACAAATTAAGCAAACCAAAAGAGGCATCTTCATCCATCAAGAAAAATATACAAATGAACTTCTGAAGAAATTTTCCCTTGAAAATTGCTCAAATGCCAAAGTTCCGATATCCACCAACCATAAACTCTTTGCTGACCCCGAAGGCGAGGTGGTAGATCATAAGAGATATCGAGGAATGATAGGACCACTCTTGTACTTAACCGCAAGTAGACCCGACATCATGTTTTCAACTTGTCTATGTGCCAGATATCAAGCTGCTCCGAAATTATCACATCTGACAGCAGTGAAGCAAATTTTCAAATATCTCAAAGGAACAAAGGCAATGGGACTATGGTATCCAATCGGAGACAACTTCAAACTCCAAGCATTCACCGATTCGGACCATGCAGGATGCAAATTGGATCGGAAAAGCACGTCCGGAGGCTGTCAATTCCTAGGTGGAAGACTAGTTAGCTGGTCATCAAAGAAACAAAACTGTGTCGCCCTGTCCTCAGCAGAAGCCGAATACGTGGCTGCATCTACCTGCTGTTCACAAGTTCTCTAGATGAAGACTCAGGTCATGGACTATGGTTATCGATTCCTACAAGTTCCTATCTACTGTGATTCCAAGAGTGCCATAGCAATTTCTCATAATCCCATTCAACACTCTATGACCAAACACATCGATCTCAGATATCATTTCATCAAAGATCAGATTCTAGAAGGTAACATTGAACTTTATTTCATTCCTACCGAAGAACAAGTTGCTGATGTCTTCACAAAAGCCTTAGACTCCACTAAATTTAACAATTGTCTGTACAAATTGGGTATGTTGAATCCGGATTCTGATTTCTTCAGAGAATGATATTCAGTTTCTGACTATCATCCACTACGCAAACACCCAGTTCTGAACATCTACTGACTATTCTCATAGAACTTTAAACCTTCTGATTTCTCTTATAATAACCTTAGAAAATCTCTTTCAACATTCACGAGTTATCACACATATAAAAAAACCATAAATATTTTATTAAGACAAAAAGCCATTACATTCACTGAATCCATTAAGTTATACACGTAAACATCTCAAAAACATATCAAAAGCTATGACTTAAGATTCTATTACAAAAACAGCTAAAAAACATTCAAAACAAAAAGATCCCCCCTTCATCCCCTCCACCTTAATGCTTGTTGTACTGCCATTTTGGAGGATTTCCATACGAAAAGTTCTGTGTGATTCGCACAGACGAATCACACACTCGCATAGTTTTCCCGTCTAGCAGCACAACATCATAAACATCGTCGCCGATCCCGTCGTCAATGACTCCGTTCCACCACCCTTGTCGATCCCATGCATCGACATAGTCTCCGACTTTGTATTCTACTATCACAGTCGGTAGAATAGGACGAAGAAGACCATATTTTACCCTCACGATCATCATCCTTCCGGTGGTATTGTCCGGCAAACACCTCAGCGGCACCTCACACCGCCGTTTCCAGGTTTTCTTGATCACCCCTTCATAAAATCCTCCAGAGAAATCTCCATGCGTCAGTTTCAATTCCACCTCATCAAAACACTTAAAGAAGAATCGAGCCATTTCTGCAAAGCAAGATCAGTGTAGTTAGTTTAACTCTTGTGTTTTGCGTGGTTAAAAGGTTAGCCCGTAAACCCTTTTTATAATCCCCCAGCATGCCCATTCATCTACTCTAATTAAAATATATCGAGGTCATAATGATTCTAGTGGGCAGTTAATGCACCCGTCAAATCAGCATCATGGCCTAAAAACTGTTGATTAGACGGTACGGCAACTTTGCCGGCGTAATGGATAAACTGCTCTTGCTTCCATCCTGATTTTTCTCACTTTTTGATAACTGACACATTACCACCTAACTCTCTCACTCCCCCTCTCTAAATATCCCTTATCTCTAAAAACGACAAAACTTACCTTCTTTCAAAATCCTTCAATTCACAAACACCTAAGTTATCCATCAAGTGGTTATTCTCAGAACGTAACCTCTGAAGTTTCTTCTCCGAACCACAATCAGAACTCTCACTCTCGTACCATTTCTGACCAATAGCTCTCTGAAACACTATCTCTATTCAAACCTTCTATTTCCGAATCACACTCTCCATTTCTGATTTATGCCTTCTGATTCCTTCCCATATTTCTGAACCTCCATATCCCCACTCATAATCAGAACTCTCTCTCTCTCACTCAGCATTCTTTCACTCTAAAACTCTTCTCAGATCTCAATTTCCCAGACTCACCTCAACCTCTGACATTCAATTCTACTGATTCATTAAACTACTCAGCACTACCTGCCCCTGATCACGTTAGAAACTCAACCAATACACTAATCCTTACCTTTGACACCTTGACCACACTGCTGACCGAATTCAAATCATCACAAAATCATGAGGCAATGGTCAAAGAACTTGTTGAAATTAAAGACCGAGTAGCTGCCCTAGAGAAGAAAGACAGCGATATTCTTCTACATTGCGACGATCATGCAGAAAAGATCATTCATGATGGACTCGCAAAACTTGATGTTCAACAGGCATCCGATGCAACAAACATGATGAAGACTGCCCAGAAGATGCTCACTGAAGTGGAGAAAATGTCAACAACAAGTTCCTGAGCTTCTAACCAACGTACAAACCAAGCTCAAAGACTCCATGGACCATATGGCCAACTATCTGAATGGAGTTCTGGCCGAAAATTTCTCCCTCAGAAGAACAAATGCCCTTCTCCTTCAGATGGTTACCCAAACCCTGCAAAACATCACCGGCACCATGGCTGGTCCTATTGAACAAATCAAACTCTGCACAAAACTGAACATGGACGCCATGGAAGCCCTTCAAACCATGTATGATACACCTCTTCCTGATTGTATCAAGAAGGAAGTCACCACCGTCTCCGAAAAGCTAGATTCCATCTTGCCTGTGACCCCTTCCGTTCCTACAGGTGCCCCAGGAGGGGGAAAGGCGGATGATAAAGCAGTAGAAACAATCCAAACTATTGACATGTTGATAGACACCACTGCTGGCCCAAGTGGAAAAAAAGATCAAGGAGACACCCAGCAGGAAGACACAAATGCCGATAAAGGAGAAACCCAAGAAAACACGAACAACGACGAGAATATTGATCCTCCTCCGAAACCTAGTCTCCTTCTCCTCAGAAATCTCCTTCTCCTCAGAAACCTCCTTCTCCTCAGAATTCTCCTTCTCAGAAACCATCACCTTCAAAATCTTCTTCCAAATCCCTTAAAATTCAGAACCCAATGGATGAGGATCACTCAGAAGAAATTCTTGTATACTCGCCCATCAAAGAATCCGATCCCCCAGAGATTAAGGAAAAGAAATCGAAAGATCAAGGACAAGAAATCGAAATTCTTCGATTCTCTTGAACGTGATAAAACTCCTAGCACAGAGTCAGACCCCAACCTAAACCAAGACAATCCAGCTGACTCGAGTGGACCCAATCTGTCAAATATCATGCATCTCTGACCATTGATCGATTCAGACTACCAACCTTTCAAAACATACAATCCTCCTCTTACATCCCAACATAACTGGGACATACCGTTGAACCTCAACGGAGAAAAATACAAATACACTCTGAACTTTGCTGCAGAATCAGGACCTCACAAAGAGCTAGCTGCTTACTACTGGAATCTGTAGTTCCTTAAGAAATGGACCAACCCTCAAGAGGAAACATGGTCAAACGAACCCATAACAGCCGTTCGAAGTGTTAAAAGGAGAAAATTTCAAAAATATAATTTCTTCGAATATGAGCTGGTCAGAAACGCCGATTACGACAACACAACTTTGATAACTGAAGCCGATTTCCGAAACATGAATCCAGCTGACATCTACTCAATAACTGTAAAGCTATCTCATAAAGAAAAACAAGATGCCAGAGAAGCTTATATAGCAGCAAAAAGATTTCTACACCGCATTGTAGAGGAATTCTGCTACAACGATGCTGAAATGTACAAGATCATCAAAGACCATCATGATCTGCAAATAATACCCAAACCTGATCTATCAATTCCAAACAATCGAGACAAATGGAAAAGAGGTGCCACCTTCGATCCAGAACTCGGATTGGTATATAAGAATCCTTAAGAAAAAGGATCCTTCCTTTTCCTTCGTGCTGATCAAATTAGAAGAATCTCCAATGGAATGGTGAATGTGTACATCAAGGCCCTGCAGAAATCAACTTCATCAGATCCAGAAGCAAAGAAAGAACTACTTCTCAAATTGCAATGGCTACTGGAAGTCAGAAAGTTCTGGCGATATGCTGCAAAACAAGGCGTACTGGATAAATGGGAAAAATGACTCAAACCCCTCGATTGGTCACCGAAGGGGGAATTGTTAGTACTGAAAGTCTAAATCATTGACTAACTCGTAGTTTGATATTTTAGGATTGTAATGTCAAACTTCTTATTTTGATGGAATGAATTTACTTTCATGTGAATGTTTTGATGAATGATTTAATTGTTAATGTATGCCCTCAACAAAAATTTCTGATAAGTTAAGTTCGGATAACATCGCAATCATCCGAAATCCAGTAATGGATTTCGGAACTCCAAAAGAGCTCAAGATCAGAAATTACTCTGAAGATCACACTCCGAACTAACTCAGAAGACCAAGTCATACATAATCATATTTCCAAAGACACTCTGATTAAACCAGCCAGGACTCCGAAATCCACTCAGGATTTCGGACTATAAATATCAACCAACTCAAGGAAATATCTTACTCAAACATTCAACAAAGAAGACTGAAGATCAAAGAATATCTAGAAGATAAGGCAAAGGATAAGTACTCCAACTTATAGGACATAATTAGACTAGATCAGTCGTGGCCTGTTAGAAGCATGTCTGTTGTACTTTAGAGTATTATTATATTATAGGCAAGCCACCCTAGTCTGACATTGTATTTTTATAATAGATTTACCTTCTCTTATCTGACTAAAGAGAGACGTGTTGTCTCATCTTCAGTCCATAGGTTATTATCCGATGGTCATCCCTTAGTCTATAAGAGGAAGACCAAGTTCTTCTTCAGTCTTCATGGTTTTGAGAGACTTCATGTAATACATTTCAATTATCAATACAATCTCTCATTCCATCAACTCTTGTGTTCTTATCTGCGTTTCTTACTGTTCTTATCTTTCTAGCACATTTAACTTTCAGTCTATAATTTTCAAGTTATATTACTGCTAATCCTTATTATTGTTGAGCTATTAAGATCAATTCTAAGTATCACTCCTTCATTATAATTTCGCAACAACATCAAGTCTTTGGACTTGTCCATATCAAGTCTCAGGACTTGTCCCTCCGAAACTTCCAGTTTCGGACCTCACTTATTCCGCAATCTTTATTTCCGCACTTACTTAGAATATTTGGTGACAATAGGTGGCGATTCGAAAGTTTGCGGTGGAGGACACAAAAGCAGTCCTAGTATTTGAGAAAGTGGTGTATGCAGAGAGGAAAGTGGACGCCGGAAAAATTTATAACATGACAATCACAGCTAAAGATGTCGATATACTAAATAAATATCGAGTCATTTTTTGGGTTAATCTAATGGGTATTAATATGCTTTTATCTTTTGAAGGACCTATGTAATACAATAAATATATTTGTTTTCTTCTTACGCATAATTTGATGTCGGTATAAATCCAAATGAGGACGCGTTAAATGTCTCTTCACTCACTTTCAAGTATAATTTTCTTGTTTGTGGAGCAAAATACCTACTAGCTAGTGTCGTAAATAAGACGTATACATGCAAGTCCGGTAAGTAAGATGATCAGGTTGAATCTTTGTAGGGTTTCTGAAAAATATCATTAATGTAACACCCCAACTTTACATGACATGCATTATAAAAAATATGACATCATTAGATATGATGTCGATGTCTAGCGGAAACACGGTCCAATTTTTCACCTTTAAGTTTATAACACAATACAACTAATGCGGGTTATATTTAGAAACTATAGAAACACTAAATAAATTATACAAGCGATATAATATGTGCATCTAATTTCATTATTCTCTCTTGTAAATCTGTGTCAGCTGTCTAGTCACGAAAGCTATCTTTGCTGATGGGACTCTGCTCCAACCGGGTACGTGGCACACATGTCATTTAAAAATAATGCATAAGATATTGAAATGTCTTGAGAGTAGATGGATTTTAGACCCAAAACATATGTATAAAATATTTTTTTTAATTTAAAAATGACTGTTAAAATCATTTTTCTTTTTCCCAAATGCTTTCTCCATAAAATGACTCGATGGTCACATATGCTTGTATATATAATATACTTTCAAATAGCTTGTATGCTAAAATAATTTATGCTTAAATACCCGTTTTCAACAGTAAATAATAAACTAAATAATCATTTTTCTTTACTTCTTTGTAATACCAAAATACCATCCTTTCAGTTACTCGTAAACAAGGTATACACATTACTATGGAGATTTCGGCATATAATAGTTGAAATCGTTATGGAAATTGTTACATAAAAACTATCAAAGATATCCCTTGTTTAAATACAAAAGATTCCAATGGTATACTTGATATTCAAGTTTCAACATAATAACAAAAGTTGCCAAAACTTAATGAAAACCATAAACTGAAAGGTCTGGAACTTCAATCTATAAAATCAATCTAAAATAATCAAATGGAGTATTGTAAACATGACTGAAGATGAGCCGACAAAACATATATATAAATAATTAATTAGTTTTTTTCTCGTTAGGTTCTTGGTAGTCGTGACAATAATATTTGGTTGTTAACAAAAATGCTACATTGTAATAATATCATTATTACCAATTGATTCTCTACACTAAGGACTGATGTCTATGGTAAACGTTTTAAGGATATCATTTATTAACGATTTACGTTACAAATAATCATAATAACCGCCATTCTATAAATATTGTCCACCTCGAATTCTTTTACAATCCAAAATGAGAACTGTTGGTGAATTTCTTCTTCTCACCATACTTTGTGTCTCGTTATGTGTTCTTCGACTTGATGTCACTACCGCATCCCAAGGTGATGAATTGGTTGGTGGCTTTTCAACACTTGACCCAAACGACCCAAAAGTGGTGGCGATTGGAAAGTTTGCGGTGGATAAGCACAATGAGGACACAAAAGCAGTCCTAGTGTTTGAGAAAGTGGTGTATGCAGAAAGGAAAGTAGACGCCGGAAAAATTTATAACATGACAATCATAGCTAAAGATGGCGATATACTAAATAAATATCGAGTCATTGTTTGGGTTAATCTAATGGGTATTAATATGCTTTTGTCTTTTGAAGGAACTATGTAATAGAATAAATATATTTGTTTTCTTCTTACGCATAATTTGATGTCGGTATAAATCCAAATGAGGACGCATTAAATGTTTCTTCACTCACTTTCAAGTATAATTTTCTTGTTTGTGGAGCAAAATACCTACTAGCTAGTGTCGTAAATAAGACGTATACATGCAAGTCCGGTAAGTAAGATGATCAGGTTGAAGCTTTTGCAAAAGCTTCTGCATAATTTTTTTCTAATTATGTACGAAATCATATTCACGAAAAAATGATTGTTTTTATCTAAGTAGTTTTTATAACTTTTGTACAACCTTTTTTGCACACCGTTATCGTATCTTTGTTTTGATTCGATTTTTCTTTATGGTTTTTCCGTTTTTACAAATAAGATAGTAAAATATATTTAGTCAATTCTACATATAAAATTTTTAATCATCCAATTTCAAAACTAACACACGGTTTTGAATCTTTGTTGGGTTTCTGAAAAATATGGTCGATATAACACCCCAACTTTACGTGACCTGCATTATAAAAAAATGACATCATTATATATCATGTCGATGTCTAGCGGAAATACGGTCAAATTTTTCACCTTTAAGTTTATAACACAATACAACTAATGCGGGTTATATTTAGAAACTATAGAAACATTAAATAAATTATACAAGTGATATAATATGTACATCTAATTTCATTATTCACTCTTGTGAATAGGTGTCAGCTGTCTAGTCACGAAGGGTATCTTTGCTGATGAGACTCTGCTCCAACCGAGTATGTGGTACACATGTGGTACACATGTCATTTAAAAATAATACATAAAATATTGAAATGTCTTGAGAGTAGATGGATTTTAGACCGAAAACAAATGTATAAAATATTTTTCTTTTAATTTAAAAATGACTCTTAAAATCATTTTTCTTTTTCCCAAAAGCTTTCTCAATAAAATGACTCGATGGTCACATATGCTTGTATATATAATATACTTTCAAATAGCTTGTATGGTATAATAATTTATACTTAAATACCCGTTTTCAACAGTAAACAATAAACTAAAATAATCATTTTTCTTTACTTCTTTGTAATACCAAAATACCATCCTTTCAGTTACTCGTAAACAAGGTATACACATTACTATGGAGATTTCTGCATATAATAGTTGAAATCGTTATGGAAATTGTCACATAAAAACTATCAAAAATATCCCTTGTTTAAATACCAAAGATTCCGATGGTATAGTTGATATTCAAGTTTCAACATAATAACAAAAGTTGCCAAAACTTAATGAAAACCATAAACTGAAAGGTCTGGAACTTCAATCTATAAAATCAATCTAAAATAATCAAATGGAATATTGTAAACATGACTAAAGATGAGCAGACAAAACATAGATATAAATAATGAATTAGTTTTTTTTCTCAATTCTGTGGTGATTTAGTGTTTTTTGCAATTTTGTAGTCATCGGTGAAAAAGAGTAGTACTAAAAGGAAACTACTGTTTACTCGATTTGTGACTGGTCGTTTACTTGGTTTGGAAGTAGACAGTCTAAAATTGTGATTAATTTGGTTAATTAGTTAAAATAACACAATTAACGTCACTTCCCTTGTTATTTATTGTTTTCTCGTTAGGTTCTTGGTAGTCGTGACAATAATATTCGGTTGTTAACAAAAAACTACATTGTAATAATATCATTATTACCAATTGATTCTCTACACTAAGGATTGATGACTATGGTAAACGTTTTAAGGATATCATTTATTAACGAGTTACGTTACAAATAATCATAATAACTGCCATTCTATAAATATTGTCCACCTCAAATTCTTTTACAATCCAAAATGAGAACTGTTGGTCAATTTCTTCTTCTCGCCATAATTTGTGTCTCGTTGTGCATTCTTCGGCTTGATGTCACTACCGCATCCCAAGCTGATGAATTGGTTGGTGGCTTTTCAACGGTTGACCCAAATGACCCAAAAGTGGTGGCGATTGGAAAGTTTGCGGTGGATAAGCACAATGAGGACACAAAAGCAGTCCTAGTGTTTGATAAAGTGGTGTATGTAGAGAGGAAAGTGGACGCCGGAAAATTTTATAACATGACAATCACAGCTAAAGATGGCGCTATACTAAATAAATATCGAGTCATTGTTTGGGTTAATCTAATGGGTATTAATACGCTTTTGTCCTTTGAAGGACCTATGTAATAGAAATAATATATTTGTTTTCTTCTTATACATAATGTGATGTTAGTGTAAATGCAAATGAGGACGCATTAAATGTTTCTTAACTCACTTTCAAGTATAAATTTCTTATTTGTGGAGCAAAATACGTACTAGCTAGTGGCGTAAATAAGACGTATACATGCAAGTCCGGTAAGTAGTAAGATGATCAGGTTGAAGCTTTTGCTAAAGCTTTTGCATAATTTATTTCTAATTATGTACGAAATCATTTTCACGAAAAAATGATTGTTTTTATCTAAGTAGTTTTTATAACTTTTGTACAACTTTTGATGCATACCGTTATTGTATCTTTGTTTTTATTCGATTTTTCTTTATGGTTGTTTTTACAAATGCGATAGTAAAATATATTTGGTCAATTCTACATATAAAATTTTTAATCATCCATTTTTAAAACTAACACACAGTTTTGAATCTTTGTAGGTTTTCTGAAAAATATCATTGATGTAACATCCCAACTTTACATGATCGGCATTATAAAAAATATTATATCATTAGATATCATGTTGACGTCTAGCGGAAATACGGTCCAATTTTTCACATTTAAGTTTATAAGACAATACAACTAATGCGGGTTATATTTAGAAACTATAGAAACACTAAATAAATTATACAAGCGATATAATATGTATATCTAATTTCATTATTCTCTCTTGGAAATCAATGTCCGCAATCTAGTCACGAAAGCATCTTTGCTGATGAGACTCTGCTCCAACCGAGTACGTGGCACACATGTCATTTAAAAATAATACATAAAATATTGAAATGTCTTCAGAGTAGATGGATTTTAGACCCAAAACATATGTATAAAATATTTTTCTTTTAATTTAAAAATGACTCTTAAAATCATTTTTCTTTTTCCCAAAAGCTTTCTCAATAATATGACTCGATGGTCACATATGCTTGTATATATAATATACTTTCAAATAGCTTGTATGGTATAATAATTTATACTTAAATACCCGTTTTCAACAGTAAACAATAAACTAAAATAATCATTTTTCTTTACTTCTTTGTAATACCAAAATACCATCCTTTCAGTTACTCGTAAACAAGGTATACACATTACTATGGAGATTTCTGCGTATAATAGTTGAAATCGTTATGGAAATTGTCACATAAAAACTATCAAAAATATCCCTTGTTTAAATACCAAAGATTCCAATGGTATACTTGATATTCAAGTTTCAACATAATAACAAAAGTTGCCAAAACTTAATGAAAACCATAAACTGAAAGGACTGGAACTTCAATCTATAAAATCAATCTAAAATAATCAAGAGGAATATTGTAAACATGACTGAAGATGAGTCGACAAAACATAGATATAAATAATGAATTAGTTTTTTTCTCAATTCTGTGGTGATTTAGTGTTTTTTGCAATTTTGTAGTCATCGGTGAAAAAGAGTAGTACGAAAAGGAAACTACTGTTTACTCGATTCGTTACTAGTCGTTTGAAGGACCTATGTAATAAAATAAATATATTTGTTTTCTTCTTACGCATAATGTGATGTCAGTATAAATGCAAATGAGGACGCATTAAATGTTTCTTCACTCACTTTCAAATATAATTTTCTTGTTTGTGGAGCAAAATACCTACTAGCCAGTCTCGTAAATAAGACGTATACATGCAAGTCCGATATGTAAGATGATCACGTTGAAGCTTTTGCTAAAGCTTTTGCATAAATTTTTTTAAATTATGAACGAAATCATTTTTACGAAAAAATGATTGTTTTTATCTAAGTAGTTTTTATAACTTTTATACAACTTTTTATGCATATCGTTATGGTATCTTTGTTTTTATTCGATTTTTCTTTATGGTTTTTCCGTTTTTACAAATGCGATAGTAAAATATGTTTCGTCAATTCTACGTATAAAATTTTTAATCATCCAATTTTAAAACTAAACACACAGTTTTAAATCTTTGTAGGGTTTCTAAAAAATATCATTGATATAACACCACAACTTTACATGACATGCATTATAAAAATATGACATCATTAGATGTCATATTTTTCACCATTAACTTTATAACACAATACAACTAATGATGGTTATATTTAGAAATTATAGAAACCCTAAATAAGTTATACAAGCGACATAATAGGTACATCTAATTTCATATTCTCTCTTGTAAATCTGTGTCAGCTATCTAGTCATGAAAGCTAGCTTTGCTGATGAGACTCTGATCCAACCGAGTATGTGGCACACATGTCATTTAAAAATAATACATAAGATATTGAATTGTCTTGAGAGTAGATGTATAAAATAATTTTCTTTTAATTTAAAAATGAATCTTAAAATCAATTTTCTTTTTCCCAAAAGCTTTCTCAATAAAATGACTTGATGGTCACATATACTTGTATATATAATATATTTTCAAATAGCTTGTATGTTAAAATAATTTATACTTAAATACACGTTTTCAACTCTAAATAATAAACTAAAATAATCATTTTTCTTTACTTCTTTGTAATACCGAAATACCATCCTTTCAGTTACTCGTAAACAAGGTATACACATTACTATGGAGATTTCTGCATATAATAGTTGAAATCGTTATGGAAATTGTCACATAAAAACTATAAAAAACATCCCTTGTTTCAATACCAAAGATTCCAACGGTATACTTGATATTCAAGTTTCAACATAATAACAAAAGTTGCCAAAACTTAATGAAAACCATAAACTGAAAGGTGTGGAACTTCAATCTATAAAATCAATCTAAAAGAATCAAATGGAATATTGTAAACATGACTCAAGATGAGCTGAATAAACATAGATATAAATAATGAATTAGTTTTTTCTGAATTTTGTGGTGATTTTGTGTTTTTTTGCAATTTTGTAGTCATCGGTGAAAAAGAGTAGTACGAAAAGGAAACTGTTGTTTACTCGATTCGTTACTAGTCGTTTACTTGGTTTGGTAGTAGAAATTCTAAAATTGTGATTAATTGGGTTGATTAGTTAAAATAATACAATTAACGTCAATTCCCTTGTAATTTATTGTTTTCTCGTTAGGTTCTTGGTAGTCGTGTGAATAATATTCGGTTGTTAACAGAAAAGCTACATTGTAATAATATCATTACCACCGATTGATTCTCTACACTAAGGATTGATGTCTATGATAAACGTTTTAAGGATATCATTTATTAACGATTTACGTTACAAATAATCATAATAACCGCCATTCTATAAATATTGTGCACCTCGAATTCTTTTACAATTCAAAATGAGAACTGTTGGTCAATTTCTTCTTCTCACCATACTTTGTGTCTCATTGTGCATTCTTCGCCTTGATGTGACTACCGCATCCCAAGGTGATGAATTGGTTGGTGGCTTTTCAACAGTTGACCCAAATGACCTAAAAGTGGTGGCGATTGGAAAGTTTGCGGTGGATAAGCACAATGAGGACACAAAAGCAGTCCTAGTGTTTGAGAAAGTGGTGTATGCAGAGAGGAAAGTAGATGCCGGAAAAATTTATAACATGACAATCACAGCTATAGATGGCGATATACTAAATAAATATCGAGTCATTGTTTGGGTTAATCTAATGGGTATTAATATGCTTTTGTCTTTTGAAGGACCAATGTAATCGAATAAATATATTTGTTTTCTTCTTACGCATAATGTGATGTCAGTATAAATCAAAATGAGGACGCATTAAATGTTTCTTCACTCACTTTCAAGTATAATTTTCTTGTTTGTGGAGCAAAATACCTACTAGCTAGTGTCGTAAATAAGACGTATACACGCATGACTGGTAAGTAAGATGATCAGGTTGAAGCTTTTGCTAAAGCTTTGGCATATTTTTTTCTAATTATGTACGAAATCATTTTTAAGAAAAAATGATTGTTTTTATCTAAGTTGTTTTTATAACTTTTGTACAACTTTTTATGCATACCGTTGTTGTATCTTTTTTTTTATTTGGTTTTTCTTTATGATTTTTCCGTTTTTACAAATGCGATAGTAAAATATATTTGGTCAATTCTACATATAAAATATTTAATCATTGATGTACCACCCAACTTTACATGACATGCATTATAAAAATATGACATCACTAGATATCATGTCGATGTCTAGCGGAAATACGGTCCAATTTTTCACCTTTAAGTTTATAACACAATACAACTAATGCGGGTTATATTTAGAAACTATAGAAACACTAAATAAATTATACAAGCGATATAATATATACATCTAATTTTATTATTCTCTCTTGTAAATCTATGTCAGCTATGTAGTCACAAAAGGTATCTTTGCTGATGAGACTCCGAGTACGTGGCACACATGTCATTTACAAATAATACGTAAGATGTTGAAATGTATTAAGAGTGGATGGGTTTTAGACGTAAGACATATTTATAAAATATTTTTCTTTTGATTTAAAAATGACTCTTAAAATCATTTTTCTTTTTCCCAAAAGCTTTTTCAATAAAATGACTCGATGGTCATATATTCTTGTATAAATAATATACTTTCAAATAGCTTGTTTGTTAAAATAATTTATACTTAAATACCTATTTTCAAGAATAAATAATAAACTAAAATAATCATTTTCTTTACTTTTTTGTAGTACCCAAATACCATCCTTTCAGTTACTTGTAAACAAGGTATACAAATTACTATGGAGATTTCTGCATATAATAGTTGGAACCGTTATGGAAATTGTCACATAAAAACTATCAAAAATATCCCTTGTTTAAATACCAAACAATCCCATGGTATACTTGATATTCAAGTTTCAACGTAATAACAAATGTTGCCAAAACTTAATGAAAACCATAAACTGAAAGGTCTGGAACTTCAATCTATAAAATCAATCTAAAATAATCAAATGGAATATTGTAAACATGACTCAAGATGAGCCGACTAAACATAGATATAAATAATAAATTAGTTTTTTCTCAATTCCATGGTGATTTAGTGTTTTTTGCAATTTTGTAGTCATCGGTGAAAAATAGTAGTACGAAAAGGAAACTATTGTTTATTCGATTCGTTACTAGTCGTTTACTTGGTTTGGTAGTAGAAATTCTAAAATTTTGATTAATTGGGTTGATTAGTTAAAATAATACAATTAACGGCACTTCCCTTGTAATTTATTGTTTTCTCGTTAGGTTCTTGATTGTCGTGTCAATGGTAAACATTTTAAGGATATCATTTATTAACCATTTACGTTTCAAATAATCATAATAACCCCATTCTTTAAATATTGTGCACCTCAAATTTTTTTACAATCCAAAATGAGAACCGTTGGTCAATTTCTTCTTCTAACCATACTTTGTGTCTCGTTGTGCATTCTTCGCCTTGATGTCACTACCGCATCCCAAGTTGATGAATTTGTTGGTGTGCACTCTTTTTCACCGATGACTACAAAACTTAATGAAAACCATAAACTGAAAGGTCTGGAACTTCAATCTATAAAATCAATCTAAAATAATCAAATGGAATATTGTAAACATGACTCAAGATGAGCCGACTAAACATAGATATAAATAATGAATTAGTTTTTTCTCAATTCTACGGTGATTTAGTGTTTTTTTGCAATTTTGTAGTCATCGGTGAAAAAGAGTAGTACGAAAAGGAAACTACTGTTTACTTGATTCGTTACTAGTGGTTTACTTGGTTTGGTAGTAGAAATTCTAAAATTGTGATTAATTGGGTTGATTAGTTAAAATAATACAATTAACGTCACATCCCTTGTAATTTATTGTTTTCTTGTTAGGTTCTTGGTTGTCGTGTCAATGGTAAACATTTTAAGGATATCATTTATTAACCATTTACGTTTCAAATAATCATAATAACCCCATTCTATAAATATTGTGCACCTCAAATTTTTTTACAATCCAAAATGAGAACCGTTGGTCAATTTCTTCTTCTAACCATACTTTGTGTCTCGTTGTGCATTCTTCGCCTTGATGTCACTACCGCATCCCAAGTTGATGAATTTGTTGGTGGCTTTTCAACAGTTGACCCAAATGACCCAAAAGTGGTGGCGATTGGTAAGTTTGTGGTGGACAAGCACAATGAGGACACAAACAAAAGCAGTCCTAGTGTTTGAGAAAGTGGTGTATGCAGAGAGGAAAGTGGATGCCGAAAAATTTTATAATATGACAATCACAGCTAGAGATGGTGATATACTAAATAGATATCGATTCATTGTTTGGATTAATCTAATGGGTATTAATATGCTTTTTGTCTTTTGAAGGACCTATGAAATAGAATAAATATATTTTTTTTCTTCTTACCCATAAAGTGATGTCAGTATAAATCCAAATGAGGACGCATTAAATGTTTCTTCACTCACTTTCAAGTATAATTTTCTTGTTTGTGAAGCAAAATACCTACTAGCTAGTGTGGTCAATAAGACGTATACATGCAATTCCAGTAAGATGATCAGGTGATTAGTCTGATTATACATAAGAGGGAACTATTTGGCTCTCTTTGCTTCACGACTTTACTTGATACCAATTCAGACAAAAGAGTTTGTAAAACTTAAGAGTTGTTTGGACGAAAAATCAAAGAAGAGACAACAGGTAATACGATTCATAATCACATATATGATTTGTAATCTAAATTTTGTTGAGGTGTAATGCTAAATTAATTAATATTAAAAACGTATTTTATTAATAGCTTAATCTGCAGCGGTATAAATATGATAATTGGAGGTAAGCATTCAAGAATTTAGGAAAAAACATAATAGGTTTTTTTTTTAATGAAACTGAAAGTTAAATTGCCAAATTGAGCACCTAATTACATAAAATGATTTTTTCTGTCAAATGGCAACTATATGAAAACGCTCGTGTTTTTCTAGATATTTTGTATGGCCAAACATGAATTCTTTGGAGCATATAAACTAAAACCAGAACATTTTGAAGGGATTTATTCATAATAACAAAACAATTTGCACATCGGAAGACTTAACAAGATCAAATCATAAGATAATACAAAATTCAAAAGAAGAATCATCATGTTCATAATGTAGGATCATACAGTTCGTAACAATTTCAGTAACTATGAGATGACTTATGAATTAATACCTTTGTTTGGATGTAATGATGCAACCTATAATCCCTCTAATGATTCACACCCAAGAACACCAGAAAACTAGATTGACAACTTCCTCTATGTTGAAAACAATATCCAAAAAACCTTGAACAGGGTTATGGAAATCGTAAAGGGGAGAGGAAAGGGAGAGAGGAAAGGGTGGCGGCACACAAGGAGGCCTAGAGATGCTTAGGGTTTGACCCCTAAGCCTCTATTTATTCTGGAAGGCTCCTAGGGTTTTAAACTTAAGGAGCCTCCTTACACATTGCCCCTGGACTGTCTTAATTAATTAAACTCTTTTATTAATCACTATTCAGTCCCTGTAACTAATTTCTTTAAATTAATTCCAAATTAATTTACCAATTAATCCCCAATTAGTTTCTAATTAATTTATCTCAACATAAATTAATAAACTAATTTTTCCCGCATTATTTCGGTCACTATTTGTTTTTACTGGGTCGTGAGGGAAACCCAAACATATCATTCTATTATTAGAAATATGACCAATAGTTAATGACATTGGAAACTATTTCCAACAGTCTCCCACTTGGACAAGTCATCAACTTTGTGTGGTCCAATACTTTCTAATAATCAGTAGAGAGTATGTCATTCAATGCACCTGTCGAACTCTGATCAAAATCATGAGACGACCATAAGATAAATGATCAATTATTCCTCTGTTCTACAAGATATCATTATGGACCTGAGACATGGATAAGGTCAAGCTCGAAGGTTTGAATTTTGTTTCCCGATAGTGATTTATGTGTTGGAGATAATTTTGTGCTAAAGTGCATCAGTCCATCCGAAGCCCATGCCACGCAAAGTGTCTAGTTTTGGTTTGAAGGTCCGAAGGTCTAGTGCTGGTCTGTTGGCGGATCCAAAGACACAAGTAACAAACCTTATCCATACAACACGTGCATATGTCAGACTACGCGTTGCACGATGCTCTATTCTTACGGGCTAATACTAAAGTAGAATATACCCTTTGTCTATTGAATCTTTTTGTACTATCAATGTCTTGATCATGTATAAATATCAGGATGTTATGTCTGGGTCGAGTGTGCTTGAATTCAACAACATTGTAAAACCCTCTCAAAGTTAATACTAATCATTCGACTCCATGTTTCCTCATCGAATCTGTTCATCTTGGTTGTTTATGTTCATTGTTTCTTAAATCGTTCTTCCAATATTATTAGCATATATCATTGTTCAAATTATTTACTTAGAACGTGGTATCAGAGCGGGTTTCAGCTCGAAAACTTGTGAGAGAACGATTCCGCAAGTAGAAAACGATTTTTTAGGTCTAGATTTCCACAAGTTGTATTCATTTCTACTTACACGTTTTTTTGAAAATGATTCATTCAAGGAATTTCAATACAATGGCCGATTCAACATCAACATGCGCAAACATGCTCAACTACGCAAATCTGATTGGTTCCTCAACAAGGCACCAGTTCTCATTCTAGCCTTTTATGATTATTGGGTGGAGCGTATGGAGGATTATCTTACCGGTCAAGTAAGGAATTATGGAGATCTGTAAAAGAAGAGCCTCATATGGATATAGGTGCTAGATTCGTTCTTGTTGAAGGTGAAGATGCTGAGGTAGTCACTGCAGCCAATCTTAAGAAAATCGCAAATGATGAAAGAGCCATGAGAGAACTATGAATTTTTTGGTTCTTGTTGTCAGACATCACATCCAAGGATCTACATCTGCTAAAGCGATATGGGATCGGCTGGCATTGAGATCTGTCGGTGATACAACACTTCAGTCAAGTATTGTAACCGAAGTTCTAGCTGACTTCGGAAACTTTCAGCAACAAGAGAATGAATCTCTGGAGCATGCATACGAACACTATAACAACATGGTTTATACTTTAGAAAATTATGGTGAGCTCCGAAGTCAACAAGAGGTAAACATCAAGTTTATGTATAGTCTTAGGAAGAAATGGCGTCCTATTATGCTGATGGTCAACTCATGTGAGAATATCAAGGAATAGAAACTCGCTGCTTTGTATAATCTGTTAAAATCACACGAAGAGGATATTGTGGGTAGAAGAAACGAAGCTGCAAATGCTGGATCTATGGCTCTTCTATCAAGTGTAGATGATGAAGAACAAGAAGACAAACAACCAAAGGTGTAAGAAGCCTTTTGTTAACAGTAAAGGAACAGGAAAACCCTTCGCAAATAACTACAAACCTTCGTTCACTCCCAAACCAAACCTGAAATATATCAAAACTCAGCTCCAAAAAGTGAGAACCCTTCGGCTCCGAAGTCTTCTGCTTCGAAGCCTTCTGCTTCGAAGCCTTCTCCTTCGAAGCCTTCTGCTTCGAAGCCTTCTGATAATCAACAAGTCAAATATGAGAAAGTTGAAGCAAAGGTGTCTGGAGATTTTGGTTATGACTGCAACTACTGCCATGGCAAGAACCACTTTGCCAAGGATTGTATGCTTCGTAAGAAAAATGAAACGACACCCCAAGTAAAAGACGAAGCATACTATGCCATGAAACTGAATGAAGTTAGAGAGAAAACAAAATATCTTGCACTGATGGCTTCGATGGCAGTCATGGAACCTATCAAGTGTGGTCTTCTGATTCGGATGACAAAGAAGTAAGAAAGCCATCTCACAGCGCATTTATTAATGTTGATGCTGGTAAGAGCTTTCTAAAAGGTGCTTCTAATGATGATGAAGATGAGGATGATGATGAAGGAGACTATTTGGTGAAGACTCTGAACATCGCTACGGATGGTGATTCGGATGACTTTTGCTTAATGGCAAAGGTGCTCGTCCAACCATACCTGAACATCTATCCAATCTACTCTCTTCATTTAAAATTCATGCATCTAAATATTCCTTTGATATTGCTGAAATAACTCGTGATTTCTCTATAATGAATAAAATGGTAATTAATGCTAATACAAGGGAAAATGTCAGTGAGGATGAGATTCTTCGATTGAGGGGGAGAGTTGAGAATTTGAAGTTGTCCCTAGAAAATCCCAATCTATGACTCTCAGTGTTAGAGGAATGTAAGGATAAATATTTAAATTTCGGGTGATGTAATTTTGAGACAACATAATATTTTTGTGAAACTGCAAAATGCTTATACTCTCATATTACTAGGATTTATCATTCTACTGATGTTTGCACTGATCAGCATAGAAAATTATTGCCATTCATTGAATTTGATCTTAAAAATGTTGATAATATTTCATATGAATGTGAATCTATAATTTCTAAGTCTGAGGTATCTAACACTTCGTATAAGCATGGATCAGTCCTTGTAGAAAAAATCTTAACAACAAATGAATTGTTAAAGATGCTGCCAAACGAAGTAACAATTCTTAAGAAAATAGTTCCTCAAATCGAAAAGACATAATAAATTTCTTGTGAGACTGAAAATGAATCTGATTCGAATATGGAGGAAGTTGACTGCTCCTCCTTGACTATTCAAAAGTCATCCTCTGTATCCGCATCACCCTCTGAAGGTATCTCACAATTGCCTTCGGATGACATAGCAAAAAACAAAAATTAATTCTGATTGTGAAATAACTGAATCATCAACAACAAAGAAAATAAGGAAATTGTGAAAACCAAAACTCATGTTTCGAATGAATGTGTCTCATATGAAGATTATTTCAAGGACAGTTCAATGAAACTAGTACATGTGGCCTATGTCTATCTGAAGGTTTCCTACTTCAAAAACTCTACTTTTGTACGACCAGGTGCTTCACTTCTTGTTGACAATGATTGGTCAAGATTATTGAAAAGGATAATTCCACAGTTACTGAGGAAGGATTCTTTTCATCTTCAAAAATTGTTGAAAACAATCTAAATGAACACATAGAAGTAAAAGTAAATGTGAGAAAACAAGATTTTTGTGGTCATAACATATACAATCGTTTATGTTATAAACAAGACAAAGTTCCAAAACATTTGAGTCATCTTCTAAATTGCAAAAATCAAGTTCAAACTGAAAGGAACTACAAACAAATACAAATCATGAAAGAGACTATTCAACAGAAGTTGGATGTTTTTGAAATGCTCGAAATATATGAGTATGTACCAATTGTCAAAATTGTTGAAAAAGAGTCTTAAAAATCAAAAAATCACAATTTTGAAGCCAATTGTACAAAAACCAGCATTCTTGAAAAATCATCAAAACAAAGCATCCACTTCGAACTCAAAACCAACTGTTATGATTTGAAAACCAAGACCAAAACTAACGGTTGCAATTTCAAAAGCTAAACAATCAATTTCCATTTCGAAACCAAAAAGTACTCATGTTGATACGAAGGCTTCAGCTTCCAAATCAGATCAATTCTCAAAACCGTCCTTCGTACCAACAAAACCCAACTTTCCAAATCCGAAGTATCAAAAACCATCAAAAGAAAATTTCTCCAAAGGAACAATCTGATTGATACATTTCATGTTTGGCTAGACAAAAATTTGGATATGTTCAACAAAAAAAATCTTTCACTAAATGATTTCAAGTTGGCATACGAAGAGTACTTGTGTACTTCCACACTATATAGCTCTTTGTCAAGGAAATCTACAATTAAAAAATCAAATTGGAAAAGAAATGACTTGAAGGATGATCTCATTATCAGATCAAAAGAATAATCAAAACATGAGGCCTCTTCGAAGTCATCAAAGCAAGACACCATTATATACTCCACGCCTCTAGACTGAACAACCAAGCCCATGGGCCGAACAACAAATGAGCCAAACCGAACAACCAGTGATTTTTCGGTCCCCAACCGAAAAACCCAAACCAACCCATAAAAATTGATATTTTCTATTTTTGACCCTCTAAAATGCAAAGATTAAACCAAATAAATTTATCCTAACAATCTCCCCCTTTGTTTAATGCTTTCATATAGACTTTGGGCTTCTCTTAGGCTTCAGTTGAACACTGCAGAAAATTTCAACAATCTCCCCCTTATTATAACAATCTCCCCCGTAGCAGGTGATGGGTATAGATGTTGATAAAATTCAACACATTTGCAGTGACAACTTTATCTTTGGCACTGGTTGTCTTCAGATTTGACTTGGTGAGTTCCTTAGGCTTCAGTAAGTGTCTTGAATCGGCACATCCAGCTTTTGATTTGACTTTGACTTTGACTGGAGTCTGACTCTTCATCTCTTCACTTGATCACTTCAGGTGTTGATGTAGTAACAAACTAGCTGAGGAGGAATTCTAACAGCTTGTCACATAGAATTTTAGCTTCACCTTCTTCGGGAACAAAGTTCGTGTTGAAACTTTTGAATGTTGTTTTTGACTGGCGCTTCTCGATATGTATAGTGACCGCAAATCATGTGGGTCATGGAGTCATAAACTCTCACCATAGTTGTTCAAGGATTCATCCTTGGCTCAGAATGAGACTTCCCGCAGTATCTGTGTGAACCCGGAGGAACTAACTACGATTATTTGATTATCGAAGAACTACTCGTGGCCGTTTTGATTTTGGCCTTGCATATCCTTGATCAAATATCTCAATGCAATTGACAAGTCAACAAGTTGACTTGGCTCTTGGCGAGACGTTTAATGGTATCTAAACTCTGCGGAGTGTACCATCCTAGTGCCAATTGAATCCGGTGAAGTTGTTGGGATCTCACAGTTATTGTGGTAAACAACAACGATCACTGACCCAGAGTTTCGATATTTCATCAATGTGAGGTAATATCACATTGAGTCACGAACATCTTGTTTAGAAGAAGGTATGGGTTAAGAGCGGTATGAGCATGTAATATGTCTTGGTTACTGGACATACCCATCGGCTAGACTTTCGAATTGTCATCAGTGCATGGTTTACTACACTGAATCATCCAACTCTTGACTTAAAAGCTGTGTAGGCAAGAATGGTTGTGGATGCCTCACATCTACTACTGGTGTTGTAGCAGAGATCAATGGCATAGTTTTTCGAAATATCATCACCATTTGGTTTTGAATGGTGAGTTGTCTAGTCCTTGTAGCAGAAAAATAAAGGTGGTTAAGAATGGATTGGTGCGTGTGATAGATTACGGTATGCAATCTAACCATCGGCACAGGCTTTTTAACTCTCGACTTTGAGTGGTTTCTCTCAAACTGTCTAGAAGTTTGTGTTGTAGAAAATCTTTGAGATTGTTTAAGAAAAGTTGTCAGTGCTTCAAAATTACTATGGTGAAACAGTAAGAATCATCAGCACTTAAGTGTTACCTCAGCAGTGAGTGGTATTACTCAGTGCGTCATCGGTAGGTAAGGAATGTCTTAGCGAGTCACGGTAATAGTGAAACACATATTTGACAAGAGATTTTGATCTGTATTCCTGATTGGTATTTATCAGAAACATTGACGATCGTGCAAGTATGTAAAAGAACAACATTTTTGTAGTTTTTCATTTTCTGAAAGGAAAGATATGAAAATTATAAAATTAAGGAAAGATATGAAAATTATAAAAAAAATAAAAAAATATTTTTGTATTTTTAAAGTTTTGTAATTTTTTATTTGTTTTTCTTCTCCCCCTAAATTTGTGCATGGAGGAAATTTAGTGAAAATAACGATATGAGCAAATTTAACCAGAAACAAAAATGTACAAGTTTTACAAAAAAATGAACTTTGTGGTCATCAAAACAAATCAAATCTAGTTTAAGACGAAGTTACCTTTTCAAAATTTCAACACGTCTTTAGATACAAACCCCACGTGATCCTTCATTTCTTCTTTCCCGCAACGGACACATACTCTCCATTAATGATTTGAATGTTGTGCAGTAGGGAGATGTCTCCAATCATGTGCCTGGAACAGCCATTATCATCAAACTGAGATCTGATGATATTCCTCTACAGCTGCTCCTGCACATATGTGGGATTAATTCGTCTTGGGAACCCAGTCCATCTTGAAACTGGGTCGACCATTGTCATCAACACACTTTACTTGTTCCAAGATCATATTCTGCTTATCAAATAAAGAACATGAAGAATTAGCAGGACAATTTGATGATTTGGAATATTGGCCTTGGGGTACCCATCGGTAGTTTGGTTTTTGTTGCTTGCTGTTTAACAGGATGGGTGTATCTGCACTTGAGTTTGAATCAGAACTCCCCCTTGATTTGTGCTTCTGTTTCCAATGTGGACTCGAGGACGATCCTTGAGATGAGCTCGACTTTACCGATTTCGATTTGATAGAGTCATCTTTCGAGTTTGTCCTTTTGTCTTTGGGGCCTGCTTCTTGGCCTTTGCTGCGTTCCAATCGCCATCTCTTCATCGTGATCTTGAGGGATTTCTTTTGGAAGAACTCCCTGTTGGCACATTCTGCCAGTGTTGTGCATAGAAGGGAATGTATGGGCGATAATGACAATTCCTATTGATGTGACCTGCAATCCCACAATTGAAGCACGTTTTCCTTTTCAAGTAAATGAGATTGCGACTTCGTCCTTGTCCTTTTGAATTCTTCAAGGAGTTGCCACAAGTACAAGCACAATCACATTTAGTGGAACTAGCTCTTGGTCCACAGGGAATGTCACCCTCCTTCACAAACTTTTATGGTTTGAATTTTCGAGAAGCACGATCAGTTGAACATATTGCAGCATCAGTCTTTGAACAACTAGCAGCTTTAGTACCTGGGCCCATACGAGCATCAGAAGTGTTTGCAGGTGAGATGTTAGAAAAACTCTTTTCAGAATTTGACTTGTTATAATCTTCCTTAATTTCATCTGCACACTGAACAGAAACATCAGTATTATCTAACACAACTTTCTCAGCCTGGCTGGATGTTTCAGCGACAAATATTTCGTTTAAGTCAAGGGGTGGAGTACAATTATAATTAAAAGGAGGTGGAACACTTTTGTACCCGAAAACCTGATTCTCATTCCATTTCAGCTGAGACTCAATCATGGATTCGACTATCGTGCTTGACCCTTCGAATTTTTTAAAAACAAATTCTTTATCTTGAACTTGAGCTTTCAAAGAGTCACGCTCGGCAGTCAATTTGACAATGTCCTCGTTAGCAAGTTTGAGAAGACAGTTTTTAGTGCTGTAATCATCCTGTAATATTTTGAAATCGTTTATTTTAGCTTTCAGTTTTTCTTGTAGAGGCTATATTTTCCTTTTAAGACCATAGTTGAGATTTTCAAGTTCAAATATTTCTCTAACAAGATTATCGTGTGTTCGTGAAGTTTGGCAATTAGATCAACACACGATTGAGAAGAACAAGCAACTTCTGAAGCATCTTTTGTTGCCATTTTAGTAGTTCAAGTGGACCGAAAAAGCCTTCAAATGCCAAAATATTGATTGAAAACACTGTTCACCGAAAACCAACACCGAAAAACTTAGTTTAGCCGATATACTACACGGAAACACAATTAAGCGAAAAACTGGGACAAAAAACCTTCTGACCGAAAAACCTCCACCAACCGAAATCCAAGAAACCCTAAGTTGACACCGAAAAACTTTAATGGGCTCACCGAAAAACCTCTAAATGGACCAAAAAACTTTAACCCCAACCGAACAACCTCGAAAACCCTAACCAGTTCAGCACCGCCACCGAACAACCTAGGAGCGTGACCGAAAAACACAATCAGATTTAGATCTCGCAAACAACAAGTGCTAAAACGGTGTTTTGGATCAAAAACACGATTTTTGATGACTTTTTGCTTGAAGATTGCCAAGAACACGAAGAACATCAAGCACAAAAACACCAAAATTTCGATCAAACAGTCCAAAACAGTCCAAAATCCTTCAAAACTTCAAGATCCAAGCAAAGGAAAGAAGAGATTGATACCAAAACACTAAAAAACACAAGGTTTTCAAGCTCTGATACCAACTGTAGGTCCCAATTAAACTCACGGATCTTCACACGGTATCAATCAAATCAATCAAAACACAAAAGTAATCCTTCAATGCACTCGATTCTATTAATTAATCGACTAGTACATAAGAACAATGGTTTCTTAAACTTGAGAGAATTTTATCTATGAACACTAGAGCTCCAAAACAACCAACCTAGAAAAGAGAACACAAGACACCTATACATACTACACGCCTCTAGACCGAACAACCAAGCCCATGGGCCGAAAACCATGATGCCAGACTGAACAACCAATGGTTTTTCGGTCCCCAACCGAAAAACCCAAAACAACCCATATAATTGATATTTGTCTATTTTTGACCCTCTAAAATGCAAAGATTAAACCAACTAAATTTATCCTAACATTCAAAATCAATGAAATCTTCAAAAACTAACAAATCTAAATCACCCAAACAAATTTGGATTCCGAAGACTTCAAATATTCCAAATTCCATTTTTTTCAAATTCCTCAATGATAACTAAAAGTTCATCCGATTCGTTTTCAAGTGATACAAATTCCACAAATGAAACTTCATAAAACATGATAACTTTTTCTTCAAATGAAATATCCGAAGAGGCAATTGAAAAATGGATCGAAGAGTCATTCACTTACCTCGAGGACCCACGATTGATTGGGTACCAACTTCTCATTGGTTGAATGTAGATTATATCCAATGAGCAGTATGACATAGAATGGTACATGTATAGTTGCTGCTCAAGACATATGACGGGGAAGAGGGAGTATCTGTGGGACTAGAATGGTACATGTATAGTGGCTGCTCAAGACATATGATGGGGAAGAGGGAGTATTTGAGGCACTACAGGACGTTAGATGATGCTGGTAATGTTCGCTTTGAAAACAATGAAACTTGCCCAATCAAACGCTATGGAAAGGTCACGAATGGGCAGTTCACAATTAATCGAGTTGCTTATGTTGAAGGTTTAAAACATAATTTGGTGTAAGTCCCAAACTCGATCTTAACACAATATCAATCACATATTGTTCAATTGGTGCGGAATCCCAATGAACAATAATCAAGAAAACAGTAGACAAGATGAAAACAATAAGCAATGATCTTCAAATGCCCACTTGAATTAATCAACAAGTCGAGTACATAAGATCACATAGAACACATACAAAATGATTTCACCCTTGTCCCCCTCTTTACGTGATTGACCCACTCACCACTACAAACACGCCTAACACCTAGTATTTATACTAGACACACTAGACAAGGCCATTACGTCCAAAGTCCAAACTATACAAGCTAGCCCAAAGCCCAAACTAACCACAAGACCAGTAAATAAAGCATAAACCACAAAATAGGGCCCAACAATCTCCCCCTTGGTTTATTGCTTTCTAGTTTTTATGATAGATCCAGAAGATGAACGTCTGCATTTCCCAAAGCTCCTGCCCAATACCCCTTTTCAACAATCTTAGCAGCTGCTCCAGTAAACGACTTGGCTGCGACTTCAGACAAGGCATTCTCAACTATTATCTGAGTGCTTGCAAGCCTCCGGATGTCTCATTCACCAAACTTCAGCAAGTCTCTATGATCAACCAGACGAATCTGATTGTTCTTTAGTTTAATCACATCAGTAGCAGTCGAAGGATCAAATGTCCATAATTTCATGCTGTCGAGAGTACCTTTTGGAAGAGGTTTAGAGATGCGAATGGTCTTGAGTTTATCAGTTGGAGGCCACATGACGTTCTTCAATCGTTTACCCATATAAGCATCTCTGACACCTTTAGCTCTCTTGGTGAAAGACTTAGCAGTCTTCGTATCTTTGAAATTGTTCTTGACTTGATCTTCTATGAATCTCTTGAACATCCAAGCCTTGGTGTCACCAGATGGATTGTGAAAGGGAGCTTCAGATAGTTCAGCCAAATCAACTCTAGTCCAAGAGGTGAACTAAGTTTTCCTCTCGTAGTACTCCATATTCTTACTACCTCTCTTCACAAACCATAAATTCTTCTCAACATCATAACCTCAAACCTTAATCCATGATCGATCTCCATATTTGTCAGAGAACCTTTTCTTCACATCAGTGATAAATACCTCCGGTTCATTGACTGAAACAGTGTGTTGATTGGAGTTTATTCTGATCAGTATGTCGCCCTTTGGTGGTTTCTGAAGGTCCATCCTCTTTTTTTTTCTCTTCTCTCTTTAGTAGTGAGAGGATCGGCAGATATGTACTGAGCTAGAGTTTCATCAGGAGCAGGAGTGGTGGCAGCAGCATCTCGGTTTCCTTCAACATCTTGGGAAAAGAGGTCATCACCAAACTTTTGAGCCAAACGTTGCTTCAAATCAAAATACAATGCTAACAGACCTCCAAGATTTACCTGGAGCTCAGAGATCTTCTTGTCTTTGTCAAAATTGTCTTTCTCTAGTTCAACTCTGACATCTAGTTTTCTGATCATCAAATCCTTCTCAGCTGAGTCTTGCTCCAATTCAAAGACTCTACTTTGGAGCATGGCAACATCAACGAAATCGGATTCGGGCATCTTGCTTTTACCCTTAGAGATATCTACTGCAAATGGGATGGATGAGCTTCCACCAGTTTGAAACTCTATAGTTGGCACCACCTCTTCTTCAACAACCTCATCTCTTTCAATGATAGGGCTTTGAATGTCTTGATCTTGATGCAAGGGACTTGATTCAATAATCGGGCTTTGAACCTCTTGGACCACTGGGCTTGGAATATCTTGAGCAGTAGGATTTGGTTCTGCTGCTGTGGTTGTAGGAGTAGGAGTAGGGTTTGGAGTAAATTCGGATGTTTCTGGGACATACACTCCCAGCCTTGGGTCAAGTCTTCTTCTCTTCTGTTGAACTAGGGCGAGAGTAGGGTCTTCCTATTCACTCTCTGTAGGATCAGAAATAACAGCAACAACTGATTAAGGAGGATCCAATGCAGTTCGCTGTGGAATTTCAGCTTCAGGTTCTTCTGTTTCTGGGCAGTCATGCCCTTCATAAGATCTTCAAGCTCTTGCTCGGTGAGTTTTGTCTCTTCTTTCTCTTGGTTCTCTTCAGTTGCCTCACCCTCTTCATCATCATCAAGATCCACAATCGAAAATACAAGCTTGGTTTTTGAACATTCAACGGTTGTCTCTGGCACAGTGGCTTCTGAGGTCTCTTTTATTGGAAATCAATGTGTTCATGTAATTAGTTTCAAAAACAAGAACTTGCAACGGAAGCATAAAATCATGAACACGAATTCCATTTCAAGAGGATCATGCTACATGCATGTAGAGATAAGATGAAGAAGAAGCATAGATGGAGTTCAAGATCATACCCTTTCTTCTTGTCCTTAGTTTGGACGATTTGGATGACAAGGAAGCAAGAGAGTTTCCCTCTATAGCTTAGTCCAGCACAAGCTTGAACACACTTGAATGCTAGTTCCACAACTTGCAATGAAAAACCCTTTTCTCCTTAAGGACAAAATCGGATTTTAGCAAGCCTTCAAGAGAGGGTTTTGGAGAGTATTTGGCTGATTAGTTTGCATGAAATGTTAGCTATCCTTAACCCAAAAATCTCGGCCAAGAGTGGTACAAGAAGCAAGAGAAAGAGTGGGATTATTAAACAATTGAAGCATGCAACTTTTGCATGGTCAAATCTTGGATAATGAGAGAATATCCCTTTCTTTTTCTCAAGTTGCCACATGCACTCTAGCATGCTTAAAGTGGCCGAATTTGGTCAATATATATATATATATATATATATATATATATATATATATATATATATATATATATATATATATATAGATATATATATATATTCCATTCTTATTATTTATAAACTTATATCATAAAGTTTATAAATAATAAACTTTCATGCTTGTGCTTAAATGAATTAACACTTAACCATTTAGTTACACAAATAAACCAATTAATCATGTATCATAAATTATATATACATATATATATATATATATATATATATATATATATATATATATATATATATATATATATAATGTACATGTTTCATTTAATTTATCAATTAAATTAAATAAAAAGGTTTATTTATAAATCAATTAAATTATTTAACAACTTAAACAATTTAATTGTTACACTTAATTAATTCATCACATATGAATTATTAATCAACCATTAATTTTGGTTTTATTATTATTTACCTCAAATAATAATACCCTACAAAATTAAATTGCAAGTTTAGTATCATTTGATGTTAAATCAAATTTAACTTTCAAATGATCAATTGGTGTCAAACTTGTTGTTGGTGTGACCCTATAGGATCATGTATCATTAGTAATATCAGTTTATGATCATCCTTGGGCATATAGAACTAACAATCTCCCACTTGCACAAGGTTGCATCATAGAATGATATAGACAGTGATAAACGTCTAGCAACACTTCACTGCCCCCAATAACACATGACATAATGCCATTCAACAACATCCAATTCTTCAAAAGCACGAGGCTCTAATTGATGTACTAGGTTATCTATCAATTATCCCTTTGTTACAGACATCATGTTGAACATGAGACATGGATCTTAATCATTCTCATCTTATGTTCAACTTTGAATCAGGCGCCTTAGATGTCTAACTCTCAACACATAAGAGGAACAAATCCTGTCTTGACTACATATGCCCCTCATGTAGTCAGTACTATACTTGAGTATGGTCTGTATGGTTGTCTATATTTCAAGAACAACGGTGAACCATATCAAAGCACAGCACTCTCTACACTTGAGTCCCAAATATGTATCTCAGGTCCAAGGATACAATGATAATATCTTTGTTCAAGAATCACTTATGATAATGATCCATGAAGTGATCTTGAAACGGGTCAAGTCCAATACTTGTTTACAGACAAGTACCTATGAATTTGGTTGCAACCTTTTGCTACTTTTACCCATAAAAGTCAACCAATCCAATTCATATTAGTCTTACTTCATAATTACTCCCACAACTATGATCGACTATGGACATTTAGAATAATTAGATTATTCAAGGATTAAACATGCTAATATTAAAACACATAATTATGAATGAAACATCACGTTACATATATCACATAATTATTGTTGTTTACATAAGTTCATATTCATAAAACACTAAACACAAATCAAATCCATTCATTAGAAAAACGAAATCCTATACCCTTAGCGTGACTTTCATGCTTAGCTTAGGGTAAAGGCTTCGTGAATGGGTCTGCCAAATTCTGATCTGTATGAACCTTGTGAATACTTATTTCACCATTCTTAACTTCATGTCTTATGTAGTTATACCTTCGGTGAATGTGTTTGGTCTTTTGATGCGATCTAGGTTCCTTTGCTTGAGCTATAGCACCTAGATTATCACAGAAGATTTCTATAGGGTCCCGAATGGAAGGAACAACCCCTAGATCTTCAATGAACTTTCTCATCCAGACAGCTTCTTGAGCAGCTTCCGAAGCAGCAACATATTCAGATTCTGTAGTGGATTGTGCAATCACTTCTTGTTTGGAACTCTTCGAAGACACGGCTCCTCCATTTAAAATAAAGACATACCCAGATTGAGATCTTGAATCGTCCCTATCTGTTTGGAAGCTTGCATCAGTGTAACCCTTTACCTTCAAGCTTTCTTCCAAACCTCCGTAAACTAAGAACATATCTTTAGTTCTTCTCAAGTACTTAAGAATGTTCTTTACAGCAGTCCAGTGGGCTTCACCTGGGTTCTGTTGATATCTACTAGTCATGCTTAAGGCACATAAGACGTCGGGCCTAATGCATAACATAGCATACATGATAGATCCAATTGCCGAAGCATATGGGACATGTTTCATCCTTTCAAGTTCAGTCCTAGTGCTTGGGCACTGGGACTTACTTAGGATGGTACCATGTGGTATTGGCAAGAATCCTCTTTTGGAGTCTTGCATCTTGAACCTTTTCAAGATTTTATCAATATATACACTTTGGCCTAGACCAATAAGTCTCTTAGATCTATCTCTATAGATCTTTATGCCTAATACATAAGCAGTTTCTCCTAAGTCCTTCATTGAGAAACAGTTCTCAAGGAACGCTTTGACACCTTTCAAGGTTGGGATGTCATTTCCAAATAGAAGTATGTCATCTACATACAATACTAGGAATATGACTATGCTCCTACTAGCTTTCTTGTAAACACAGGAGTCATCCTCATTTTTTATGAATCCAAAAATTGTAATCTTTTCATCAAAACGGATGTTCCACGTTCGAGACGCTTGCTTCAATCCATAGATAGATCTCTTAAGCTTGCACACCTTATTTGGATGCTTGGGATCGACAAAACCTTCAGGTTGATCCATATAGTCATCTTCCAATAAGTGTCCATTAAGGAAAGCGGTCTTGACATCTATTTGCCATATTTCATAATCATAGTATGCGGCTATGGCAAAAAGTATCCTAATTGACTTGATCATTGCCACTGGTGAAAAGGTCTCATCATAGTCAATACCATGAGTTTGTGAGTATCCTTTAGCGACAAGTCTCGCCTTAAAAGTGTGTACATTTCCATCCACGTCGGTTTTCTTCTTGAAAACCCATTTGTTCCCAACGGTCTTACAATTGGTGGGAAGATTAACCAAGTCCCATACTTGGTTATCGTGCATGGATTGCATCTCAGTGTTCATGGCTTCAAGCCATTTATCAGATTCAGGATCTGACATTGCACTCTGGTAGTTGACGGGTTCATCAGAATCTATCGTATAACATTCCTCTTCCATCATTAGGTAACCATACCTTTCAGGTTCAAATCGAACCCTACCAGATCTGCGAACATCTTGTGTTACAATTTGATCCTGATCAACTATTTGTTCAGGTTCAACAATTTCTTGTTGAATGCTAGGTCCAATTTCTTGTGTATCAGGCTGTGGTTCCTGAAGTTCTTCAAGTTCCACAAACCTCCCACTTGCCTCTTCCGTCAGAAACTTGTTTTCTAGGAATTCAGCTTTTCGAGAAATAAATATCTTATTCTCGATGGGATTGTAGAAGTAGTATCCAAGACAATCTTTCGGATACCCTACAAAGATACACTTGGTTGAACGGGGTTCTAGTTTGTTTGAAGCTTCTTGTCTAACATAAGCTTCACAACCCCATACCTTGAGATAGGATAAAGATGGAACCCTTCCATGCCATATCTCATAAGGCGTTTTATCTACCTTCTTAGTAGGTGCCATGTTTAGGAGACGAGCAGCTGTTTGTAAAGCATAACCCCAAAATGATAAAGGTAGAGTACTTCTACTCATCATGGATCGAACCATATCCAAAAGTGTTCGGTTCCGCCTCTCAGATACACCATTATGTTGTGGTGTTCCAGGTGGAGTAAGTTATGAAACAATTCCACAAGTCTTAAGATGATCCATAAAGTTTGTAGTTAAGTACTCACCTCCTCTATCAGAACGTAGAACTTTAATTGTTTTGTTGAGTTGATTTTCCACTTCACTTTGAAACGTTTTGAACATTTCAAATGCCTCATGTTTATGTTTAATCAAATAAACATATCCAAATCGACTTAAGTCATCAGTGAAGGTGATGAAATATCTTTCACCATATCTAGTCATTGGCTTGAAAGGACCACATACATCCGTATGTATGATTCCTAACAAGTCCTTTGCCCTCTCATTGGTTCCCAAGAAAGGAGCTTTGGTCATCTTGCCATGTAAACAAGATTCACATATATCAAATGAGTCATTCTCATTTGCCTTCAAAAGTCCACTCTTTTGAAGTTAGGATATGCGTTTCTTGTTTATATGCCCAAGGCGACAATGCCATAGATATGTTTGACTCAAATCACATTTGGGTCTCTTGGTGAAAGTGTGGTATAAAGAGCCATGGTTAGTCTTTTCATCAAGGTTTACTTCATAAATTCCATTTAAAGGCCTAGCCTCAAAATAGAATACATTGTTTTTGTAAACACAAATGTCATCATTCATAAAGGAAAGATTAAAACCACATTGTCTCAATTTAGCAACCGAAATAATATTCCTAGTTAAGCTAGGAACATAATAAAAATTCGTTAATGTCAAATACAAGCCATTAGGTAGTAACAAATCAAAATTTCCTATTGAATCCACTGCAACCCTTGCACTGTTTCCAACTCGGAGTACTACCTCGTTTGCCTTCAGTCGCCTACTCCTTTTGAACCCCTGCAACATATTACAAATGTGAGTTCCACAACCAGTATCAAATACCTATGTGTTAGGAGATAAATTATAAAGTTCTAGGTCTATCACATAGATACTTGAAGTGCCCTCACCGGCCTTCTTCTTCTTCAACTCCGCAAGATAGGTAGGGCAATTTCTTTTCCAATGCCCAACTTTGCCACATTCGAAGCACGCGTCTTCTTTGGAAACCTTTGCCTTCTTCTTGGGCGGACGGGTTGGTTGGACAACTTTCTTGCCCTTTCCTTTGATAACCTTTGCCTTTCCCTTGCCCTTGGAGTTGTTGGGGTGTTCGGGTCTAGTTCTCTTTGTCCCACCTTCCTTGATCATGAGAACTTGAGTGGTTTTCTTAGGCAGATTCTTTTCCGCGGTAATTATCATCCCATGCAATTCCAGGATAGTCTTGTTCAAACCATTCATGTTATAATTCATGACAAAGGGATCAAAAGACTCTGTCAAGGAGTTAAGGATCATATTCGTTGCTAGCTCTTCGGGCATCACAACTCCAAGACGTGCCAAATGATCAATGTGACTCTTCATCTTGAGCACATAAGAGCTAACCAACTGCCCATCCTCTATCTTGCAAGCATGGAAAGCCCGAACAGTTTCGAACCTTTCCGTTCTTGCAAGTTGTTGGAACATTTCCTTCAATTGATTAATCATGTCATAGGCCGAATGATTCTTCAAATCCTTCTGAAGGTCAGGAATCATGGTTGCCAACATTAGACATGATGCATCAATGGAGTCATCCATCTTTTTAAGCCATGCATCGTGTGCGGGTTTAGGGATGGCAGGGGGCTCTTCAGGAAGTGGTTCATTGAGAACATATTCTTTCTTTTCTTGTTTGAGAACTATTCTCACACTACGGTACCAATCCAAGAAGTTGGTATGGTTGAGTTTTTCTCCCTCAAGGAGAGACCGTAGTGAAGTTTTGTTTGGAGCCGGGTTTGTTGTGTTTGGTGCCATCTACAAAATTTTAACAAGGTTCAATTTAGTAATTTATGATATTAAGTCCTTAATAATTAATACCCTTTCTTGTTTCATAAACTTTAATTGATTAAGGTCTAGAATCCAAGTTGCAATACAAACAAGCGGTTAGGTATCCTTTATCCCGCCTATTCGAATCAACAAGGTAGGTAACAGTTTACCAATTATATCCAAATATAATTTCTAGAGTTATGGGATCCTATTATAACATTTATAAGTTTGGCATGTTTGATCCCATCTATGCCTTGGATTTCTAATGCTTAGGTGACCTTTATCACAAAAGATTTCCAAACAAATCATCCCAATTAATGCACGTGTAGTTTTGCCAACTATTAATGGTTAGGTGTCCTTTATCCCATTAATATTGCAAAACTACTTCTTGTATCACAAGAAGACTCCAAGTGGTTAGGTATCCTTTATCCCACAAGGAAATACAAGTGATACATGAGTGTCTTTAAGAGGGACGGCATTGATTCGTATTTTGAAAGGGATTTGTGTGTTTTACAATTCTAATTTTGAAAAACATATGGTATCATGTAAATTGCATGCATCCAATGAACATGGTACCATTAAACCTTAATTTTGTTAATTGGTTCCTTTAATCATAAAATCTTCATTTTATTAATTCTTTGTTTGTGGTCAAGATTACAATTAATATCCAATATTAAGTTTGAGTTTGATCACATACATGAGAACCAATTTTAATCCTAAATAATTACCATTATTACTTAGGGTTGGAGTTTGTAAGAAATCATAAAATCTCCATTTTATTTGTTTCATTTATTTTCAAAACTTGACTTTATAGGTTTTATAATAAAACCCATTTTAATAAAACCATTTGTATTACATCTTATGTTATAGATATGTCAATTTGAAAATTACAAACTCCTTGATGATTATGTTTAATTATTTAGGTTGTCTAGCATGCAAAATCTTATTTTCATCCACAACATAAAATCATAAAACATTCAATCATCACATGCATGCATGGGTGCATAAACACAAGCCAACTAGTTTGATATTTCATGTGAGCCATACATGAAATATCAAGTCCAAACCTAGGGACAAAAAGGTGACAAAAACTCAACCAAATGATCTTCGATTTGGCTATAATTTTGCCAAGCTTCTTATAACATCAAATGATACTTGAAACTTCCTTTCTTGGCACCATGGAATGAGCTTTTGAATTTTTCTTCCCCTCCTTGATACTTGCAACAGAAACAGCCCTTGACAGGAGGGTTTTTGTTGTTTTGATAACTTTCTTCACTTCATCCTTGGTCATATGGATGCTTATACTTGCTAACACTTATTGTATATGCTAGATATTAAAGTTACCAACATGTATAGCATCTAAGGACCAAGAAATGAGTTTTTAAAGCCCTTCTTAACAGATTCGAAATCTGGACAGCAGCTATGCAGAAAGTGTTGCTGTTGGGTGCAATCTTCTCTTGGTCTTTTACTTCATTCTCTTGTTACATTTTGTAAAAAATATAAAATACAACTATTCTAATATTTACAAAATGAATATAAGAAGGAAATAACTAATTATTATTACAAACCATTTGAATAAAAGAATAGATTACAACCATATCGAATTTAAACACAAAACATGCATCATATGGTCATTGGCTTGTTTATGCACCATTTTATCACATAAAATCATAAGAAAATCAACACTTTGTTTTTCTAAGGCAACAATTATGTAACCAAATGCATGCAAACATAAAATATAGTTGGTTACATAAAATCATAGATTAAACACTTGCATGTTTCCAAAGAAGCCATGCATGAAACTTTCATTCAAGAAGATGAACATTCATGGCTTCCAAAAACCAAGTTTATCCAAATAAACTTATTATCTAAACATGCAATATAGCCATGACTCTGATATCAATTGTTGGAAATCAATGTGTTCATATAATTAGTTTCAAAAACAAGAACTTGCAACGGAAGCATAAAATCATGAACGCGAATTCCATTTCAAGAGGATCATGCTACATGCATGTAGAGATAAGATGAAGAAGAAGCATAGATGGAGTTCAAGATCATACCCTTTCTTCTTGACCTTAGTTTGGACGATTTTGATGACAAGGAAGCAAGAGAGTTTCCCTCTATAGCTTAGTCCACCACAAGCTTGAACACACTTGAATGCTAGTTCCACAACTTGCAATGAAAAACCCTTTTCTCCTTAAGGCCAAAATCGGATTTTAGCAAGCCTTCAAGAGAGGGTTTTGGAGAGTATTTGGCTGATTAGTTTGCATGAAATGTTAGCTATCCTTAACCCAAAAATCTCGGCCAAGAGTGGTATAAGAAGCAAGAGAAAGAGTGGAACTTTTGAAGCATGCAACTTTTGCATGGTCAAATCTTGGATAATGAGAGAATATCCCTTGCTTTTTCTCAAGTTGCCACATGCACTCTAGCATGCTTAAAGTGGCCGAATTTGGTCAATAAATATATATATATATATATATATATATATATATATATATATATATATATATATATATATATATATATATATATATATATATATATATATATATATTCCATTCTTATTATTTATAAACTTATATCATAAAGTTTATAAATAATAAACTTTCATGCTTGTGCTTAAATGAATTAACACTTAACCATTTAGTTACACACATAAACCAATTAATCATGTATCATAAATTATATATACATATATATATATATATATATATATATATATATATATATATATATATATATATATATATATATATATATATATATATATATATATATATATATATATATATATATAATGTACATGTTTCATTTAATTTATCAATTAATCTAAATAAAAAGGTTTATTTATAAATCAATTAAATTATTTAACAACTTAAACAATTTAATTGTTACACTTAATTAATTCATCACATATGAATTATTAATCAACCATTAATTTTGGTGTTATTATTATTTACCTCAAATAATAATAATAATACCCTACAAAATTAAATTGCAAGTTTAGTATCATTTGATGTTAAATCAAATTTAACTTTCAAATGATCAATTGGTGTCAAACTTGTTGTTGGTGTGACCCTATAGGATCATGTATCATTAGTAATATCATTTTATGATCATCCTTGGGCATATAGAACTAACATCTTTAGCATCAGCAAACCTCCCAATTTCACCAGCTTCTTGAATCCTTGGTACGAATCTTTACCTTTTCTAACTTTCTTCATGAGACTGAAAGTATTTGGACCCAGAGCTTTGAGATCCAAGGTATTTGGAGTCCTCTCCATCTGAGGGTATTTCTCATTGAAGATTATTTGGAGGAACCTTGGGTACATCAGGAACAAGTTCTTCTTCTTTTTCTGAAAGTTACTTTGCATATCCTCAAACACGTATATGGAATAGTTGTAATCCCAGTCCATAGCTAGAGCAACGACGGAAGAGGTTGCGGTATGGCTGATCTCATCAGATCCCCCCCTTTCTTCCAAACACACAGTTTACAAATGTATATGCAAGAAATTTCTAGAATGATGGAAGCATCTTCTTTAAGGTGGGAGGATACTTTCCCTCATAGCACATTTCAGCAAGAGCTATCTTGACCTTGTCAGCAGCATAGTCAGTCGGGAACCTAGGTGCGTCGCCAAATAACAACAACTCCCGAATAGTCTCTTCGGAGATAGTCACTTGCACACCGTTTGCATTTGACTCTATAGTACCAGCACTGTCTGCTCCTGCTAGTTGAATGCAGCATTCTTCTAGAAATCGTTGATCAGGTCCAAACAGATGACTGGACTGGAGTGTAAGGCATGAGAGATGCGGCATGAGTTGAGTCCATTGATCATGGATTGGAATTCCTTGTTTGCACCAGGTGGATCCAGTAAATAACCTACGATGTTGTGGGAATCCACGTGCTTCAGGTATGTACTTTCAGCAGCCATTTGATATGCACCAAACTGACCAAGTGAGAAAATAATTCAAATAAAAATAAATCTCTCGTTTGAGTTGACTTCCTTGCAATATTTTCCAGGAAAAATTCAAACTTGATCAAGAAATTAATAATTTTTAATTTTAAAAATTCATTTTCAAATTAATTTTCCAAAAAAATATTCCCTGAAATTTGATTTCGGTCCAAAGTCAATCATTTCGGTCCAATATTTGTCGATTTCGGTCAAAAAGATGTCGATTTCGGTCCAAGAAGTTGATTTCGGTCCAAAATGACCGATTTCGGTCCAAATCCTGTGATTTCGGTCGAAAATGGGTCAGGTCATGGAGCTTTCGGTCCATTTTAGACGATATCGGTCGAGATGGGTCGGATCAAGTCGGATAACGGTCAGACCCGAATCCAACCGAGAACCCGATGATATTTTGGAAGAAAACCCTTCGTCGCAATTACCGAAAACCTCCAAAATTCGAGTAAAACCTGCAAAATAACCAAAATCGAACCATACAAACACCAAATCTAGATCATTAGCAACGATTAGAAGCAACATTTACCCTTTTGAACAGATTACGCACAAGAAAAACGAGAGAGATCGAGAGGGTTTTCGAGTGAGAGAGAGAGAGAGAGAGAGAGAGAGAGAGAGAGAGAGAGAATGAGAGAAAAATGGAGATGACGACGGTGATAATTAGGGTTTAGGAGCAAATGGGCAGGGTGGAACCTTTTAACCACCGATAACCACGTGGCCACCCATGGGTTTTCGGCCCATGGGTCCACCGAGAACACCTCCAGCCGAAAACGTTTTCGGTCCAAAAATGCAATAAAAATTTAAAAGAAAATTTAATTTCGTGACAAGATTAAAAAGGAAAAAAAATGTAACTAAACAATTTAAATAAACTGAAATTAAAAACACACGGAAATTTGTTTTTATCAGTTTTCGATTTTTTTATATATATTTTTTATCGTTTTTCAAATTTGATTTAAATTTTGTTTTTATCATTTTTATTTTTATCCTCCCCCTAAATCAATGATTTTATCTAAAATTTTGATTTTTCAAGATAATTAAAAATGAGTGCTCTAAAGAAAAAATTTAAATTAAATTAATACAATGATTTAAAATTTAAACAAAATTTACGTACCTCAGTCCAATTAAGCCTACGAAAATTTTCAAGCTCGTCCCACGTTGTTGATATTTTCAAGATAGACTTACGCTTTTTATGGCAAACAAAAACTCACACAGTCACATTACAAAATAAGTTTTCTCAAAACAACACATATACAATTTAGAATTTATAGAAAGACATGAATATTTATTGTGTCGAGAGAATCGCCAACCCGTATAATATTTAAACTGTCTCGTCCGAAACACCTTTTTCAATTTCTTCACTTTGAATGAAAAGCTTTATCTCAAAAATCTATCTCTTAACAAAATTTCCATAACATACACAGGCTATCTTCCCTTTCTAATCGAGAAACTCTTTGGTTAACTGTCTCTTTTCCCTAAGCCTATGTTCTTTTTGAGTCCACACTCTTATATGTTTTTGTCACTCTTTTGACTTGTGCAACATTGGCATCTTTTAAGGAGTTTTTAATGCTCCTTTTGTGCATCATTGGCATCTTTTGAGGAGTTCTTATACAATTTGCATTGATGCTCCTTAGGCTTATTCATGTGAGTGCATTGGCCTATTTTAGGTCTCTAATTTGCGCTAATTTTGTGCCTCTTTTCATTCAATCCTAGTGACATTTTTGACATGTGTGCTTGTTGGCCTCTTTTAGCCTAAACCACACACTTTTTTGAGTGTGGGTTGTGACAATTGGACACACTCAGCAGACCAAAATAGTATACTAAGAGTTTCTCTCAAACCCAAACATTTGGGGAAGCCAAGGTTAACAGACCATGTATGTAGAGGAAATTAGGTAGACACCAATTCTCAAACAAAGTCATTTTCATAGCAACTTGAAGTATAATGAACCCTTTAAGCTCATAGTGATCGTACACAAACCAGATAGGTGACCACAATAACCATTCACAGTCCTTAAACAAACACTAAACCTTCTATGCATCTTTTTAATTCTAGTTATTTCATTTTGGAACATATGTGAATCACATTTGACTGGAAAACATCTATTTTTATCTTCATGAACATCATTTTCCCAAACCAGGACAAACTCACAAGTAAGGCTGGATTGAACAATTATATACTTTGAACTTTTCTGAATTTTATTTTAAATTTTCATACTCCCCTAAAAAATCTGCATGACAATTTTTGAACCTTTTCTAAATTTTGTTTTGACAAATATATATATATATATATATATATATATATATATATATATATATATATATATATATATATATATATATATATATATATATATATATATATATATATATATATATGGATTTTTGTTTTTCTAATTTTTTAATTTGACCGCTCCCCCTAAATTTTTGCTAAGAGGAGGGACAACGAAAATATGAATGAAAATAAAAATTATCAATTACGAAACGAAAAATCAAGAAAATTCTATAAGCACATTCAACCAAAAACAGATAGAAGAGTTAAGAGAAATCAAACCGTATATTAGCAATTGAAGAACCTTGTTAACCATTTGCTTGTCTGAGTGAACTTTCTTTTTCTTTTCCCGCAACGGACACATGCTCTCTATTGAAGTTGCTAATGATGTGCAGTAGAGAGATGTCTCCTATCATGTGCAAGGAGCAGCCATTATCAACAGACTAAGATCTGATGATATTCCTCCATGGACACTCCTGTACACGATGCAAGATTAGTTGCTTTTGGGAACCCAATCCATTTTGTAACTGGGTTTCCCACTGCTTTCCGTGCTTTTTACTTGCTCCCATGTCATGTCCTGTTTATCAAAGATAGAACATGAACAGTTCACAGAACTGTTAGGTGATTTTGAATTACTCCATTTGGGTACCCATAGGTAATTTGGTCTGGATCTCTTCTTGGTTGACCGAATGGGTGCTTCAACGCATGACTTGGAAGTAAAGCTACTGTAGGTCCGATGATCTCACAATAACACAATGATATCAATCAAACAGTAAGAACACAAGAAGATTTAGCTTCAATGCACTCTTTGATTAGCAAAGACTAGTACATAAGCTTTGTGATTGCCAAGAAATGATGTCATAAAGACCTTAAATACCATATGCCTAAAAATAACCTAATGACTTAGCCCGTGGATCGATCCACAAGCCCAAATTAGGCGTGGACCACAAGGCTCCCACCGAAATATCCAAATATGCCCTATAAAATGATATTTTACATTTTAAATCCTAATAAATAAAGATTAAACCAAACTAAAAGTAATTCCCAACGTTAGTTGAATACTGCAGAAAATTTTCAACAATCTCCCCCTCAAATGGACAATCTCCTCCTTAGCAGGAAAACCTTCCTCTTAGCAGGTAACAGGAGTGAATGTTGATAGAATTCAGCACACTGCAGCTACAACTTCGTCTTCGATGCAGGTCGTCATCAGATTTGGATCGGAAGCGCTTTGGTCAATAGAGCATGTCTAGAATCAGCACATCTAGCTTTTGATTTGACTTTGACTTTGACTGGAGTCTGACTCTTCTTCTCTTCATTTGATCACTTCAGGTGTTAATGTAGTAACAAGTTGACTGAGGAGGAATTCAAACAACTTCTCACATGGAATTCAGCTTCACCTTCTTCGGGAATAAACTTCGTGTTGAAATTCTCTAACGTTGCATTTTACTGATGTCTCTCGATACGATCACTAATCAGCAAATCCTATGGGTCACGGAGTTAGAAACTCTCGCCACAGTTGTTCAAGGGTTCATCCTTGGCTCAGAATGAGACTTCTCGCAGTATCTGTGTGAACCCGGGAGAACGCAATGCGATTGTTTGAGTATCGGTGAACTACTCGTGGCCGTTTTGATTTAGGCCCCTGCATATCCTTGATCAAAGATCTCAATGCAGTTGACAACTTGACAAGTCAACTTGGCTCTTGGCGAGACGTTCAATGGTATCCAAATTCTGTGGAGTGTACCATCCTAGTGCCAATTTTGAATCAGGTAAGGTTGTTGGGGTATCACAGCTATTGTGGTAAACAACAACGATCACTGACCCAGAGTTTCAATGTTTCATCAATGTGAGGTAATATCACATTTAATCACAAACATTTGTTTAGAAGAAGTTTTAGGTCAAGAATGGTATGAGCGTGTAATATATCTTGGTTATTGGACATACCCATCGGCTAGACTTTCGAATTGTCATCAGTGTATGGTTTATTACAATGAATCATCCAACTCATGATTTAGAAGCTTTATTATGTAAGAAAGGTTGTTGATGCCTCACATCTACTATTGGTGTTGTAGCAGAGATCATTAGCATAGAATGTCGAAAGATCATCATTACTTGGTTTAAAGTAATGAGTCATCTATTTCTTGCATCAGAAATGTAATGTAAAGGTGGTTAAGAAAGGATTGGTGCGTGTGATAGACTACGGTATGCAGTCTAACCGACAGCACATACTTTTTAACTCTCGACTTCGAGTGGTTTCTCTCAAAGCGTCTAGAAGTTGGTGTTACGCAAGAAAAAACTTTTAGATTGGTTAAGAAGCGGTTGTCAGTGCTTTACACTCATTGAGGTGTACCAATAAGGATCACAAACACTTAAAAATTACCTTAGCAGTGAGTGGTATAACTCGGTGCATCGTCGGTAGGTAATACTGTTTTTGGATTTTTAATTTTTAAGGAAAGATATGAAAATTATAAAAAAATAAAAAACTTTTTGTCTTTTAAAGTTTTGTAATTTTTTTTGGAGAAAATTGCAAAATTGGTCCCTGTGGTTTGCCAAAATGGTCAGGTTATGTCCAAAATGGGTTTTACTAGCACTTAAGGTCCAAAAATGTTGTATTTGTTGCGACTTTGGTCCAAATTTTAAAAAAAATACTTAGAAAGACTATTTTACCCTTACTTTTTTCTTTTTCCATTTCTTTTAATTTATCTTATGGTTTTTTAATTTAAAAAAAAAAGAAAGAACATAACCCTCCCTTGTACCCGTCCCCTATCCTCCTCTCCTCTCTCCTCTCTCATCTCTCATCTCGCTCTATCTCTTTCAGTCTCTCATAAAGAAGCAGACGATATCTCCGACTCTTCCCGCCCCCAAGCTCCGTCCAGCCGAAAATCGGAATCGCTACAGGCAGCCTTCCTCTCTATCCTCATCGACCTTCCTCCTTCAATCGTCGTCACCTCATTACAAGTCTACGCATCCATACAAGTCGCTTGACGGTGGGTAATTGGTTCCCCCCTCTCTTTCACCCATCGCCATCACCTTTTGTTCCTCTGATTTCTCTTTGTGGTCGATTCAAGAATAACGTAAAGCAAGACATAAAGATTTTACACTTCATCATCTCCATTTCTGTTCTCGTATATTTTTTACAATGCCTGCAACAAAACAAAATCGAAGAGGAACCTGAAACCGAAGTTCGAGGTTTGATTCTACACCACCCAAAATTCTTATTCTCTTTAGAAGCTCCAATGTCCCCATTCTGCTTTCAATATGATGTAGACATGTTTGGGGAGGAGATTAGCTCAATCCAGATCTGGAAAATTCATATCATCATCACCGATTTGGAACATTTACAACCGTATTCGGTTGTATAACTTCATAAATCAGCAGCGATGGTGTCTCTCCTGGCAGATACGACATTCAATTGATGGATTCTATGGGGCAAATCGATGTGGTCGTCGGTTTGGCTTGACGGAATATCTGGAGCAGGTTGAATATCGTTTTCTGTTGAAAAAAACCCTAGCTTGTCGACCTGAAAACCCTTCGTGTCGATGCAGAAACCCTAGAACTTGTATGTCTCCACTCGTGTCATGCTGAAAACCCATCGATTTTGCAGGTTGAACATCGATTTTGCATCATAGAAATGAGATAGAGAGACGAGGAGAAATGAGAGCATAGAGAGAGCGGAGAGAGAAACAGAGGGGAGTTTTATTATTTTTTTTATTTTTTTTAAACCATAAAATCATAAAAGAAATTAAAAGAAAAATAAAAATAAAATAATAAGGGCAAATCCGTCTTTCTAAGTATTTTTTTTAAAATTTGGACCAAAGTCGCAACAAATACAACATTTTTGGACCTTAGGTGCTAGTAAAACCCATTTTGGACTAAACCTGGCCATTTTGGCAAACCATAGGGACCAATTTTGCAATTTTCTCTTTTTTTTGTCTTTCTTGATACCAATTGTAGCTATACGTAATTTCAGAAAGGAAAGATATGAAAATTATCAAAAAATAAGAAAGAAAATATTTTTGTATTTTTAGATTTTTAGATTTTTGTTTTGTTTTTCTTCTCCCCCTAAATTTGTGCATGAGAAGAATATCAGAAATAAAACATGTACAAATTTAACTAAACAAAAATAAAGTAAAAATATTTACAGAACTGATTTAATAATCAGTGAAACGTATCATTTTTAGCATCTCGACTAGCACATTGAGCTTTTGCAAAAGGTTTTGTGAATAAGTCCGTCACATTATTATCAGTGTGGACTTTTTCCAAATGGATCAATTTACGCCCGAAGCAATCTCTGATAAAATGAATTTTAATATCAACGTGCTTGGTCTTAGAATGTCGGACAGGATTTTTCACAATTTGGATAGCAGCTTCATTGTCACAGAAGATAGGAGTGTCAAGAAAGTTCATACTGTAATCAAGGAGTTGATGCTGCATCCAAATGACCTGAGAATAGCAGGCCGAGGCAGCAACACACTCAGCTTCAGCTGTAGACATTGACACGGTCTGTTGTTTTCTGCATTGCCATGAGATCAGCCTGTCTCCTAGAAACTGACATCCAGCACTGGTGGACTTTCTGTCAATTTCACACCCTCCATAGCTGCTATCTGAAAAAGCATAAAGATCAAATTCACGGTTCTTTGGATACCAGAGACCAAATATTGGTCTTCCCTTAAGGTATCCAAAGATCCGTTTGACAGCATCAAGATGAGAAAGTTTAGGATTAGCCTGATAGCGAGCATACTAGCAGACTGCAAAAACGATATACGGTCTGCTAGCAGTCAGGTACATTAGCCAACCGATCATCGAACGATAGTAAGTTTGATCAACTGATTGGTCATCTAAGTCTGATGATAGCAGAGGTCGCTCAGCCATTGGAGTGTTAGCCTCTTTCGCATCCTTGAAACCAAACTTTGCAAGAATATCCTCCACATACTTCGCTTGATGAAGCAGGATACCTGTTGAACTTTTCTTCATCACCGTCTCAAACTCCTTGCACAGAACATCGCTTGTAGAACCAAAGATGATGTCATCCAAATAGATCTGGACAACGATTTGATCATCATCCTGGCGCTTGATGAACAAAGTCTGATCGATACTTCCACGAGTGTAACCGTGTTGCAACAAGTGTTTCGTCAAGGTAGCATACCAAGCACGAGGAGCTTGATGCAGACCATAAAGGGCTTTATCAAGCTTGTAGACGTGATTCGGAAACTTGGAGTTGACGAAACCAGGAGGTTGATCAACATAAATTTCCTCTTTCACCTCTCCGTACAAGAATGTTGTCTTGACGTCCATTTGATAGACGGTAAAGTTCATGAAAGAAGCGTAAGCAAGGAAGATCCGAATCGCTTCAAGTCGCATCACAGGAGCATATACTTTCATGTAATCAAGTCCTTCTATTTGTCTAAAACCTCAAACCACCAGGCATGCCTTGTTACACACGATCACTCCCGAATCATCTTGCTTGTTGCGAAACACCCATCTTGTATCCAATGCCTTCTTTCCTTCGGGTAGTTCCACCAATTGCCAGACATTCAACTTCTCAAACTGATTCAGCTCCTCATGCATTGCATCCACCTAACTTGGTTCATTGAGTGCCATCTTTACGTTCTTTGGTTCAATTTGAGAAATGAAGCACGAATAGGGACACTCGTTGACTAGACCACTTTTGCTTCTGGTTAAGACACCATCATCCAGAGGGCCAATAACAATGTCAATTGGGTGGTCCCTTTGAATTCTTGAGGGAATTTCATATTGGAGCGTAGCAGTAGAGACCGGAAGATTGGTTATATTCTCAACCCTTTCTGCGCCCGAAGCACCTCTATCAGAATCTCTAAAGTCGTGAGAGGTACTTACAATGTACTCATCAAGAATCCTTTCTGGAAAGAGAGAATCCATGAGAGTAGAATCGAAGAGATCAGCAGGATCAAGTTGAATAACATCTTTAGGGGTAGTTGATTGTTCAACAACTGGAGTATCGCCAACAACTTGAGATGAAACATCCGGAGCATCCTCAGTAATGGAAGCAGACGCAGGAGATGTACTGCCATCAGGAACTTGATCTTGAATAATGACTGACGGAGTGATAAGATCAGAAATGAAATCATCAGCATCTTCTCTGTTGGTTCCACTGGGCTGGTTTGTCACCTGAAACAACATCAAAAAGCACATAGAAAGGTTTGAACAATTCAGCGTAATCAAACAACCAGTAAGGTCCAACACGGGCATCAGTTGGATTCTCTTCTAGCCAGCGAACATCAAATGATTCCACGATTTGCTTGTTGTACACCCGATACGTGGTTTTATTCGCATATCCAACGAAGTAACAATCATCCGCTTTGGAGTTGAACTTTGGAGTCGCTTCAAGATGAAGAAGAGTGCAAGGGCAGCCAAATGTGCGGAAATGTGAAACATTTGGCTTGCGACCATAAAGAATCTCGTAAGGTGTCTTCATTTGAGGTTTGTTGATGATGACCCGATTCTGAACATAGCAGGCTGTGTTGATGGCTTCAACCCAGAAAATCACCGGCAGTTTAGAATCGCACAGCATGGTACACGCAGCATCAATAAGAGTTCTGTTTCGTCGCTCAGCAACACCGTTTTGTTGCGGAGTACGAGCAGTACTAAAATGATGCAGGATACCCTTGTCTGCACAAAACTTGTTAAGAACTGCATTCTTGAATTCCGTTCCATTGTCACATCTGATGGCTTTCAGCTTCTGATTTGTTTGATTTTCAATAAGCTTGATGAATCTAATAACCAGATCTGCAGTTTCACTTTTGTTCTTTAAGAAGAAAACCCATGTAAAATGTGAGTAATCATCTATAATAACAAGACAGTAAGAATTGTGATTAAGACTGAGAACATTAATCGGGCCAAATAGATCCATGTGAATCAGCTGAAGAATCGAATCAATGGAATTGACCTGCTTGGGCTTATGTGACTTTCTGTGATGTTTGCCTTGAGCACAGGCAAGATATTTCTCGAATGTAATGAAGTCCTTGTTTGGAAGTCCTGCAACCATGTTGTTCTTTGCAAGGCGATTCAGATTCTTTGCGTTGGCATGACCGAGACGTCTGTGTCACAGCATCGCGCTTTGTTCTGCAGCTCGGGAGAATAAGCAGGTGACTTTTTTGGGAGTGTTGTGATTCATGTCGATGATGTAAGCATTGCTTTTTCGTTCCGATCGAACAAGAATCCACTCCTCTGGAATGACTACGCCGGGCTTGAGAATTAGACATTCCTTCTTCGTTAAGTGCATTGAAAAACCCTTGTCACATATTTGAGAAACGCTCAGCAGACTGTGCTTGAGCTCAGGTACAAAGTTCACGTTCTCAAACTTCAACACACCATTTGACACCGTCCCTTTTTGTGTGATCATCCCTTTTTCACCTCCCGCGAAGCAAACACATCCCCCATTGAATTTCTCAATGTCGTGTAGTTGGGACATGTCGCCAGTCATGTGCCTAGAACAGCCACTATCAACATACCAAGGTCTGCTAATATTCCTCTGTAACTGTTCCTGCACAAGTCGCGGGATCAATTAGATTTAGGAACCCAGTCCATACGGAAACATGGTTTACCTTCACTATCAACACATTTAACAGATTCAAAGCTCATGTCACGTTGATCAAATATTGGTGAGACATTTGAGAATGTTTTAACACTGCCTTTGGGAACCCATTTCTTATTTGGTTTAAAACGTTTATCTTTTGACCAAATGGGAACATTAGTATTTGAAGAGGAATTAGAACTACTAGAAGTTGATTCTTGAGAAGACTTGGGTCTTACAAAGGTTGGTAAGTCATAGTTACTTCTAGAAGAAGTTCTATTCCAGGAATTCGTGTTATTTTGATTTCTTTTTCTAGAACGTGACCTTGAGGGTTTTCTCTTATAAGATTTCCCTTTTCCCTTTTGGTACATTCTGCAAAAATGATTCGTTTTGAGAAGCATACACGTATCGGGGATAGTTACTAGCAATGTGACCGACAATTCCACAGTTAAAACAAGTCTGTCTCTTTAAAGGTGCATTGGAATTTTGTCCAGGTCCAGATTTAAAAAAATTATTTCCACACACACACATGCAAGCAACCGATTTATCAAACAAATTTTTCTTCCTAGCAGTTTTTGAATCAACACCACACAAAGTATTAGAAATAACAGGAGTCTTAGAGTCAAATTTAACATCAACACAAAAATTATCAGAAGTAGTCTTCAAACAGGTTTTAATAGAATTAAAAGCAGGCGAGTCTTCAACTTCCTCAATCTTTGTTTTTAATTTATCTGCACATGAGATAGAAACATCAGTATTTTCCATTTCAGAACTCTCAGCGGTGCCAGATGTACTTAGTTGAATGTACTTTGACAGAAAACAATCTTCAGATTCTTCAGTCTTTGGTGATGGAGTAAAATTATTATTGTAAGGAGGGGGAACAACACTATATTCAAGACCTTCACCTCGTATGTTTGACCAAACAGTTTTTTTTTCAAGAATAGTTTCGACTACGTCACTAGATACATAAACTTTCTTAAACGTTGATTCTTTCTTTAGAAATTTTATTTTTAAAGCATTTAATTCAGCAGTCAAACTAGCAATATCTTTATTGGCAAACCTAAGGTGACATCTAGCAGTGCTAAGTTCATCTTGCATTTGGTGATAGTCTGAGATTTTGGCATCTAAGGCTTCTTGAAGGGGTCTTAATTTATTTTTATGTTTATAGTTAAGGCTTTCGGTTTCTAAAACTTCTCTAACTAAATTTTCATTCAGTTCACGATATCTAGCAATTATATCAATACAAGACTGAGAGGAACAAGAAGTTTCACTAACCTCATCACCGCCAGGAGTGGTAGATACCATGAATGAAAACTGCAAGTCCATCATCTCTCCTTCAGCAGCATCCACGTCCATCTCTCCTTCAATCTGTGCCAGGTGAGCTATGCCTTCTCCGTTCAGGTTCAGGTCTTACAATTGATCTTCCTAGGTAAATTGCTGAGCAACCATCGCCCTTTCAACATTTTGAGGATGAGCAGCCTCACGATTTGTTCCAGCCGGCACCATGGTTCTATCTTGATTCTCCATTCTTGGTTTGGTGCACTCACAATCAAAATGACCGAGCTCGTTGTAGTTGAAACATCTCAGATTAGCTTTGCTGAGACTCATCTTCCTTTCACCAGTGTTATTTGTCCAAGTGTTCCTTCCAGTTCGTTGAGAAAACTTCTTGGCCCTATGCACCGCCATAGCAATGTGCCAAGAGATGTCAATCTCTTCCAAGTCATCTGGGTTGATTTGATCTAAGTCTCCAGCAGTCATAGGGTGAAACAGTTCACCGGCCACCAAAGCATTGTAACAGTTTAATAGACCAACCATCAAACCAACATTCTCTTCAGCACCTTGAGGAAGAGATTGGGCAACAGTTGGGGTCTTGCTAGAAGAAGCAGCAACGGGTGGATCAGGAGGTGCCACAGAGGATGAACTGGATTGAAATTGAGTTGGGGCTTTAGAAGTGGCATGATTGGTAGCTTGGACAGAGAAAGCATTGTTAGTTGAAGTACTGGTGTTAGCAGACTGGTATGAGCTAACATGATTCATTTCTCTTTGCTTGTCATCCATGTCACAAGATTTTATGATAGCCATAATCTCAGAAAGTGAGAGTCTGGCTAAGTCTTTGGTCTTATTGATGACAACCACATTTATGTCCCAGCTTCTAGGAAGTGAATTGAGAAGCTTCTTGTTAACATCAATCTTGGGAAATGAAATCCGAGCAGTGGATAGCTCTGTGTGAAGGGTAGTGAACCGTTGAAGTTGGGCTTCCAAAGATTCTCCAAGAATGTGATTAAACATGTTGAACCTTTGGCGAAGTATATCCTGCATACTTTGCTTCATGTCTTCATTGCCCTCATACACGTCAATCAAGGCGTCCCACATAGATTTAGCAGTTGTATATTGACGGAAACCCTGAGCAATTTCAGGAGAAAGTGCCATAGACAGGGTAGCAAGTGCTCTTTGAGCGGGTTCAACCTTTTCAAAATCCAAGTCAGTGTAATCTTCAAACGGTTTGTCCACCAAAACGTCACCTCTCATCATGGTAATTCTAACTGGTGGACGAAGAAAACATTTCCACAACTTCACATCTTTCATTTTAATGTACTGGTTCAAAACGGTATTTCTATTCGGTAAAACCTTCAGCTTTAATCAAACGAGGAATAGGGGTAACAGTACCCATAACGGAATCGTGGTCACTGTTAACGGTTGACATTGCCGGATCCATCGGTAAAATTTTAAAAGTTCGAGAAATTTAGTCACAAATTTTGAAATCGCAAAAGTTAAAAATCACGTGACCGAACAAACAATCAACACCGAACAATCACGAAAAGTAGAAGTGGTTGGACCGATTAACTTGGGCGAACAATTTTCTTGACTGAGCAATCAAAAGTCAAACCATGCAACAAGTTTGACCGATCAACCTAAGGAACCGAGTAACTACCAAATGACTTGAATCGAACTACTAAAGCCACACCGACCAACCGATCAACCAAAACGGTTCCGAGCAACTGTACCAAACAAACACAAAGAACCGAGCAACTGGGCAACAATCAAGGACAAAAAAACTAATATCGAACAGCTATTTGGGCTGACCGAACCAACTACAAACGGACCAAACAATACAAAGAGTTGACCGAGTAATTCGCTGAAACCCTAGTGCCGCCGAACAAAACCTAGCAAGCCCTACACGCCGTCGAACAACCTCAGCACCGGACCGATTAACCCAAGGAAACCCTAAATTCCTTTGTGCGCCGTCGAACAACCCCAAGGAAGCCAACTGAGTAACCCAAAAATTCGATAGAAAGCCTCCGTAATACAATTTTTGGATCAAAACGGGATTTTTAAGGACTTTTGGATGAATATATTCAAAAAACACCAAGAACAAATCTTTAAAAACACCAAAAACAGTCCAAAATCTCACAAAAACGGATCAAACTCTCCAAATCTCCAAGAACAAAAGATGATTGATATCAAAAACAAGCTCTGATACCAATTGTAGGTCCAATGATCTCACAATAACACAATGATATCAATCAAACAGTAAGAACACAAGGAGATTTAGCTTCAATGCACTCTTTGATTAGCAAAGACTAGTACATAAGCTTTGTGATTGCCAAGAACAATAATTCTCTCTCTCTAGCTTAGCACTATTCTCTAGGAAATCAACCCTTACAAATGATGTCATAAAGACCTTAAATACCCTATGCCTAAAAATAACCTAATGACTTAGCCCATGGACCGATCTACAAGCCCAAATTAGGCATGGACCACAAGGACCAAAACCGAACAACCCTTGGTTGTTCGGCTCTCCCCGAAATATCCAAATATGCCCTATAAAATGATATTTTACATTTTAAGTCATAATAAATAAAGATTAAACCAAACTAAAATTAATTCCCAACAGCTGCCCTTTGATTTTGGCCTGTACTGTGAGTGGGAGTCGGAGGACGATCCTCGAGATGAGTCTAACATTGTAGGTTTTGTTTTGGCAAAACCATCTTTTAGATTTGTCCTTTTGTCCCTTTGGGCCTGATTCTTCGCCTTGGCGGCATTCCAATCACCATTTCTTGAGCGAGATCTTGATGTATTTCTTTTGAATGATCTTCCTCTTGACACATTTTGCTGACGTTGTGCATGGTAGGGAGTGTATGAGTGATGTGGACAGTTCATGGCTATGTAACCTGGAGTTCCACAGTTATAACATGTCTGTCTTTTTAGAACAACGTGATTGGAACTGGATCCTGGTCCAGATGAAGTTTGTTTCAAGGAACGTCTACAATCACACACACATGCAGCTAATTGTTGCACAGATTTTCGTGCCTTGAATTTTTCAGGGACACGATTGTTTGAGTTTGTAACAGCATCATCACATTTCTTAGAACAACCAACAGCTTTAGTGCCTTGGCCCACACGAGCATCAGAGGTAACTGCAGATGGAGTGTTAGAAGGATTCTTAGACTTGTTATCATCTTTCACAGTTTTATCTGCACAAGACACAAAAGCATTAGTATCATTCATCTCAACCTTCTCAGCTGGACCGTATTGTTTAGTAGCAACTGAAACAGTTGACTGGTCACGTGTTCAGGCATTTCTAACCACTACAAGAAAAATGCGAAATAGCTATGGAAAAATTTCGTAGCAAAAGAATGATATTCCGTAGCTAAACATGAATGGCTACGGATTTTGCTACAGAATCAATCCGTGGAGAAAATCCTCATAGCTAAAGGTTCGTTACGGAATCCGTAGCACTTTTTCTACGGGATTTGCTACAGAATTATTCCGTTGCACACTAGCCACGGACTGAATGCGTAGCAAATTTATAACAAAATGGCTACAAGTTTTTTCCGTAGCAGGTCCATAGCAAATTAACTACGAACTAACCCGTAGCAATTCCGTGGCAAATTCACGACAGACTAATTCCGTAACGAATCTTTCGTAGCAAATTTTTTACGAACTAATTTTGTGACTAATTTCATAGCAAATTCACTATGGACCAATTCCGTAAAAAAATATGAACCAATTCTGTAACAAATATTCCGTAACAAACTCACTACGGACCAATTTCGTAACAAATATTTTGTGGCGACGTAACGACGTACTAATTTCGTAGCTAATATTGCGTAGCAAAAACTCGTGACAGATTAATTTGTAGCAAAATCCATAACAAATTAACTATGAGCTAGTTTTGTAGCAAAAATAGGCAATATAAATTTTGTAGAAAAATACGTACAAATATTTGTCAGAAACAATCTTTTAACACAATCAACGTAACTAAAATGCAATATAAAATAAAAGAAAGTATATAAATTCTTAATAAAAAAAGGTGCATCATCCAATATTTTTTATATTGTTCAAAACTCCAATCAAACTAATCAAATAGTATCTAGAAAATAGCAAATCAACAACCAATTAAAAAAACGTATTACTTTTCGATCATGCTTCTCAAATCGTTTGCGGTGCTTTTCGTATCGCTCAAGTCCATCTGTCGTTGTTCTACAGTTTCCTCTAGTTTTTGGATCTTTGACTTGAGATGTTGTGGATTTGTATCTTGTGGAGTACACTTTTCACCATAATACTTTCCAAGAAACATAGACCTACCATATAAGTCAATAACATATACACACAAGTACATACATATATAGAACGTAACAACGCATGTGTAAAATGAAAGTCACATGATGTGAAGTTGTGAGCAACTACTATAAGCAGGATGACAAGCTAAGTATGATCCTCCTCTGAACAACCTACAATCGTACAAGTGTCACTAACTTGTGTCAGGAGCATACTTATACGTGTTTTATTGTCATTATATTTCTCATACAACTTTATATTCTTGGACCAATTATCTCTTTACACCCAGTTTTCACCAATATTATTATATATTATATATCTTTCCTATTTGAGTTTTCTATCGATGTAAAGAACATTAATTGCGCGACCATTAATTAACTTATTATACATATATCATTTCAGATACTTAAAACTTGCTGAATTTCTAGACCATGTTGCAAAGATTGCAACTTTCGTCCTAGGAGGGCTTATCTTATGCCCAAACAAAATTATGGCATCAACTAGACACCACAGAAAGACCACAGGGCCTGACCTCATATCTTTTGGATTTTTCTATAATTTTTGATAAAATTTACAATTTGACTGATGTGATTAGGCAACTTGTTGTACTAGTACATGGAAAACCACCCCTAACTCTTTATTTATTAAGAACTGGATTCTAATTTTTCATTTGGCCAAAGTAGACTCTAAGCCTGAACTAAGGCCACTGATTTCACCTAAAAACGATTTTTCTACAATTAATGGTGATTTTTACAAGTTAGGTTTAAACAGTTTCGGATTCACTGGAAAGCCTTGCATAAAACCTAAATTTTGACCATCTTAGGTTTTGAACTATATTTTGCACAAAAAAGATGAAATGTCACCAAAATTATAAGCTTTGGGAAAATGACTTATAATGGTAATTATGTTTCAAAAATGTTCAAAAAACACCATCTAAGTTTGGTTTGTTCAAAAAACATCATCCAAGTAAAGCCTTTGTACAAAAAACACCATCCAAGTAAGGCCTTTGTACAAAAAACACAAACGAACTACATGTTTTGTTTAAATTTTACCCGATGGTAACCGGTTCTTGCAGGTTAAATTGTTCATCTGTTATTATGTCATGTCACTAAATATTAGGCCAAGTCATCCTTTAACCTGCAAGAGCCGGTTACCATCGGGTAAAATTTGAACAAAACATATAGTTCGTTGGTGTTTTTTGTACAAAAGCCTTACTTGGATTGTGTTTTTTGTACAAAGGCCTTTACTTGGATGGTGTTTTTTGAACAGACCAAACTTGGATGGTGTTTTTTGAACAGTTTTGAAACATAATTACCCTTATAAGTCATTTTCCCATAAGCTTTCTAAAACATATGGCCTCATAATCTAGCTAGTTTTTGTTGATTTGTTATGAATTTTAGAAGTTCCTAACAGATTGTTGAAGTTACATGTGCTAAACTAACAACTTAATGTATTAAGAAATAGGACATAAAAACGGTTTCACACTAGGGTTTGAAATTCACGATCTCATGCAACATATCGATGATTTTGATAAATCATTCTAGTACCATGGTTGCACCAACCCCAAGACCAGCCATAAGCATGGCTAGGCCGGCACTAACCACCACCAATGTCGCAGTTTAGAGGTGGTTTATGGTGGAGATGATGGTGGTTCAAGGTTAAGAAGAAACATGTGAAAACTTAGACAAATCTTACCTTTAACTTGGAAAAAACTAGATTGGAGTGTTTCTTTCTCTTCTTATTTTTCTTCTTCTTCTTCAATTGCTTCTCCTTTTGCAGCTTGTTCTCGGCCTTAATAGGGAATCCCGCCAATTTTCTTCTTTCTCGGTTATCTTCTCAATCCACGGTTTAGGGATGCAAAACAAAGGGTAAAAGCGGCTAGGGTTGAGGTGTGTGTGGGCTAAAGGCTTAAAACCAAGAGGCCTGTGGTCTCTTTCCCCCATCTCGTTGCTGGCCGTCACACACAAGGGAAGGAAAACAAAATTCCATGCACTTTCCCCTAATGGCAAAACTAGCCCCTAGACTTTGTGGTTTTGTTTCCTTTTAATTTTATGCTAGTTTCATTCACATTTTAAGTTTTCTAGAATGACTTTTAACCCCCTTCTCTTAACCTAATTTAACATTCTAGGTATTTTTCTATAGTTATTATTTTATTATTATAATAATAATAATAATAATAATAATAATTATTATTATTATTATTATTATTATTATTATTATTATAAATACAATTTAATTCCCTATTAATCGTTTTTCTTATATAGAGTTTATTTTTCATATAAAACACGCACCTAATTATCTAACGGTAAATAATATCGCTAAAAATAAAAATGGGGTGTCCTACGCATGCAACGTCACATGAACTAGGGTTTGGAAGCTGATAAAATAGACAACCCTAGGGTTTAGTGTCTTTATATAGGGTCCAAAGCCCGAGATCTAGGTTTTTGCGCTTGCAGCACGTCGCATCCCTAAGCATGACCGATAGCAATGGTTTTGGATTCGGGTTAAAACCAAAACCGAACCGATGAAACCCGAAAAACCGATAGCCAAACTGATGGGTTTGGGTTTCGGTTCGGTTGTGGATTCCTGAAAAAACCGATGATTTCGGTTTGGGTTTGGTTTGTGGTCAAAACCGACCCAAACCGACCCTTACTCATCCCTAGTATGCAATCACGGGAAGGAGAGTACGAACAAAACATGGGCTCCATGTCGTGGTCGAGATGTGTAAACGGACGATGAATCGAATTCCCGATTCAATGTTTTCTTGGCCTATTATTTCTCATGCAATAAGGTCATTTTTATTAAATGACGTGAATGGTCCCTCAAAAATGGTCATAATATTATTTAATGCCCCAAGCAACACTAGTTTTCATTTTGAATTATAAAAATGTCAAATTAGCCCCTCGTTATATTTTAAATATTTATACCTACTGACAATTTATTATATATCCTTTATTATTATTATTATTATTATTATTATTATTATTATTATTATTATTTATAATGATTAAACCTCATTTGATTTTTTCAACCGGTTCGACCAGTTTAACCATTGAACCGGTAAGACGGCCGGTTTGGTCACCGGAACGGTTTTCAAAACATTGGAAATATTCTAACAAAATCAACATTACGAAAATACAATATAAAATAAAAGAAATCATATAAATTGTTAATAAAAAATTTGCATCATTCGATGTTGTCATATATTGTTCAAAACAACAATCAAAATAATGATTTGTTCTTATGACTATAGGTTGCTTGATACTTGATATGGGTAGGACGGTGCTGAGTCTTGTTAGGTGTAGGACTGTGTCGAGTCCGAGTAAAGTTTGTAATTTTTGTAGCAAATAGCTAAAGATGTTGTTTCGAAACATATTTCGTAGCAAAATAGGTATGGATATTGATTCCATAGCAAATTCTGTGGCAAAATAGCTTCAGAATTTAAAGACGTCGTAAATTCCGTAGCACAATAGCTACAATCATGGTCCTGTAGCAAATTATGTAGAAAAATAGTTATAGGTTTCGATCCCGTAGCGAATTTCGTAGCAAGCCAGCTACAGATTCTATTTTTGTAGCAAAATTCCGTAGCTATTTATATTTTAGCTACGGAGTTCATTTCCATAGCAAAAAATTGCTACAAATTTCAATTCCATAGCAAATTCCGTAGAAAAATCGTTATGGATTCAATTTTTATAGCTAAATTCCGCAGTTGTTCAAATATTAGCTACGGAGCGCCATTCCATAGCAAATTCCATAGCAGATTTGCTACAAAACATCATTCCGTAACATATTCCATAGCAGAATAGCTATGGATAGGACTTCCGTAGCCATTCAGACTTTTTCTAGTAGTGAACTCATCAATCTCAAGGGTTGGAGTGTAATTGTTATTGAAAGGACGTGGAACACTTTTATACCCCAGACCCTGTTTATCGTTCCACTTTAGTTGATGCTCAATCATTGACTCGACTATCGCACTTGAACCTTCGAATTTCTTAAAAATAAAACCAGCATCTTGAAGTTTAGCTTTCAAAGTGTCATGGTCGGCAGTCAATTCGGCGATCTTTTCTTTAGCAAATTTATGATGACAACACTTAATGCAATATTATTCTTTTAATTTTTTAAAGTTGCTTGTTTGAGCATCAAGTTTTTCTTTGAGGGGTTTATTGACCTTTTTAATATTGTAAATTTCGTTTTTTCAATAAAAAACTTCCCTCGCTAACGATTCGTTTTTTGTTCGCGGTATTTATTAATTTTATCCTCGCAGACTTGAGTGCATGAGACTTCACAACTATCCTTTGTTGTGGGAACCATTTTTAAAATTTGAATTGATCAATTCAACTTTAAAAATCAAGGAGGTCAATCGATAATTCCAAAAGTTTGACCAAGACCCCAAATGTTGACTAATAACACAAAGTTTGACCAGGAGTTTGACCGAACACCCCAAATAAGCACCGAGAACTCTGAGTTTGACCAAGTCCTGACCGATATCTCCAAAGGTTGACTGAAAACTCAAAGGTTTGACCGAAAACCTTCAAGTTTGACCTTGTGTTCACCGAAAACACCTCTACCGTCGAAATCCTCCTAGGGTTTGACCGAAAACCACATATTTGACCTGAGTTTTGTCCGAAAGCACCAGTCAGCCGCTGAAATATCCTTTATCACCACCAAAAACAACGAGAAAATTTGATTGTTTCCTTTAAAAACGAGATTTGATTGGTTTGACTTCCAAAAATAATCCTCGATGAACACGAAGAAGGTTCTAAGAACCCTAAATCCCACGAAGAACAGTAGAACAAAAAAAAAACACCAAAAACCATCAAAATCTTATTATTTTTCTTGAAAAATGGTTGATACCAACCGCCAAAAATTAATTTTGATGGATCTGATACCAATTGTAAGCCCCAAACTCGATCTTAACACGGTATCAATCACAGATTGTTCAATTGGTGCGGAATCCCAATGAACAATAATCAAGAAAATAGTAGACAATATGAAAACAATAAGCAATGATATTCAAATGCCCACTTTAATTAATCAGCAAGTCGAGTACATAAGATCACATAGAACACATACAAAACGATTTCACCCTTGTCCCCCTCTTCACGTGATCGACCCACTCGCCACTACAAACACGCCTAACACCTAGTATTTATACTAGACCCACTAGACAAGCCCATTACATCCAACGTCCAAACTATACAATCTAGCCCAAAGCCCAAACTAACCACAAGACTAGTAATTAAAGCATAAACCACAAAACAGGGCCCAACATTTGGTAAGCATTTCTCATCTGGTTGTTGGAACTGGCAATGCTGTTACATTCAACAATCAGGGGAGTAAAATTACCAAAGAAGCAACAAAGGAAGTACTGCTTAAATAAAAAAGGAAGGGATCAATGTTTCCCTTAGATCTGAAGCCAATAATTGGTGGACCTTTGTTTTGCCTACTATCGATATTAGTTGGCTATGGCACCGAAGGTTGGCACACCTGAACTTCAGAGCAATTAACAAGTTAGTGGCTATGGATTGGGTTCGTGGAATGCCAGCACTCAAATTTGATAATGATACTATTTGTTCTGCCTGTGAACATAGCAAACAAACGTAGCAAAAGAATCCAACAGTGATTGATCTGAAGATCACCGAACCCCTTTCACTTATGTATATGGATCTTTGTGGTCCATCCGCAGTTGAATATCTACGGAAAAAGAAATATGTTTTGGTTATTGTTGAGACTTTTCTCGCTTTACTTGGGTCAAATTTCTAAGAAATAAATCTGATGCTGCAAGAGAAATCATTGGTTATGCTGAAAAAGACCATCTGAACGATACACAGTTATAATGGGACTGAGACCCTGGATGGATTTTTGAAAGACAAGGGCATTACTCACAACTTTTCAGCACCTTACATTCCACAACAAAATGGTGTTGTTAAACGTCGTAATCGCTCCTTGTGCGAAGCTGAAAGAACCTTGTTGAACTTTGCCAATCTACTAATGTATTTCTAGGCCAAAGCTCTCTCAACAGCTTGCTTCACTCAAAATGGATCCTACATTTACAACAGATCCAACATCACTCCTTATGAAGTGCTTAACCGAAGAAAGCCAAATGTCAAATTTCTTCACATCTTCGGTTGTAGGTGCTTCATACTAAATCCGAAATATCATTTGACAAAATTCAATGACAAAACAGACGAAGGCATATTTTTGGGATATTCTTCAAATCAAAAGCTTATAGGGACATGAACAAAAGAACCAGAAAAATTGAAGAAACATTCAACCTTTCGTTCGATGACTACTATATAAAGAAATCTCAAACTGCCTTCCCAATGTATTCTATCTTTCCTGAATCTTCTTCGGATGCTCTACTAATCGTATCTTTTGATGCTGATTTTCATATTCTATTTGATCCACCTATGAGAGCTGTGGATGCTGAAACGAATGTAACTGACAATCAAGTGTCCGAATTATCCCAGCTCTCTTATGGTCCAAAACTAACTCCATCAAGCAGTATTCATAAACCCTCTTCAGTTAAGGGGGAGTCTTCAAATGGGTCAAAAAATGGTTCTGGTTTCGAGGGGGAGCTTCACAACTCAAATATCAACACCCCTTCACATGAGATCTCCCATATCATGTCCCTGTACCCAACTCTCCAGGGGGAGCCACAAGCCTCAACTCCAATTTCATCTCATAAAGGAAAAAATGGTCTACCAAATGCTGTGTTTGAGGGGGAGCAACTTCTGAACTCTACTTCTAACTCTTCACAATTAAACACACTAGACATAAATGCAAGTAACTTAACACATGATGATTCTCCATTCACTTCAGGTTATCCTTTGGACACTGAGGATGTCAATTCCGAAGGACCACCTGAGTTTGATCTGAACTTTCCTCCATTGGAAAAATGGACGAGGAATCATCCACAATCACAAGTCATTGGAAACGTTCATGACGGTTTATGACACGTGTACAACTTAGTAAAAACAACAAGATTTAAACAAAAACTCCGAGTTGTGCATGTTCAATGTTTCATTTCTAAAATCTAACCTAAGAACGTTAAAGATGCTTTTGATCATCGAGACTGGATCGAAGCAATGCAATTGGAATTGGAAGAGTTTGAAAGAAACAAAGTTTGGAGACTCATTCCAAAACCAGCAAATGCTTCGATCGTAGGTCTGAAATGGGTATATCATAATAAACTTGACAACGAAGTAGTCTGAAATAAGGCAAGGTTGGTTGTTAAAGGCTATTGTCAACAGGAAGGAATTGATTATGAAGAAACCTTCGCTCGTGTTTCCATAATCGAATCAGTTCGGATCTTCTTCGCTTATGGCGTACACAAAAAAATTGATGTCTATCAAGTGGATGTCAAATGTGTTTTCTTAAATGATGATCTCGAGGAAATAGTATTTGTTGAACAACCACCTGGCTTAATTAATAAAGATCATCTGGATTATTGTTACATTCTTGACAAGGCTGTCTATGGTTTAAAATAAGCTACTCGTGCTTGGTATGAGACCTTGACAAAAATTTTAAAACAATCAAATTTTAAGCAAGGATCAGTGGATCCAACACTTTTTAGAAAGAAAGTTGGAGACCATCTTATGTTTGTTCAAATTTACGTAGATGATATCATCTTCAGACCCACTGACCCAAACTTAACAAAAGAATTTGAAAATCTGATGAAAAGCAAATTTCAAATGAACATGATGGGGAAAATTAATTTTTCCTTAGATTGCAAGTTAAACAATCAAAGGAAGGTATTTTCATCAATCAAAAAAATACACCCAAAGTCTCCTTAAGCGCTTCGGAATGACTAATTTTTCAAATGCCAAAGTTCCAATGGCTGCAGGTACCAGGTTGAGTCCTTCATTGGACAAATCGAAGGTTGATCTTTGAACTATAGGAGTATGATTGGTTCACTGCTCTATCTTACAACCAGTCGACCAGATATAATGTCTGTAGTGTGCAATTGTGCAAGAGACCAATCTGATCCACAAGAACCTCATCTAGCAGCTGTGAAGACAATCTTTTGCTATCTACATCATACACCTGCTTATGGCCTTTTGTATCCTACAAACTCAGGATTCTACATTCAACCTTATTCTGATTCGGATCTGGGTGACCTATCAGTTCTATTGATCGCAAAAGTACATCTGGAGGTCATCAGCTTCTGGATGGTAAACTCATAAGTTGGAAATCAAATAAACAAACATGCGTATCCATATCAATTACTGAAGCCGAATATATAGCTGCTGCTGCCTGTACTTCGCAAATCATTTGGATTCAAAGTCAACTAATGGATTATGCAATTAACATGAGAAAAATCTCTTTCTCCTCTTGGTCCTACAAAAAATATTTGTTAGCATTTGTTTAATAAAAAAACATAATCTCTAATAATTAGATAAAACAATTGTTTACCAAAATTTTGAAATCTTCAAGCGCGCCCGGTGGAAGTTCATACAATTAGTTTCTTTATTTTGTTTGGTACAACCAACAAATACATCCTGGAACGATCATTTGTTATACTTTTAATAAAATCTTATTTTTCTTCAAGTTGAGCCCAAATTATTTATTTCTTTTTCTCGATACCCTTCCAGCCACCTCGTCCTATGCGGGGCCTGAATTTTCTCTGTACATTGCTAGCTTTTGCTTTCTCACTTGTTAACTTCACACAAATTAAAAAAAATTATTAATTACTTGGAAACATATACATAATAATATTAATAATATGTAAATAGTTAATACATACCAAAAACATTTCGCTACTTTTTTGTAATAGAAAGGTATTCCAATCAACAGGATCAATTAACTTATATTTCTGACAATGACTATTGCATGTATTTACGTACTATTTAACAACCCTTGATCTAAAATTGTACCAAGTTTCACAGCTTTCTTCCTCAAAAACTCTTTTGGAGCATCGGTCTCGATGTTCGACGTCCTTTACAATTTAAAAAAAGGATGGGTGAGTTTCATAATCTGTTTAACATAATATACTCTGTAAATGCATATATGGATTATAATATATATATATATATATATATATATATATATATATATATATATATATATATATATATGTATATATATATATATATATATATATATATATATATATATATATACATACATACTTGACTGATCATACCTTCGTTTCCAGCCATAGTTTCTCAAAAGTTTCTTTATCGAGTTTACCCATATCGATATGAATGGGTATCATATGTGGAATCGCCATGTCATATCAGGACATGCAATCTTTACTCAGTGGGATATTATTTTCATCAAACTCAACGCGATAATCCTCATTGGCAATCTTTTTTTGCAAAAGAAGTTATACAACGTTTTCCTCTTCCTCTTTTACGTGTATCTTCCATTTGTAATTTCCTTTGATTACTGTAAAATGCAAATTCAGGGGAATGTGTACAATGTGTACAATGGTAACTTTAAGGACTGATAACCGTAAAATGTAATTTCCTTTGAGTTAATGAAACTCAAGAAATACAAATTGACAGGGAATCAGTAATAGATGATTTGAATGGTAACTTTATGGACTGATCGACGAAGCCAAGAGAACGGTGGTGTGGGTTTGGGTTTAGGGTTTCTCTTTGATAAAGTAAAATGTAAATTCAAAAATGTAAATTCAGGGGAATGTGTACAATGGTATGATGTGGTTTTGTGATCACTGTAAACGAATTCGCGGGTTAATCAAAAAAATGAAATTAACATAAAGTATTGGTTCGGTCGCTATTTGTTAGTACGATTCCCCTTCAAGCTTTTAGTGGGAAACTGAATTTTTAGGGTTTGTTGATGCGATTCTCTTATAGGTTTTTCATATTTATTGGTGCGGTAATCCAAGTTTTTTGGTACGAAAAAAAATGAATGTCATTAAAAATTCCAAGACCAGGATTCGAACACTTATCTTGGTTATAGGGGGGGGGGGGTAACATCTTTCGACTTCGACCAAAGCCTCATCCGATAACATTCCATTTCATTATAATAATGTTCATTTTGTTACAAGTAATTGGTGAATGACAACATTATGTCAACACTTTCCATTTACCATTTAAACAACTATATTTGAATAGTAAACTTGGTAGTATAAATAGACCATCAATGTAAGTAAGAAAATGCATCTCATATCAACTCTTTCATAATTGATATAAACTCTCTCTACTCTCTCCAAGCTCTCAAGCTTTCTTTCTTTCTTCATCTATATTCTAGTTTTTAGTTTATTCATAATTGTCGTGGTAACGCTGAATTTATAACACGTTATCAGCACGGGGCTCTAACGAAGGCGATTAAAAGACACGTCGATCTTAATCAAGGAACTACAATATGTCAAACATTGCAAAGCTTGAATTTACCGCTCTTGAAGTCAGCAGAAAGAACTACATGCCTTGGACTATAGATGTTACTATGCATCTTGAGTCCATGGGTTTATCTGAAACTATAAAAGAAAAAAAATAAGTGCACGTTGCAAGATAAAGCACGTGCAATAATTTTCCTTCAAAAACATATCGATGGAATTTTGAAGTATGAATACCTCAATACCAATGATCCTAGCACTCTTTGGAAAAGCTTAAAAGAAAGATTTGACCACCAAAAGGAAGTTATACTTCCAAGTGCTAAGGCTGAGTGGTTATCGTTGAGGTTTCAAGACTTCAAAAAGGTACATGACTATAATTCGGCATTATTTCGGATATGTTCACAACTAAAATTTTGTGGGGAAGAGGTTTATGATGCTTCAATGTTGGAGAAAACTCTCTCCACATTCCATGCATCAAATATGACATTGCAACAACAATATCGTATGCAAAAGCTCAAAAAATATTTTGAGCTTAATACACTTCTCCTTGTTGCTGAACAAAATAATGAACTATTAATAAAGAACCACCAGTCCCGTCCAACAGGTTCAATAGCACTTCCTGAAGCAAATGCTACTATCACTTATGAACCTAGAAATAATTCGTATGGACGAGGAAGTGGTCGTGGTCATGGTCGTGGACGAGGTCGTGGTCTCGGTCGAGACCATTTTAACCAAACCAAAATTTTAGGCGCGGTTATACTCACGGTCGTGGACGCGGTCATCCTTATAACCGCGGGCATGGTCAAAGAAACAATAATCAACACACTTCACAAGGAAATAACGTACAACCACAAGAAAAAAGAAATGATGCCGGAACATCACAGAACCACAGAGGTTCTTGTTATAGATGTGGTAGTACAGGTCATTGGTCAAGGACCTGTCGTACAGATCCCCATCTTTGTAAACTTTACCAAGATTCCATTAATGGAAAAGGGAAAGAAGTCAACCTCATCGATGGTGTTGATTTAGGAAACATTGAACTAAATACTCTAGACTTTTTCAATGATTTAGACATCCTAGTAAACTAGTTTCCTTTTGTAACATGTTTTTAATTTTTCATTGTAATGTTTTTCTTTCTTAATGAAATTTTCGAGTCACTTTTATTAAAATTGTGTTCATAACTCATCATTTATTTTTCTTATATGAAGTTCAAAATAAGTTCAACTGGAGCACAAAACCAAGGAAATCTTGAAGAACTCTTAATAATTGATTGTGGTACCACACACACCATCTTGAAAACAAAGAAATATTTTTCCACACTAAAACCCGTAAAGGGGCACATAAATACAATATCATGTCATGTAAACTTAATCGTAGGAACAGGAAATGCTCGTTTCATGTTACCTAATGGTACGAAGTTTGTAATCACTAATGCGTTATTTTCCCCAAAGTCGAACAGAAATTTATTTATTGGGTTTTAATGATATATATCTTAACGGATATGACACATTCACCAAAACAATAGGAAACAAAAAATATATGTTTATAATAAATGAAAACCATATATTGGAGAAATTACCACAATTTGATTCTGGTTTACATTTTACATATATAAATATAGTTCAGTCAAAATTGGTGATTAAAGAAAAATTTTGTGATCCTAGAATATTTAGTTTGTGGCATGACAGGCTGGGCCATCCAGGATTAACAATGATGCGCCGAATAATTGAAAATACATTTGGGCATCCATTAAAGGACCAGAAGTTCCCTCAAATAGGTAATAAGAACCCCGTGTATTTCTTGTTCCCTTGGGAAATTAATTACAAGACCTTCACCGATGAAAGTTGAAAAGGAATCACCTAGATTTCTAGAAAGAATTCAAGGAGATATATGTGGACCAACTCATCCACCTTCTGGACCATTTAAATACATTATGGTCTTAATAGATGCATCAACTAGATGGTCTCATGTTTGCCTATTATCAACTCGTAACATGGCATTTGCAAAATTCCTTACTCAGATTATTAAATTGAGAGCACATTTTCCTGATTATAACATCAATAAAGTGAGACCTGATAATGCAGCTGAGTTTACGTCTCAAGCATTTAATGATTATTGTATGTCTATAGGAATTACTATTGAGCATCCAGTTGCACATGTACACACCCAAAATGGTTTAGCAGAATCACTGATTAAACGTCTCCAATTAATAGCTAGACCATTAATAATGAGAACAAAACTTCCCGTTTCCATATAGGGTCATGCAATTTTACATGCTGCATCACTTATTCGTATGAGACCAAGTGCATATCATACATATTCTCCCCTTCAACTTGTTTCTGGAAAAGAACCAAATATATCCCACCTTAAAATTTTTTGAAGTGCAATATATGTTCCTATTGCTCCACCACAACGTACAAAAATGGGTCCTCAAAGGAGGTTGGGAATATATGTTGGTTTTGAAACAAACTCAATAATGAGATATCTTGAACCTTTGACAGGTGATATGTTTACAGCACGTCTTGTTGATTGCCATTTTAATGAGGAAAATTTCCCAACGCTTGGGGGAGAAATGAAAACCCAAGAAAGGAATGTTTCATGGTATGAACCTTCTTTATCATATCTTGATCCTCGCACACAAGAATGTCAGATGGGTGTTCAAAAGATAATACATTTGAAAGAAGTTTCAAATCAATTACGTGATGCATTTACTGATACAAAAAGAGTTACTAAATCATATATACCTGCTGTTAATGCTCCAGCTCGAATTGAACTCCCAGATAGACAATCTGATGAAAAACTAACTCAAGAATCCAAAGCACGCCTGAAGCATGGAAGGCCATTTGGTTCTAAGGATGCAAATCCTAGAAAAAAGAAGAGGAATAGAAAATATGTTTGAGCATAATGAAAGTGTTCATGAAGAAACACAAAATAACACAACTTCCCCAGTTGAGGAAATAAATGATAAGGAGATTGAAATTAATTATGGTCATATAAAAATAGTAAGGAGCCAATATGAATTAGAAGATATACTATTTTCTTATTCAGTTTCATGCTATATTATCAATGAGGATCCAGAACCACAATATGTATTGAATGCCAAAATAGGTAGGATTGGGGTAAATAGAAAGAGGCCATGCAAGCTGAATTAACGTCTCTCAATAACAAAAAGGTTTTTGGACTTATTATACTCACACCTGGAGTTGTGAAACCATTGGGATACAGATGGATTTTTATACGAAAAAGAAATGAGAAAAATGAAATTGTGAGATACAAAGCCAGGCTCATTGATTAGGGCTTTCAGATATTTAATCAGTCTAGCAGTTTCTGAAAATTTAGATATGCATCTTATGGATGTTGTTACTGCTTACTTATATGGATCACTTGACATTGATATATATATATATATATATGAAAATCCCCGAAGGATTTAAAATGCAAGAGGCATTAAGTGCAAAACCCAATCAAATGTATTCTATCAAACTGCAAAGATCATTATATGGGTTAAAACAATCTGGACGTATGTGGTACAATCGTCTAAGCGATTACTTAATAAGCAAAGGCTATAAAAAACAATAATATTTGTCCGCGTATATTTATTAAGAAAACAACATCTGGATATGTGATTATAGCCATCTATGTAGATGATCTGAACATTATTGGGACAAATAAAGAAATCCTTGAAGTCATTGAATTTATAAAGGAAGAATTTGAAATGAAAGACCTTGGGAAAACCAAATATTCTCTTGGTTTACAGATTGAGCATATGCCAAATGGGATACTCGTCCATCAATCGAACTATACAGAAAGGGTCTTGAAACGTTTTAATATGGAAACCTTTAAGCTCTCCAATGATTGTTAGATCACTAAATATCGACAAAGATCCATATCGCCCTTGTGAGGAAAATGAAGAAATTCTTGGTCCAGAAGTACCATATCTTAATGTAATTGGAGCTCTTATGTATGTTACTAACTGTACTAGACCTGACATTTCTTTTGCAATAAATCTATGAGCAAGATTTAGTTCATCTCCAACAAAAAGACACTGGAATGGAATCAAACATATATTACGATACCTGCGCGGAACTACTGATTTAGGTTTATTTTTTCCTAATAGTTCAAAACAATGCTTGATTGGTTATGCAGATGCATGTTACTTGTCTGATCCTCATAAAGCTAGGTCTCAAACTGGATATGTTTTCATGAATAGAGGTACTGCAATATCTTGGCATTCTCAAAAGCAAACACTCGTTGCCACATCTTCAAATCATGCAGAAGTAATTGCTCTAAATGAAGCTAGTAGAGAATGTACATGGTTAAGATCAATGACACAACTTATCCTGACTTCTTGTGGAATAGATAAAGATAAATCTCCAACCTTAATCTATGAAGATAACCTTAATCTATGAAGATAATGCAGCATGTGTCACTCAAATGAAAGAAGGGTACATCAAAAGAAACAGGACAAAACATATTCCTCCAAAGTTTTTTGTATACACTCAAGAGCGTATAAAGGATCAACATATTGAACTAAAATATGTTTAATCTAGCAACAATGTAGCAGATCTTTTCACAAAGGCACTTCCTACCAAGATTTTTAGAAAACATGTTCATGGTATTGGAATGCGACATCTGTACATTACATAATGGTCATTAGATATCTAAATGAGGGGGAGTCAACTAGACACTGCACTCTTTTTCCTTTCGCTAAAGTTTTTTCCCACTGGGTTTTCTTTAGCAAAGGTTTTTAATGAGGCAGTACCTCAAAGTTGAACTCTGATGTAGAATGATGTCATTCAAGGGGGAGTGTTACAAGTATTTGGTGAATGACAACATTATGTCAACACTTTCCATTTACCAGTTAAACAACTATATTTGAATAGTAAACTTGGTAGTATAAATAGACCATCAATGTAAGCAAGAAAATGCATCTCATATCAACTCTTTCATGATTGTTATAAACTCTCTCTACTCTCTCCAAGCTCTCAAGCTTTCTTTCTTTCTTCATCTATATTCTAGTTTTTAGTTTGTTCATAATTGTCGTGGTAACGCTAAATTTATAACACATTTCATTATAAATACATATTACATATGGATAAAAATATCATCATCTAAAATTTTTTTATTTCCCATTATTTTTGACAAATATATATTTCATGCATAGAATAATTTTACAACAAAAAATTATTATAAATTAATAAAAAAATTTGCAATACACAAATTAGTGAATAATATTAGAATTTTTAATGGTGCACATTATTAGAATTTAGTCTCATTGAAATCTTAATTAAACAATAAAAACACTAGCAAGTTCGTTACCATTTTTTATCTTGATAAAAAGTTAAAAACTCAAGTTAAGTTCCATTGTAAATGTACTGATTAGCTTCCATGGGGAATAAGCTTAAAAGTACAGAAACTTCATTTTTTTGTCTCGTAATATATTGAAATTATTAGGTAGGTGGCACCATTGCATTAGGTAGGTGGTACAATTGCAGGTCACGAATGCCAATTCAGTAGGTTGGCATAATTGGGCAAACCGTCTTTGAGTTGCAAACAAATCCCAAAAAATATATTGTTCAAATATTTAGAAGGTGTTTTTTAATGCGGTTTTGTTTATTGATGCGATTTTATCCTTTGTTGGTGCGGTTTTGTCATTTATTGGTACGATTATCCTAGTTTTTTGGTACGAAAAAAATAAATGTCATAAAAATGCCAAGACCAGGATTCGAACACTGATCTTGAATGTAGGGGGGGGGTAACATCTTCCCACTTCGACCAAAGGGCTCATCCGGTAACATTCAGTTCCATTATAAAGATGTTCATTTTATTATAAATACATCATCATCATCATCATCTTAAATTTTTCATTACAAGGTTTTTTATTACAATTTTTTATTTCTCATTGTGTGTACACAACAGTTACATGATTAAATATCTTAAATTTACGTTACCGTTTGAAAGTTAAAATGTACCAAAACAAACATCACATAAAAGATTAAATAAATACCATAACAAAAAAGTTAATATAACCATATTCATTTACAAAAAAAATGAAATTATATTAACCACCTACATATGTTGCAACTAGAAAGGCCTTGATTAACCACCCAAAATGAAGATCTAATACGATGATATGTGTGTGATATGTCATTATAGTTTAAATCTACAATGTCCAATGTAATCTTCATACTAACCATCAACTTAAGTAGAATTCTGATATATTCTAAGTCCTTATAGCCAACTCTTTCACCAACATTCATTGCTTTCAAAATAGATAATCTCTCATATGTTGATTCATTTGGATCTGCCATAAGCAATAATCCAAGAACATACGAAACCCCAATATGAACTTTACGTGAATATTTTTTAATTTTCTCTAAGGCTTTTGTATTTTCACGTAATTCGAAGAACTGATACTATGGAAAAGAAACAGTTTAGCATACGTAGAGGGTTAGAATATTAAGAAAATTAAACAATTACAAAGAAAGATTAGTTTTTGTAACCTATAACATAGTGCTTCAGGGTTGTCAGCGTGTACACAGTTACTCCAAAATTGTCTTCCCTCAACTTCGTAAGGGATGAATGGGTCTATTGGTTGGTTATGAAGTGAAACACTTTCCAATACATGATTATCTTTACATAAATCAAGGAATTTTCTGCAACTGATCGTAAAAGAAAAAAATCGTTTTATAGAGAATGAGGTTTTTATATCAACGAAAATAAATTGTTGATGTGTTTAGCAGGTCTTTTAGGGAAGATGCTCCAACCCTTGCAACGATGTCAACAAGAACTTCGTCAGGTATAAGCAAAATGTTGGTTGTCATTTTTTTTGAAGCGACATTCTCCTGAAAACATATGAAACAAGAAACATAGGAAATGGGGGAGAAAATGGGGAAGCACAATGTTCGTAGACTGTAGCGGAATAGGGTTATAATTGTTATCTACAATGACAGTGTGGCGTGTAATCAGCGTTTTAGTTCCATATATGTCGGATTTATGATTGAGATTATCGGATTTCAAATGTTGAATAATACATATTATTAATCAAGTGTTATATCATATTAAAATTTTAAAATATAGATTTTTTAACGGCAACGATTTATTAAAAAAATAAAAACAAAAAACAAGCTAGCGGGGTGCTAGAAACAAACAATCAATCCAGTTAAGTATACAACTTATATCTAGAAATAAAAACACAATATGAAACCAAATGGTAAGAATTAAGATGGGTTAATTATGATCAAATTAGTAAGTATTGTGATGGGTTATGGTCAAATGGTAAGGGTTAAGATGGGTTATGATCAAATTGTAGTTAAGATTGGTTATGGTCAACTGGTAAGGGTTAAGATGCGTTGTGGTCAACTCGTAAGGGTTGTGATGGGTTATGGTCAACTCGTAAGGGTTAAGATGGTTTGTGGTCAACTGGTAAGGGTTAAGATGGGTTGTGGTCAACTGGTAAGCGTTAAGATGGGTTCTGGTCAACTCGTAAGGGTTAAGATGGGTTGTGGTCAAATGGTACGAGTTAAGATGGGTTGTGGTAAACTGGTAAGGGTTAAGATGGGTTGTGGTCAACTGGTAAGGGTTAAGATGGTTATAGTCAACTAGTAAGGGTTAAGATGGGTTATGGTTAACACGTAACCCATCATCATCATCATCATCATCATCATTATCATCGTCATCATCACCATCATCATCATCATCACCACCACCACCACCACCATCATCATCATCATAACCCATCATTATCATCATCATCATCATCACCACCATCACCATCATCATCATCATCATCATCATCATCATCATCTTCATCTTCATCATCATCATCATTATCATAACCCATCATCATCATCATAAAATATATTTTTAAGAGTTCCAATTATTCTTAACAATTTTTATTAGAATAAAGAAGAATCATAAATGATATTTAGTTAAAATGGGAGTGAAAGTTTGGAATTTAGTCCCACTGAAATCTTAATTGAACAAAAAAAACACAAGTTCGGTACCAACTTTTAGTCCCATTGTAAATGTACGATAAGCTCCGATAGGGAATAAACCTAAAAATACAGAAACTTTGAATTTTTATCTTGTAATAAATGGAAATTATTAGGTACGTGACACCATTGCAAGTCACGAATGTCAATTCAGTAGGTTGACATCATTGGACAAACCCTCTTTGAGTTGCAAAAAAATCTCTAAAAATATATTGTGCAAATATTTAGGAGGGCATTTTTATTGTGATTTTAGCTTTAATTGGTGCGGTTATTTATGCGGTTGCGTGTTCCTGAAAAACCTAGGCGCACTATATGCATTAATTACATGTAATCATATCAGTTGCAACAAATCACCGTTTTCACGATTTTTTAATGCAATTTTGTTTATTGATGCGTTTTTAGATTTTATTAGTGCGGCTTTGTTGTTTTTTAATGCAGTTTCATGTTCCCCAAAAATCGGGCTCTTCCGTATGCATTAATAACATGTAATCATATTAGGTTTAACAAATCGCCGTAAAAAAGATATTGAATCGATTGATTTCTTCTATATATATATATATATATATATATATATATATATATATATATATATATATATATATATATATATATATATATATATATATATATAATTGCTTTAAACAGATGGATGCTCAAAAACAACTCTGTGATATTCACATGAAGAACATCGCTCGGTACAGACTTGTACTAGCGTCACTAACTCCAATCTCCAAGGATCTTCTGCAGCATATCAAAGGTTAGGAGGGGCTCATTGAACAAGCCAAAGCCATTGGGCGAGGGAGTAGTCCATTGTCCATCGAAGCCATGTTGGACCGGTGGACTCCAAGAGCGTTGACATTAAGGCGCTCCGGGAGATCGTCGACACCCGCCTCCTCCTAGAGAACCTCATAATGGAAGACAAGGTGACATCGCAGCGGTCGTCGTGTGGTCAAAAATAATAAAAACCTCACTCTCACTAGTATGTGGTAGTTAGGGTCGATCCATAGGAGTTACGTGGTCAATGTAGGCAACAGATTACCAATTGTAGTGTCACGCTACAACCAGAGGATCTAGTTTCCATCTTTTACCAAAACAATCCCAAAAGCATAAAATCCAACAAATTCCAATCCAAGCATAAACTTAAACTAAAATCAAAACCAAAACTTAATCTAATTACTTACTGAAATCAAAAATGCATTTCAGAAACAGAAGTAATAAAGATCAAGCCAAAACATCCAACTCATTCAAAGCATTAAAAAGTAAAAAAGAATCAATTAAACATAACCGAATGATTAACTTTATAAAAATCAGATCCCAACAGTTCAAAACAGTAAACATAAAATTCAAAAACTAAAAACTTAATGCTAATGGTTGTCACACCCAATAACACCAACCCATGCTATTGAAACTACTAAACTAAATGAAAATTAAATAGGAAAACATAAATACCACGTATGGTCGACTGAAAACTGAATCTCGGAGTCAAAGAAGCCTTGGGTGTCGTTCCTTTGCTGATTATTTGCTGCTGATTTAGACCTAGAAGCCTCTATTTATAGTTTTGGAAATTAAGCGGCCGCGTCGCGCGCACTTAGAATCCGCAGCGCGCGTATGGGTTTATCCCCGTTTTACGCTATTTTAATTCTTCTCACCGCCTCATTTGTGACTCAGCGCGTCAGGCCCTTGTATATTTCCGCGGCGCGCGTGCTTATTCGACTCTTTTTGGCTTTATCTTCAAACTTCTTTCATTTTGTACGCATTTAGCCCCTGTTTACATCTTTTCTTTCCAAACAAGCACTAACACAAAAAGTGAGAATACAACAGCATATATGATATAAAATCACCAAGAATAAGGCTCAACAACGACTAAAATACTTGATATTACTAGGCGTTGTCAAACACCCCACACTTCTGCCTTGCGTGTCCCCAAGCAAGAAAGTTTTTAACAAATTCTAACAAAGACTCAAACATTTTTGAATGTGTTTAATTTCAAAGCTTATTGCCTCAGGAGTTATAGTGAAATAGTTTGTGAAAACATAATCGAAATATTCTTTGGAATTCCTGACTTTCTAAAGAACCATTGATTACAAATTTTCTGTCCATAATGAAGTGTACGTACTCATTCAGATTCTAAAGGCCATAAAAGAGCTATCCATGACTTTCGATGTTGTCCGTGTAACGAGCTTTCAGAAATACCATCCCAGACCAGACGATCTTAGGTGGCAAGGTGCATAAGTCCCACCCATTTTAGACTTACCGGCTCGAACAACAAAGGCCACTGATTGACAATCCCTTCCTAAATTCCAAACCTAAAATACTCCAATCTTCTAACTCCTAAAACTCAACTTGTTTGACTAAACTCATAGCATGATAACAACTAAATAGTATTCCTCAAAAAATACCAATGCTATAACATTCAAAACTATTCGTTTCAAAATTACAATCTATTAAAAGTTTTAAAAAATTGCTAAAAATTTTAAAAATTGACTCAATTCTCGCAAAAATTTCAAAAAAAACTACTTTTTCGACCGTCCACACCCCACACTTAAAACCGTACAACGCCCTCGTTGTACAAAAATAATTTCAAAACAAGGGAGAAAGAGTTACCCCTTTAGACGGTAGACTGCTCGATGGTGCTTGGTTGTCACAGGTACAAAAATACGAACATCTCCACAATTCAGAATTTCTAGGAGTTGTAGCGCAACAGTAAAACACGACACTGATCAAGGCAAGTGACGGGGCACGGTGACCCCACACTTGCCTGAAACAACTCATCCATAGACTCTGCATTTGGGTATTACATGCATCACTCACAAAAACATTAAATGCAAACAAAACAAACAAATGAAATATAAACAAAAACTACTGTCATATGTACAGTACATATATCCCAAAAGAAAAGAAAAGTACATCAATCATCATTATGGTGGGCCCCAGATGGACCTGCCCCATCACCGTGATCTCTGGGAGGGTAAGGTGGAATATCATCAATCTGCATCCTAAGCATGATCATCCGTTGTGTCTCTGCCATCCACCGGTCATGAGCCTCAATGGCTGATACCCTCCGACCCAAATCCTGTACAGCAGCCAGCACATCTGATAACTGCGGCTGAGGCTGGTCCTCTGATGGTGCTGCTGGTCTTCTATGTCTCCTTTCTGGCTGGGCATGTACTGGCTGAGGTGGCTGCGGCGGCTCAGTCGCCACCCTCACGTATCGCCCTGCCCATGGCTGATGGATCAGGCCCATGCTCTCGAGAGCACGGGCTAATGTGCGAACAGGTGGGATCTCTGTCAAAGTCGCGACGGTCCTGGCGGTGAGCAAGCCATAAGATCTGGCCAAACGGGTGATGTAATGCCCGCCAACCATAGGACTGCTGGATGAAACACCCGCTGCTCAAGTAGATAGGGAAGCTGCCAGGGCATATGGTAGATTGAGGAACCTGGTGGGGTCAAGGAGCACCCACATGAATGTCATGTCCTCGCCGGACACCTTCTCACCCCCTCTTTCTGCAGAACAGAAGTGGAGATGATGTGGTGCATGAGGCGGTGGAGTGGGTTGCGGAGCTGGCTCTCCCTGGCCGACCCCGCCTCAAACTGAATGTTGGACATCGTAGCCCAAAAAACTGCGTTGGCAGCCCGATCAGGCTGCCCCTGAATGCACGCCCGAAGAAATGGCATGAAGTGGTGGCTCTGGAGCTCCTCCTCCGTATAGATGATCGTACGTCTCCCAAAGTCCCGAAGATCGCACTCCCGGCTGACTCCCCCAAGTCTGAAACTAATCGGCCTGAGATGTACCTCGTGCGCCCTCGGTGCGTAATGTACTGTGGACATGAACTCTACAAGAAGCTCTGCATAGACAATATCCTCCTCGTTGGCCATCAGCCTGTCCCAGCCGTGGCATGTGAATGTGAACTCTCCAACGGACCAGGTGCGGTGAAGAAAATGCTCGATCTCGGCCCAAAGCCCAACATCCCTAAGAATATCTCTGTCCAAAATGGTCGCCTCTAGAATCCGGCGACTGATCAATGCGTCCCTCCGCTGGTTGTACTCGGGTGTCCTCTCCAGAATCGCGGGGAACTGAAGGAAATCGTGATCACATCTGATAACCGTCTACACAAATGAACCACACAAAACGAAATTTTTTTGCAAAATAAGTCCCTTTTCTTCCCCACCGAACCGTGGCGCGGCCCATGAACACGGCGCGGCGTGTCGAGCGGCTGGTTCGAAATCCAAACCCCAAATCACTGATTTCTACCTGTTAGCTCAATCCAAAACCACTACAAGGTAGCCTAAGCACCGACTAGCCATTCTAGGGTGATCATTTGGCGAACAAAACACTCTACGAGCCAGCATTGCCGATTTTTAAGTTTTTCAGTTTTTAGAGAAATCAATCAATTTCACGGCCTAATTGCTTATTCTAACGAGTAAAAACAAGTTAGAATGGCATACCTCGATCGTATGAATCGAATAGACGAAAAAAAAACACGAGAAATACGTCGATTGATCGGAGCTCTGAGGCGCGGCGTGGAGGTTTGTGTGTGTGCGATAAGTGAAAGCGACGTACCTTATCAAGAGAGTATGTCCGATCATTTCCCGCAGCGGGCGCCAGAAGTAACCGCGGCGCGCGTGTTCCCAAATCAACCCCTGTGCATCGGGTTGTTCTGCGATCCCGCGGCGCGCAATACGCCCTACCATGGCGCGGTCTTCAATTTTTCAAAATTCCTTCATATGACCCCACACTTGCCTCGAACCAATAACACCTACAATGACGATGATAATATTTTCCTAATTACTCCTAAGAAATACAGTACCTACCTATAAGGATGGGTTGCCTCCCAACAAGCGCTAAGTTTAACGTCTTCAGCCAGACATATTATTCCTTATTCTTCCCACTCTTCCTGAGGCATCATCGTCTTTGTCTCTGGTGCAATATTGTGGACTACCGTCGCGAGCAATGATGTCAACCGTGTCATCCTATCACTAACCTGACTGATCCACTGCTGCTGAGCATCCAGGAGTTGGAAAACCTTAGCCTTCGTGGACCGTGCATCCTTTTCGTATTGTTGGTGCTTTAACTCCATTAATTCCATCATATCAAGCAGCTACATTTTGTCGATGGTTGATAGTGGATGTTCTCTTGTTTCCCTCAGGATCTCTTCCTTACCGCCTCTCCTACTCGTGTCCGTATCTTTCCTTTCTCCCTGGTCCCAGGTGCCATAAGCAGATTGTTGTTCCAATACTTATCATCATACCCTTGTGGCAGAGATATGGGACTCCCAAACATGTTAAGTCTACGCTTCCCTATCCCGAATGAGATATCCAAATCTCCGGTCTTGCAATCTATGACAGCACCAGCTGTAGCTAGAAATAGACGTCCCAAGATGAGCGCGGGCGCGTCTTCCAAGCTCTCGTATTCCATTACTAAGAAATCCATGGGGTAAAAGAAATCACCAACTTTTACTATCACATTTGTTAACTTTCCCTGGGACACCTTAGTCGACTGATCAGCCAGCTGTAATACCGTCTTGGCCGGCTCTAATTCCTCATTCTTGTATTTGTCATACAGGTACCCTGGCAACACGTTAACACTTGTTCCTGATGATAACATCCCCTACCATGACAATAATCAGCGGTGAACCAGGATCTCTCTCCTTCTTAGGCAGTGTACCTAACAATGCCTCACTAGCTTTAACTGTCAGCCTCACCGTCTCGGGAGTGGGTACCTTGCTCAGTCCATTCCTTTCACACATCTCCTGAAGAATCCATGTATCTTCAGGAGCATCCTTCAGCTCATCCCATAGAGGTTGATTTATTGATGGCCCAGCTGACTTCTTTGGCACCTCTTGCTTTTTCTTCTCCTTCTTATCCTTTTTCCTCTATCTAATGCTAGCCACCATTGACTGCTCCTCCTCTTGTACTTCCTTGTCCTCCTTGGCTTGAGTTTCCTTTTTCAACTTGAATCTCTTCCTCATCCTTCTCTTTCTCTTCTTCAACCTTGACTTCCCTATTCTTATTCTGTCTTTCAACTTCAACTTCCTCTTCATATCCTAGTAAGTCCTCTATAGTCACTTTCCTCCATTCGGCCTCAACGGCGTTGACATGCTCCTTCCCTGCCCGTTGAGTATGGTTTGGGTTGATTTCCGTAGTACTAGGCAACTTTCCACTGTCCCTCTTTCTTTGATCCTCAGTCATCTGAGCAATCTACCTCTCCATGTAGGCGATGGCTTTGGCATTAGCCTACGACTGCTGCTGCATGGTGTTGAACATCTTGTACATCTTTGCGGTCAAGTCTTCTTGAGTTCCTGGGGCATTGTTATTGTTGGCATTATTCGGTCCCCTGTTGTTGTTGTTGCCACTCCCATTTGTATTGCCATTGTTGTTTGCTGGTTGATATTGCCTAGGCTAATTAGACGACAGGCCCTGATAGTTGTTCTGCCTTTGGTTGTTGAAGTTTTGCGGACCCTGGTTGTATGGTCTATAAGGTCATCCATTTTTGTATTGACCTTGACCCTGACCATAAACCTGATTTGCTTCTTGTGTCCTCTGCCCTCCTTAGCTTCCTTGTTGTTGATTCTGAGGTCCGTTCTGTAGAGTAGAAATCAGTCTATCAAACTTCTTGTTGAGTTCACTTATCTCCTTCTTGACATCCTTCCTTCAATCTGCATCAGCTCCTACTACTGCAGCTGTGCCTACCGTCTTTCTAGTAGAGAAATTTGCCTTAGATCCATTGCTCACCTGCTGCAGAAACTGCCAAGCCTCATCAGGATCTTGCATCATGATAGTGCCACTGGACGATGCATTGATCATCGCCTGATTCATTTCACTTGCCCCTTCAAAGAAGAGCTTGACCAATTGCCACTTCGGAATATCGTGATGAGGGCACGACCTCATCAACTCCTTCAGACGATCCCAAGCTTCGTGAAATGCTTCTCCAGGCTTCTGTTGAAAATCCTGGACGGCTCTCATAATCTCTGTCGTCTTACTCGCCGGATAGAACTCTTGCAAGAATTTAGCCTTAAGTTGGTCCCATGTAGTGATACTATTGGACTGAAGAGACGTGAACCAATACTTGGCCTTGTCTTTCAAAGTAAACGGGAACAATCTTAACCTAAAGATATTCTTATTCATGTTCCTAGAGGTATTTTCATTCGCTATTGCTATGAACTCATACAAATGATTATATGGATCATCCTGTTTATAACCCCTAAATTCAGGCAATATTCCTAAAAGCTGTGGTCTAATCTCTACCTGAGCGTCTATATTTTCTGGAATAAAAATGGGCGATGAGTCATCATACTCCTATGGCTGGAAGTGCGATGCAACCGACTGCCCTCTTGGTTGTGCAAAGTACAAAGGTTGAACAAAATTACCGTTATAGTGATGATCGTTGTTGTAACCTTGCTGACCTTGCGGTTGTTGTTGTGGTGCTCTTCGTGGAGGTCCCTGACCTCGGTTCCATGGTTGTTGTGGTGCTTGTGGAACCCATCCTTCTTCCTCGTCCTTGTATCCCTGCTCAACCTCATGGTACTGGTATTGCTGCTGAGGAGGTTGTGGTTGATATTGTTGTTGTGATTGTTGTGGTATGGTTTGAAAAGTGGTTTGTGGTTTAAAGAGTAATGGTGGTTGTAATGGTTGTGATTGTGGTTGAGAAATGCTAGTGTGCTGCCTAGGCATTGAGGTGCCATCACGGGTTGGCGCTCCCCAAGCCATAACAGATGTAAAAGGGTTTGTAGATTGTGGTTGAAATGGTGGAACAGAAGGCAGAGTGCATGATGGTATTTGACAACGCCTAGTAATATCATATATTTTAGTCGTTGTTGAGCCTTATTCTTAGCGAAATTATATCTTATACATCGTGGTATTCTCACTTTTCGTGCCAGCACTTGTTTGGAAAGAAATAATGAAAACAGGGACCAAAGGCGTGCAATTTGGAAGAATTTTGAAGATCAAGGCAAAATCAGGAAAATACGTACGCGTGCTGCGGAATTCATCAATGCGCGACGCGGTGACGAGGCGATGGAAAGAATTCAAATTCCGAGAAAACGAGGATAAGCCAGCACGCACGACGCGGGATTCATTAATACGCGGCGCGGTCTCGAGATTTTTGCAACTATAAATAGAGGCTTTTAGGTCGAAAAAACTAGCGAAGACCTGGTGTGAAATCGACCCCCAAGGCTCTTTGACTCCGAGATTTAGCTTCTGGAACCATCATTTGGTAATTTTATGTTTTTAGTTTTAATTTTCAAGTAGTTAAATAATTAGTGATAGTTGGCTAGTGCCCTTGGCAGTGACAACCAGTGGCATTAAGTCTTTGTTACTGATTTTAGATAGTTGTTTATTGTTTTAGAACTTTGGATCTGATTTGGTTGTTGATGTATCAAAGTAATCATTCGGTTTAAGTATATTGCACTTTTTCGGTATTGTTAGTGTTGGATGCTTGTTTGGATGTTTTGGGATTGTAATTGCTTGTGATCTCTCTGGAATTTACTTCTGGAATCAGTAAGTAATCTTAGTTTAGAACTTGGTTTAGTTTAGTTCATGTTTGATTTGGTTTATGTTATTTGCTTTGTTTTTCAGTGTTTATGCTTGTGAATGAACTTTTGAGTAATTGGATTGTGTTTGATGTTTGGATTGCCTTTGATTGCTTCTGCATTGGAGATGTACTTCTGATTTCAGTAGGTAAAAAGGTTTATTTAGTAGCTTGTTTGGATTATTGGATTTTATGCTTCTTTGGTTTATGTTATTTGCTTTGTTTTTCAGTGTTAATGCTTGTTTGGATTATTGGATTTTATGCTTCTTAGGGTTTAGTTGTCAAAAGTTAGGAATTAGGTCCTCTGACTGTAGCGTGACACTGCAGTTGGTAATCTGTCACCTGTCTCGACCACGTAACTCCTGTGGATCGACCCTGACTTCCATTGTGCTAAGTGAGAGTGAGGTTATTTTTCTTATTTTTGACCGCATGACGACCGCTGCGATGTCAAATTTTGGCGCCGTTGTCGGGGAGTTGTGAGCTTGAGAATAGGTGATTTGTAGGACTTGTTATTTTAGTTTATTTTTTAGTTGGTTAGTAATTTTGATTTCTGGTTTTTGATTTTTCGGGCGTGTTGCATTAGTGCATGCGTACCCGTAGGGGTGACCAATTATCCCCTTTGCATTTTGACTCAGAGATTGAGCGAACTGCACGCAAAATCCGTGCACGTAGGCGTTTGAATACAATGAGTTTCAGTAGTGTTAGTAGTAGTATAGTGATTGTTGCCCAGGAACCCTCAGGTGAGGCAACGGGGATGCATTTATTCCCCCGGTTTCAGAATCCCACATTGGGAGCACGAGTGCTACTGGTGGTGCAGTTTCATCCCCTGCCCCTATACCTTCATGCACTCCGCCGTCGATTCCACCATTTCAACCTTTATCCCAACCTCAATCCACAAACCCATTTACATCTGCCATTTGGGGAGCGCCGACCCGTGATGGCACCCTAGTATCTAGACAACAGACACCCATTTCTCAACCCATTTCTCAACCAGCACCAGTACTTTTTAAACCACAAACCACATTCCAACCTATACCACCGCAGCAACAATATCAACAGCAACCACCTCAGCAGCAGTACCAGTATCAAGAGACTGAAGAGAGATATGATGAAGAAGACGAAGGATGGGTTCCACCAGCACCACAGCAACCATGGAACTGAGGTCGGGGACCTCCAAGAAGAGCACAGCAGTATCAACCACCACAAGGTCAGTAGAGATATAATGATCATCACTTTTACGGTAATTCTGCTCAACCCTTGTATTTTTGCGCAACCGAGGGGGCAATCGGTTGCATCGCACTTCCAGCCATGAGAGTACGATGACTCGTCGCCCATTTACATTCCTGAGGATATAGAATCTCAAGTAGAAATTAGGCCTCAGTTGTTAGGGATATTACCGGAATTTAGGGGATACAAACAGGATGACCCATACAATCACTTGTATGAATTCATAGCAATAGCCAACGCTAATAGCCCTAGAAATACTAATAAGAACATTTTTAGACTAAGATTGTTCCCATTCACTCTTAAAGACAAAGCCAAATATTGGTTTACATCTTTACCATCGAATAGCATCACTACATAGGACCAACTCAAAGCTAAGTTCTTACAAGAATTTTATCCGGCAAGCAAGACGACGGAAATCAGGAGGGCTATTCAGGATTTCCAGCAGAAGCCTGGAGAAGCTTTTCATGAAGCATGGGACCGTCTGAAGGAGTTGATGAGGTCGTGTCCTCATCACGATATTCTCAAGTGGCAATTGGTCAAGGTATTATTTTAAGGAGCAAGTGAGACGAACCAAGCTATGATTAACGCATCATCTAGGGGCACGATTATGATGCAAGAGCCGGAGGAGGCTTGGCGGTTTTTGCAACAGTTAACCGGTAAACAATAATGGTAATGCCAACGAAAATGGTAGTAGCGACAATAGGGGGCCCAATAACTTCATCAACAATGCTCCAGGAACTCAGGAGGATCTAGTCGCGAAAATGTATGAAATGTTCAATGCAACGCAGCAGCAATCGCAGGCCAATGCAAAAGCTATCGTCAATATGGAGAGGCAAATCGCCCAAATGGCTGAAGACCAACGAAAAAGATATAATGGGAAGCTGCCAAGTACTACAGAAGTCAATCCGACCCATAGTCAGCGGGCCGGATAGGAACATGTCAACACTGTCGAGGCTGAATGAAGAAAGGTCACTCTGGAAGATCTGCTAGAATCAGGAAATAAGGCTGAGAATGAAAAAGAAGAAGAAGTTAAGGAAAAAGTGGAAATTGAAAAGGAGAATAGGGAAGACACGGAATTAAAGGAAATTCCCGTTGAGAAGGAAACTCAACCAAAGGAGGACAAGGATGTCCAGGAGGAAAAGCAGCCAATAATAGCTGGAATCAAACAAAGAAAGAAGGACAAAAAGGGAAAGAAAACACAGGAAGCGCCCAAATCGACGGGACCCTCGATGAATCAACCTTTGTGGGATGAACTTAAGAACGCTCCTGAGGATACAAGAATTCTTCGGGAGATGTGCGAGAAAAATGGAAAAAGTAAGACTCCCACACCTGACACTGTAAGGTTTACTATTAAAGCTAGTGAGGCACTGTTGGAAACACTGCCCAAGAAAGAGAAGGATCCTGGGTCACCAGTGATCACTGCTACTATAGGAGATATGGTCATTAGGAACACCTTGCTGGATTTGGGAGCAAGTGTGAATGTGCTACCGGAATACTTATATGATAAATACAAGAATGAAGAATTAAAGTCGGCAAAGACTGTGTTACAGCTGGCTGATCAGTCAACTAGAGTATCCCGAGGTAAGCTTACTAATGTCATAGTGAAAGTTGGGGATTTCTTTTAGCCAGTGGACTTTTTAGTCATGGAGTATGAGAGTCAGGAGGACGCGCCCGCATTAATATTAGGACGCCCGTTCTTGGCTACAGTCGGCGCTGTTATTGATTGCAAAACAGGAGATTTGGACATCTTCTTTGGGTCGAGAAAAAGAAGGTTAAATATGTTCGGAAGTCCCATATGTCTACCTTAAGGGTATGACGATAAGAATTTGGACAGCACCATGCTGATGGAGCCTAGGATTAAGGACAAACGAACAATATGGACCCGAACAGGAGAAGGAGGAAAAGAGGAAGTATTAAAAGAAACAAAGGAGCATCCGTTGTCCACCATTGATAAAGAGCAGCTGCTGGACATGATAGAGATGTTGGAGGCAAGGCACCAGCAGCATGAGAAAGATGCAAGGGAAAGAGAAGCAAAGGTCTTTCAACTTCTGGAAGCTCGGCAACAATGGATTAGCAGGGTTAGTGACAGGATGACTCAGCTCACTTCGTTGATGTCAATGATGGCACACAATTTCGCACCAGATCACAAGAAGATGCCGTCAGGAATTCAAGAAGAATAGGATAGGAATGGCACGTCTGGCAGAAGACGTTAAACTTAGCGCTTGTTGGGAGGCAACCCATCTTTTCATAGGTTAGGATCTGTATTCTTAGGAGTAATTAGGAAGATTATATCATCGTCATTTGCAGGTATTATTGGTCCAAGGCAAGTGTGGGGTTGTTTTGAAGAATTTGAATTTTTGATGACCGCGCCGTGGTCAAGCAAATAGCGCGCCGCGGGATCGTAAACCAACCAGATGCGCAAGGGTTGATTTGGGAACACGCGTGTCGCGGGCTGCTCATATCCGAGTCGCGGGATTCGATCAGTCGGTTTCCTCCGATAAAAGATGTCGTTCAGATTAGACCATCCTTTTCTTCAGTTCCTCGCTAAGATGGACAGTTTAGTGGAGTACATTTCACGGAGGGATGCCCTCATTGGTTGCCGGGTTCTCTAGGCGACGTTCATCGATCGGGACATTCTGCGAGACGATGGGCTTTGGGGCGAGATCGAGCCATTTTTGCACCGTACATGGGTTGATGGAGAGGCCAGGTTCACATGCCGAGGCTGCGACAGGCTCATGGCGACCCAGGATGATACAGTATATACCGAGCTTCTGTTGGAGTTTCTATCCACTGTTTGCTACGCACAGGGTTCTCAGGAGGCCCAATCCAGGCTTATCCTGTTTAGATTAGGAGGGGTGCACAGGGAGTGCAACCTCCGGGATTTTAGGAGGCGCACTAGCATCTACACGGAGGCGGACCTCCAGCACCGCCACTACACGCAGTTCATGGGTGCGTGCATTCAGGGGCAGCCCGAGAGGGCCGCCAATGTAGAGATTTGGACACCTTTGTCCAACATATTCTACGAGGCGGGGTCGGCCGGTGAGGACATGACGTATCTCTGGGTGCTCCTTGACCCGTCCAGGTTCCTTCACCTCCTGTTTGCCTTAGCTGTCTCTCTTTCCACCGGTGCGACGGGGGCGTCATCCAGCAGTTCATTGGCCTGCGAGCATTACATCACCCGGTTGGCCCGCTCATACCGGATCCTTACTGCTGCCACCGTGGCATACTTGACCGCTCTACCTCCGGTTCCCACTACGGCGCGAGCTTTGGAGAATATGGGCCTTATTGAGCAGCAGCAGCTGGGCCAGTATGTACGGGTGGCGACCGAGGCCGCCTAGGACCCCCAGCCAGCATATGTCCAGCCGAGTAGGAGACGACGGAGACCGGCAGCACCAGCACCAGCAGATCCAGCGCCACCACAGCCACAACAGGAGGACCCATCGACCATCCATCGATTGGAGGCCCGGGTTACGAGGATGGAGGACCAGCTGGAGTGGATCGGGGAGGTACTTTTACAGATTGTATCAGCACAGGGACAGCGCCCCTACCACTCCCAGCCCGAGCTCATGATCATGAGGCCGGTTCTTCCAGGCCACCAGGTGGCGATTGATGTATTTTCTTTTTCTTTTTGGATATCTCTACTGTATCTATGACACTACTATCTTTTAGTTGTTTATATTTTATTTGTCTGTCTATTTGCATTTGATGTCTTTGTTGAGTCTTGCATGTGTTACTAAAAATTAGGGGAGTTGTTTCATGCAAGTGTGGGGTCACCGTGCCCCCTTCACTTTTCTTGATTACCGGCGTGTTCACTGTTGCGGTACAACTCCAGAACGCGAAATCAATGACCTTTTTGTTCTTATTTGTACCTGTGATACCGAGCACCAACCAAGCGATCTACCGTCCATAGGGGTAACTCTTTCTCCCTTGTTCTAAATAATTTTTGTACAACGGGGACGTTGTATGGTTTTAAGTGTGGGGTGTGGACGGTCGAAAGAGTAGTTTTTTTGAAATTTTTGCGAGAAATGACCAATTTTCAAAATTTTAGCAATTTTTTCAAAACTTTTATTAGAGTATAATTTTGAAATGAATAGTTTGTGATTGTTTATAGCATTAGTATTTTTCGAGAAATACTATTTAGTTGTGATCATGCTATTAGTTTGGTCAAATAAGTCGAGTTTTATGAGTTTAGAAGGTTGGACTGTTTTAGGATTGGAATTTAGGAAGGAACTGTCAATCTGTGGCCTTTGTTGTTCGAGCCGGTAGGTCTAAAATGGGTGGGCCTTATGCACCTTGCCACCTAAGATCGTCTGGTCTGGGATGGTATTTCTGAAAGCTCGTTACACGGACAACATCGAAAGTCATGGACAATTCTTTAATGGCCTTTAGAATCTGAATGAGTACGTACACTTCATTGTGGACAGAAAATTTGTAATCAAGGGTTCTCTAGAAAGCCATGAATTCCAAAGAACATTCTGATTATGTTTTCACGAACTATTTCACTCTAACTCATAGGGCAATAAGCTTTGAAACTAAACACAGTCAAAAATTGTTTGAGTCTTAGTTAAAATCTATTAAAAACTCTCTTGCTTGGGGACAAGCAAGGCACAAGTGTGGGGTATTTGACAACGCCTAGTAATATCATATATTTTAGTCGTTGTTGAACCCTATTCTTAGCGAAATTATATCATATACATCGTGGTATTCTCACTTTTTGTGCCAGCACTTGTTTGGAAAGAAATAATGAAAACAGGGACCAAAGGCATGTAATTTGGAAGAATTGTGAAGATCAAGGTAAAATCAGGAAAATACGTACGCGTGCCGCGGAATTCATCAATGCGCGACGCGGTGACGAGGCGGTGGAAAGAATTCAAATTTCGATAAAACGGGGATAAGCCAGCATGCGCGACGCGGGATTCATTAATGCGTGGCGCGGTCTCGAGATTTTTGCAACTATAAATAGAGGCTTTTAGGTCAAAAAAAACTAGCGAAGACCTGGTGTGAAATCGACCCCCAAGGCTCTTTGACTTCGAGATTTAGCTTCTAGAACCATCATTTGGTAATTTTATGTTTTTAGTTTTAATTTTCAAGTAGTTAAATAATTAGTGATAGTTGGCTAGTGCCCTTGGGAGTGACAACCAGTGGCATTAAGTCTTTGTTACTGATTTTAGATAGTTGTTTATTGTTTTAGAACTTTGGATCTGATTTGGTTTTTGATGTATCAAAATAATCATTCGGTTTAAGTATATTGCACATTTTCGGTATTGTTAGTGTTGGATGCTTGTTTGGATGTTTTGGGACTGTAATTGCTTGTGATCTCTCTGGAATTTACTTCTGGAATCAGTAAGTAATCTTAGTTTAGAACTTGGTTTTTTTTAGTTCATGTTTGATTTGGTTTATGTTATTTGCTTTGTTTTTCAATGTTTATGCTTGTGAATGAACTTTTGAGTAATTGGATTGTGTTTGATGTTTGGATTGCCTTTGATTGCTTCTGGATTAGAGATGTACTTCTGATTTCAGTAGGTAACAAGGTTTAGTTAGTAACTTAGTTTAGTTAATGCTTGTTTGGATTATTGGATTTTATGCTCTTTAAGGTTTAGTTGTAAAAAGTTAGGAATTACGTCCTCTGAGTGTAGTGTGACACTGCAGTTGGTAATCTGTCACCTCTCTCAATCACGTAACTCCTGTGATTCGACCCTGACTTCCACTGTGCTAAGTGAGAGTGAGGTTATTTTTCTTATTTTTGACCGCATGACGACCGCTGCGATGTCAGTATTGATGTGGGGGCTGAAACCGCACCAACAGTAGCACTCGTGCTCCCAAACTGGAATTCTGAAACTGGGGGTGTAAATGACATCCCCCCGTTACCTCACACGAAGGTTCCTGGGCAACATCCTCTAAACTACTACTAACATGAGTAAAACTCATCGTATCTAAACGCCTACGTGCACGATTCTTGCGCACGGTTCATTCGATCTCCGAGTCAAAACGCAAGGTTGATAACTGCTCACCCCGACGGGTATGCATGCACTAGTGCAACACGCCCGTCAAAACTAAAAAGAAAAATACTAACCAACTAAAAATCTCAATACAAAAATCAAAAATCAGAAACTAAAGTCCTACAGATCGCCAACTCTCAAGCTCACAACTCCACGGCAATGGCGCCAAAATTTGACATCGCAGCGGTCGTCGTGCGGTCAAAAATAATAAAAACCTCACTCTCACTAGTATAGTGGTAGTCAGGGTCGATCCACAAGAGTTACGTGGTCAAGGTAGGCAACAGATTACCAATTGTAGTGTCACGCTACAACCAGAGGATAAAATCCAACAGAATCCGCAGCGCACTTAGAATCCGCCTACGTGCACGGTTCTTGGAAATTAAGCGGCCGCGTCGTGCGCACTTAGAATCCACAGCGCGCGTATGAGTTTATCTCCGTTTATTCGCTACTTGGATTCTTCTCACCGCCTCATTTGTGACTCAGCGCGTCGCTCCCTTGTACATTTCCGCGGCGCGCATGCTTATTCGACTCTTTCTGGCTTTATCTTCAAACTTCTTCCATTTTGTACGCATTTATCCCCTGTTTACATCTTTTCTTTCCAAACAAGCACCGACACAAAAGTGAGAATACCAAAACATATATGATATAAAATCACCAAGAATACGGCTCAACAACGACTAAAATACTTGATATTACTAGGCGTTGTCACAAGGCCATTGTAGACGGTCTCTGAAGTTATGGGGCAGTCTTTAAGTTGAAGCTTTTGAGGGTTTTGGTTTAATTTTTTTTTTTTTGATGTTTATGTGGATGTTAGAGGGTTTTTTTTTTGTTGTTGGTGGTGAAATTTTATGTTCTGTAATGGATGTAAAATTTTGTTTATATATATATATATATATATATATATATATATATATATATATATATATATATATATATATATATATATATATATATATATATATATATATATAAAATGACGTTTATGATATTTCTTGCTATGATACCTTTGTTGTGAAAGATGTTTATGTTTATGATATTTCTTGTTATGATGCGTTCATTGTGAAATATGTTTATGTTTACTATATTTCTTGATGTGATGCGTTTGTGGTGAAGTTTTACGTAGAATGAAAATTTCAGGAGAATTGCTCGCATGGTAGCGTGGTTTTGTGATACCTGCAAAAATTGAAATAAAGCATTGGTGAGCTTTTTTATTTGTTGAAGTGATTGCATTAAAAGTTTATGCGGGAACTTTATAATTTGTTGGTTTTTTATTGGTGCAATTTATCGTTTTATTGATGCGGTTTATCGTTTTGTTGATGCGGTTTTGTACTACGTTGCGTTTTTCTTATTTATTGGTGCTTTTTATTTATTTATTGGTGCGGTTTTATATTTGGTTTCCTTTTTCTAATTTATTTGGTGTGGTGTCTTTTATTTATTGGTGCGTCTTAATAGTGCGTTGCCTTTTCCTGTTTTAGCATAAGTACTTAAATGTCATTTGATAGTAAGCATAAGAGAATGAAATTTTTACAAATACCTCCTGTTTTCATGCTTTCAATTATATGAAAGTTTTCTAGTTCAATGATTTCATTAAATAATTATACAAACACAAACAAAAAGTATGGTTCATTAAAATATTTAATTACAAACAAAATGTAACAAAAATGGTCAAATAAAAAAACAATAATATTTCAACTATTTATTCAATTAACATTCCTTCAATGTCAGATCTTACATGTGTGGTTCTGTTCATGTTTAAAATTTACCCGGTTCAATACCGACCGAAAATGGTGGTAGAGCATCAAAGTGGTCGTATTCTTCCACGTCAACAACATTATCAACACCAAGAATACGTCATTTACCTTGCAAGACAATGTGCTTATTCGCTTTGCTCGGGTCTTTGAAAAAAAAACTTGTGCTACATGTTTTGCGAGAACGAATGGTTCAGATGCATAGCCATTAGCTACAATGTCGACAAGTGTAAAACAATATTCATCAACTTTAACACCTGTACGGTTATTCACCCACTAACAACTGAACTGGAACAATCAAATCACAATACTTCAATTCTCAAATTGCTTGTATTACACCGTAATAAGAATCTTTTACGATTCTTATCAATGTATCATGATCCCATCTATCAAATTCAGTTGTTGATGCTATCATTGTAACTCCGCTATTCTGCATTGTACTTTTTTTATATTGATATTTGGTGCAAAATGTGTAACCGTTAATGTCGTACCCTTGGTATGAATCTACTATACAATCTGGACCTTGTCCCTATTTTCTCACACTATCATCAACATTAGTTGTTCTTATCTTCTCTCTCAGCCACCTCGCTACTCGGGTATGTCGACTTTAGCATGTCCATGTGTTCATCAAGGTATGGAGTAAGACATGTCATGTGTCTTAGAACCACTAAATGTGCAGCTTGTAACTCTTCAAATGTTGGCATGATTATTTTAAAACCAACTCCTCCTTTACTTTCAAGTCAACCCGAATGACGAGTTTTGGGAGCACCAACACTTACGACACTTGTTAGTTAATATATAAATTGTTAGTGTAATATATTGTTGATAAGCTTACCTTCACAGAACTCAATCACCTTTTCAGAAATATACCCTTCAACAATACTCCCCTCAGGTCGATTACGGTTTCTTACATAACATTTTAAGATACTCATGTATCTTTCAAAAGGGTACATGTATCGTAGGAATACAAGACCACAAGCCTTAATTTCTTGTATGATATGAGACATCAGGTGAACCATTATATTAAAAAATGAGGGTAGAAAGTGCATCTCTAGTTCACAAAGTATACCATAAACGTCTTTCTTCCATTGATCCAAATGTTCTACATCAATAACCTTTGAGTTAATGTTGTTAAAAACAAACAAAGCTTTGTGATTATATGTCGGACGTCATCTTGTAAAATTCCATGAATTACGATAGGAATCATATGTGTCATCAAAACATGGCAATCATGAGACTTCATTGGAAGCAATTTATTGTCTTTTATCGACACAAATCTTTTAATGTTTGTTGAATAAGTTGATGGAACCTTAATATCATGTAAACATTTATACAACTTTATTTTTTCTTCTTTTGATGTATTATAACAAACAGGAGGCAGACGAATACCTTTGTGTCTTTCTTCGGGGGCAAGATCTCCACGTCTTCCCATCTCGACCATGTCCTTTCGGACCTTAACCTCATCTTTAGTTTTATGCTTAATATCTAATAATAAGCATGTAAAGCTCTCGCATACGTTTTTTTCTATATGAATTGTTGGATTAGGTGTCTAAGTCATAACTATAATTGATACATATACTTGAATTGATAGCAGCACAGTCCTTTTGAATTGCCTTCAAACCAAGCAGATGACAATATAACTTATAAAGAGAGAGAGAGAGAGAGAGATTTATTAATATATTATGAGGATAATATATTAATTAGAAATCATAATATTTAATTAATGATTAATCAGAAATTAATTGGATTAATTAAAAGTGCAGAGGTTGAATTATAATTGTTCAATAATTGAGCGATATATATATATATATATATATATATATATATATATATATATATATATATATATATATATATATATATATATATATATGAGTATATTGTTAATTATGGTAATGATAAGTAAATTGAATTGTATGATAAAAGGCTTATCATATCAAGAGTACAAATATGGCATCTATAAGACATATGACTTATCATTATGGGGCTATAATTAGAGGCTCACATACCTCTCATATTCACGCCAGCTTGAAGGCTCTCTCCTTCTTCTCTCTTGTTTCTTGCTTGCTTTGGTTCTGGGTGTGAGCCATTAGAGGCACGACAATTGTGGTACTTGCTTCCAAAAGATCAAAAGGTATGTTTTCTTTATTAAATTTTCGATTATACCTTTAGTGTTCTTATTATGTTCTTAGTTATATGTTCAATAGAGAAAACATAGATCGTTATAGGTTACATGTGAACTTAAGAGTTTAAGTTCATTGTTTGTCTATTCCCCATCAATGGTATCAGAGCTATGTCTGTTTTTTGTTTAATAGTTGTAATAAAAGAACTGTTATTAGGGTTTAATGATATTAAACCCTTAGCCCCAAGGGTGTCGACTTCTAGCTAGGGTTTTAGAAACCCTAGCCTCCACCCTTGTAGTTCTGGAAAATTTGCTAGCCTCTATAGGGTTTTCTATTTTTGGTATATATGATTATTTAATAAATGGAAACCCTTGGCCTTATTTTTGAAAAACATAGTCAGGAAGGATTAGGATTAATTTAATTATTTAATTTGTTAATCCTTATGTGATTTAATTAATTTAATTATTTGTTAATTAAAAGATAAACGTTAAATCAATATGGTTTTAATTTAAGTTTGAATTAAACAGTTTAATTTTTGAAAAACTTAAATAGATAAAAACCAAAATAATTTAAAAGGTTTAAAATACATATTATATATATTATTATTAAAAGTTAATATTTATATGTATAAGATTAATTCAGTCAAATCGCTAGTATGCCTCATTCACGAAACTGGTCTATAAAGAGGGTATAAGGAAACTGCCTGTAAAATGGCAATTGAATGGGTGTCTACTCTCACCCACTGCTCCATCAGTGGACTGTCGTTAGCAGAACGGATTTGATAGGATAAACCTAATATCATTAAAAATATAATGATATTAGAGAAAATGTACTAGAACCTTTAATGAAATCCCAATCTAGTTACTTTAGGAAAATGTGAAAATGTATGCTAATCCATGAAATTACACATTACACTTTGTGAGTCGTTAGTGGAGCGTGTCTGGTTTACCGGCACACTAATAGGGACTCATAAAGAGCGGTAATGGGTATCTCATAAATTATCATTGTTGATGGAACACGTGTGGTTTACCAGCACATAAATCGAGATGACAAACGACATTGAGATTACCAAGCAATTTGCATGGTTATTCACATCTTGTTTGTGATCCTCGGCATCCCAATCACAAATAGAAGAGCATAATTTGAGATTAAACATGCCATTGACCTCGGTCAATGAATCTCACAGATCTAGGAATTTCATAAGACTGAAATTGATAAAAGTATATCTACCTTAATGACCATTGTGTTGTGATTACGGCATCCCTCTTCACACCACAGTTGGGATATTTTAGGTCCTAGCCTTATTAAATAACAATTGGGTAATTATTTAAAAGGATTAAATTAAACTAATAAATTCTGATTTTATAGATGTCTAAAGCGAGCGTCAACTCTCCTCCTCCTCCTCCAACACCCATTTCTGAGAGCTTCAGAAAGTACCTATTGAATATGAATAAGCTAACTGGACTGAACTATATGAGGATTGGATTCGCCAATGGAAACTAGTTATGAGATATGAAAGAAAGCCATATCTGATTGAGTGTCCACTCCCCCGCCTACCGAAACATGGCATGACACAGCAATTCCATGATGACCATGACTTCTTGATTGATGAGTCCGAAGAAGTTCGTAGCCTCATGTTGTTGACAATTGACTCTGACATCCAAAGGGATTTTGAATTCCTGGGGCTATATGACTTAACACTACTCGTTGAGGAAATGTTCCGAGAGTCGGTTAAAGAGGAACGAGCTAGGATCTTCAAAAATCATGGAATGTGCAGGCTGAAAGAAGGAAGTAGCGTTGCTCCGCGTGTTCTCAAGATTGAGGGATACATGGACGAGCTGTGCAAACTTGGTCACCCTCTTAATCAGGAGATGAGCGTCAACATCTTGATCGCCTCTCTGACTAGCCAATACGATCCGTTCATACAGATGTACCGGAGAGGGGAGTAGCACAAGATCTTTATGGAAATGCATTCGATGTTGACTTTGTACGAGTCGTTCATAGAGATGCATAGTTCGGGATTGAGTCCGGTTATGAAGCGCATCAGGAAACCTTCCAGACCGGTTTTGAGATGTCTTAAACTGGGAATCCACAGGGTGGGACACATTTACAGAAAGATTGGAAGATGCTCCAAGGCCAAACAGTTCGGCAACTTAGGTATATCCAAAACTCAAAACTCCTCATCCTTAATTCCTTGATACAGGATGTGATTGTCACATTTGCTTTGTATGCAGGGACTCAGTAGGATGCGGGACATTGACGCATATGAGCACATTTGGATTGGATCACGAGCTCGTGCAGTTTTGAAGTTTAGTTAGATATTTGATTTGTTATTAGCTTATAGATGCGTATGACATTGTTATCATATAATACATTGTTTGAGAATATTTTGATTTAATAAAATGTTGATTTTTCTTTTAATACATAGTTGTTTAAATATCCTTGAAATGTTGTATGAATGTATTGATAGCATGAATGGTAATAACTTGAATGTTGATGCATCCAAAAGGTGTTGGATTTTTGAATTGTGTTATATGATTGTTAAAGTTTAAATTTTAATAAGAATCGCTTCAACCAAAGGTCCAGGTGGACAGGACTTTGGAATCATTTGACTTGGAGTCACATGATGAAGAGAGTTCTTGATAGAAAATTGATTGTTGCAAGAAATGAATCACCTAAAGATCCAATGGATAGGATTTTGGAATCAACTGGCTTAGAGTCAAGTGATGAATGCATATCTTGAACAAAATTAACAAAGTCATAGATTTAGATAGAAATGTAAAAGATGCTAAGATTATGAGCAATGGACACATTAGTTATTGTGAATTGCTCAAATCTATGAATAAAACACAATTAGTTATACTTCATGATATTTGCCAATCAGTATGACAAATATGACCTCGCTTATCAGAATAAGTGATTGATTGAAACCTTGAACTGTTCTAGGACTTCAAAGGAAGTATAAGATCAACAAAACCTGAGTGAAAACATAAACTAAGAAAATGTTTCACAGTTCTTCCTCTTCCAAGAACATTAATGGTTATGATGTGTCTTAGGGAAGAAGATCGAGCATTAGTCGAAATAGTTCGATCTTCGATGTATTAGATACACTTTCAATTAGTTTTCGATAAATTAGATATTCAACTGGTCATACCGTAAAACCATATTCCAACCACATCTTAAACTAAGTAGGTTGCACAGACACCGTCTGAAGTGTAAAGCAGGGTTCCCCCTACTTGTACATCGAGGGTCTAGGGTCATGTAGCGTTCGTCCGAACCACATAACTGGCATGAGCTTGATCAACAGTGTCATTTTCATTTGCCATCCCGCAAGTACCTTTGAAAGAAGAATCCTTTTAGAAAGAACTCACATTTTAAGGAAACAATGGGAGCAAGAGTAATCTTGAAGGAGTTCAAGGATTAGCCAAGTGAAAGAACCTCTAGTCATCACTAGGACTTGACCAGGGATCAGATTCTTGTTAAACCTGCCATACTCTTCTCTTCGCAGACCAGTAGTATTGATCACCGTCATAAGATGTTATAATCAGGGTGACATACCAATTAGTGGCAAAACATTAAGTCGGTACGGAAAAGCAATCCTACTACTTGGAAGCATTGGTGAGCCCGGTTGCCACCAAATAAGAGAACCTAAGGGCAAGACTCAGTCTATGAGATAATGTGATTGATTTTACACCTAGCCTAAAGAACCAGTGGGAGTAATTGAATAATCAAAAGAAGGCAACATAGATAGAAATGTACCTACATTCTGAGGAAGAATGGTTGAGTGAGGCGATACTTAAAGTCATGTGATTGATTTCGAGAGAAACGCTCTTAACGGAACTGAAATGAATCTGAAGGGATATTGTCTGCTATAATTGCACTTCGTGAGTCATAGCAAGATTGGATGATCTAAACCGCTTTCCTTAAATGGAAAACACAAGGGTTGCCTGTGAGACATAACCAAAGGGGTTTAGAGCATGCCAATACATATCCAAACAGAAAGGTTCTCACAACCAAAGGGGTTTAGAGCATGCCAATACATATCCAAACAGAAAGGTACTTGGCCCCGAGATTCGTCTAACGGGCACCTCGCAAGGAAGGATCTTTGGATTCTCAAAATACGCCAAAAGTCTGGATTTTTTGAATAGCCAGAAAGAGTCCTATGATTATGTCAGAAGGTTTGGATTTTGAATTTTCAAAATATGCCAAAAGGTTTAGATTTTGTAAAGAGTCCTATAACTGTGTCAAAGCTAGTGGGAGTATCGTTGTAATCTGTCTATCAATGTATGTCAGTTACATACTATTTCTAGGAAACATCTCGTATTAGTACAAAGTGTAATGACTTGGCATTAAGAGATGATTCGCTATGAAAGACTTGAAAAGATACAACATACTCAAGTGATTGTAAACATCTGTTAGATAGATAAAGACTCTGCCAATATAAGTATGATCCTGATAAGATCAAAATGCATGACTTAAGGAAAAGAATTTTCTATCATTGCAAAGTGTAATGACTTGGCATGAAAGATATAAAGAAGGTACAACACACTCACGTAGTCAGATGAAAACACCAGTATAGACCTTGTCAGTATTAGTATGCTTTTCATAAGATTCAAGATATATGTCTCCAAAAGGAAAGAGTTTCTGAAAGTCATGACACAAGGATAATGAGTAATCCACAGGTTCTGAAAAGATTCAGAATGGAACAGATTGGATTCCATGAGCTTCTGCGAATTGGATCGATCATAAATGTCATAGGATTATTCTAATAACTTAATCCTTAGAGCATAGTAAGTTGGATTCAGGATACAACCTGGCTAAGAATACTTGAGCATACGTGAGAAATCATTGAGAAATGATTGGGGTGATAATATTTTGAAAGGAGTTTCAAATTTGTATTGACAGCAATGTGTGGGACTTCATGGTTAGAATGTTTTGTAGGTATTTTGATGGAGCGCGTGTGGCTCACCGGCACATCATAAACACCTTGAAATCGTCTTAGAACCCGAGAAACCATGAAGAGTCACAATACACACCACTATTTCTGGGATGGAGTTAAGAGAGAGAAAGACAAGATGACATATTGAGATATCATCATAAAGGTGTCTGATGGGATTATCTACCATGATGTGTATGAATGTGGGACATTTTGGATACATAGAAAGAGTGAAGATCATTTTGGGTATATAGAAATATAAAAAAATCTTAATTGAAAGTTTAAAAGAAACACATAACAGTATTATAACATATCGGACTTGATGATTACCTCGTGAAGACTTGGTAATAAGCAGGAGTAGCTACCTGTCAGATCTTTACGTTTCGCTTTGCATGTTTTACTTCCCGAATAATCTGATTTTTCGAAGTTCCACAGTCGTTCATACTTTTGGAATTAAGTAGTGAATTAAGACTGTCATGAATTGAATTGTAGACTGTCTAAGGAGTTAGACATAGCAATAGTTTTGCTGCAATGTTCATGAGTAGTTAGAAATAGAGATTTAAGTATTGGAGAAACCCACACTCAGAGAATTACTTCATAGATTACATCATGAGTAATTCTGATATGATAATATCTTATGATCTTGAAACAGAGACATATGAGTTGAAATTCGCAAGTCGGTTGTGCATTGATAATGCGTAAACGAATCGGTAACTTGATGTTATAAAACGTATTGTTGTGCACGATTTGATGAGTAAAAGACACTAGCATATAAGTCAATGTTTATTTGTCCCTTTTGCCCTAACGGAAAAAGCGATATATGTGGGCCCCTCAGTGATTTGGTGTTGACTTATAGTGCTGGCCAACCAGGACTAAATTGATGTGTTCAATTAGAAGTCCTATATCATCACAAATCAGGAATCGAGAAACAGAGTATCGGACTAAGATTGATTCTAATCCATGTCTTAAGTCTTAATGATACCCAGTAGAAAGGAGGATCATATGATCACTTATCTTAGGACACATAACTGACTGGGTCAGAGTTCGATAGCGGCTTTTTGGAAGCTACAATTTGCTCATCAATTCAGAAGCTATATTATATTATAGTTATAGACTTATCCAAGTGCGAGAGTATTGTATTAGGTGTCTAAACCATAACAATAATTGATACATATACTTGAATTGATAGCAGCACAGTCCTTTTGGGTTGTCCTCAAACCTAGCATAGGAGAAGATAACTTATAAAGAGAGAGAGAGAGAGAGAGAGAGAGAGGGAGATTTACTAATATATTATGATGATAATATATTAATTAGAAATCATAATATTTAATTAATGATTAATCAGAAATTAATTAGAATTAATTTTAGGATTAATTGGATTAATTAAAAGTGCAGGGGCTGAATTATAATTGTTCAATAGTTGAGCTATATATATATATATATATATATATATATATATATATATATATATATATATATATATATATATATATATATATATATATATATATATATATATATATATATATATATATATATATATATATATATATATATTGTTAATTATGGTAATGATAAGTAAATTGAATTGTATGATAAAAGTCTTATCATATCAAGAGTTCAAATATGGCAGCTATAAGCCATATGATTTATCATTTTGGGACTATAAATAGAGGCTCCCATACCCCTCATATTCACGCCAGCTTGAAGGCTCTCTCCTTCTTCTCTCTTGTTTCTTGCTTGCTTTGGTTCTAGGTGTGAGCCATTAGAGGCACGACAATTGTGGTGCTTGCTTCCAAAAGATCAAAAGGTATGTTTTCTTTATGAATTTTTTGATGATACCTTTAGTCTTCTTATTATGTTCTTAGTTATAGGTTCAATAGAGAAAACATAGATCCTTATAAGTTGCATGTGAACTTAAGAGTTTAAGTTGATTGTTTGCCTATTCCCCATCATGCATAACATCTAGACAATGTCAAACATCTAAATGTATCCAGTAAGGTAATTCAAAAAAGATTGACTTTTTTTCCAGATGGCTTTTTTATCATTACGACATCTTTTTCCCAACACAATTTTTAGTATCTTTAACTCGTTAAAATGCATCAAATCATGTCCACATCCTTCTGACCTCGACTTTTCCGTCAAACTCAATCGTTTTCTTCATAAAACGGTGACTACTCGGAAGGAATCTTCGATGCCCCATGTATACAGTTTTTTTGCAATTTTTTAACCATATCGAGCTTGTCTTATATTCATAAACAGAACAAGCTTTCTTACCATTCAAGTTACTGTATGCTGGAAAATCACTTATTGTACAAAAAATCATGGCCCGCAATTGAAATTGTTCTTTTTTATACGCATCATATACATCTACAAGCAGAGTTTTTAAGTCATCAATCAAAAGAGACAAATAGACATTAATATCGTTACAAGGTTGTGTCGGACCCTGAATCAACAATGACATTATAATGTATTTCTATTTCATGCATAACCACGGTGGAAGATTGTAAATGCATAAAAGAACTAACCACGTACTATGACTACTGCTGATGTTCCCAAAAGAATTGATCTCGTCTGAGGTGAATCCGTAACCTGTCTCAGTTTTCCGTCGGATAGCCGTTCTTTTGAATGCCAACAAAGTAACTTTGCTTACTTCTCGTTTGAAAATAACCTTTTCAGTCTTGGTATAATAGGAATATACCACAACATTTTAGCCGGTGGTCCATTATTTGTCACATCATCGTCAACTTCATCCTCATCATTTTTCCATTTATACCTCGATGCCTTGCAGAAAACACAGTACATGCAATTACTTAGACATGCATGTATTCTTTCCACTTCCAATCTCATTGGACACATTAACTTTTTTGCTTGGTATGTCGAAATTGATAATCCATTGTCTTCCGGAAGCAAGTCATGCTAAAGCTCTAATTGACTTGTGAAACTTTTATCGCTCCATCCATTTTTCATCTTTAAGTTAAACAACTTCAACACAACATCAGGTTTCATAAATTTAGAACCCTTATATAAAGGTGTTTCTACTTCTTCAAATAGGCGATGTAATTTTTCTTGTTCATCAACACCTATATTAGTCTCCATGTCATCAAACATTTAATTGAAATTGTCATTGAGGTCATTTGAATTGTGATCATCGTTGCTAAATGCTACTATGTTTTCATTACTATGTAAATTGTTCCACGATGTCCTACAATCAAGTAGCGATTCTCCATGTCTTGACCAACAAGTGTAATTAGGCACAAAACCATTTGCAACAAATGGTACTATATTACTCCAGTATTAATAACACTTTGAAAGTTTTTACAAACATTGCAATGACAACAAATCGACAGACTTCCATTTTTAACATGATTTTCTTCGGCAACTCTAATAAAATTTTCAATAGACTTGATATAAGTTCGGGACATACATGTTGTTTTGTACATCCAATAATAACGATCCATCGGAAAATTAAAATAAACAACAATTAAGGAACATAGAGAGATAAATCAAAAACCAATTACGTATTCTAAAGACTTATAATAAACTTGGCAATATTGCATTGAAGATGCTCTTTTCAACAATATGGTTTGGTGGAGGTTGCAAAGTAGGTTGTCACTATTGGTGGGCTTGGCGAAAGCTGTAATTACTGTTATTCGGTTAATAAAGGTTTGTTATTTAGATTTCAGTCGGGTGTTATATAATGACTTCTATTTTAATGAAGTTCATAAAGGTTTGATATTTAGATTTCAGTTCATAAAATATTTTTTACAAATAACAATAAACATAGCACCTTCGAACAAAATACCAAATAATATTAATTAACTCACTTTTAATGAAGAGAAGTAAATGCAACCAGCTGATCTCGAAAAAAAACAATAACGATTTCAGGATTAATAAAAGCCCCAAATTTATTGTTTTTAAATAACAATCATTTTTAATGCTATCAAAACTTACCACACCAACAAATGACGTTTTAAATGTGCGATTGTAAACTTTCGCAGTAAAAAAAATAATGTTTTAATAGTGCCTTTAGACGAAACCGCACAAATAAAACCATTTTTATACGATTAATAGTAACCGCATCAACAAATATAATAAATGGTACAATTGCTTCTTTTATTGATGCAAAATCAGGATTTTGCCGTTTTATAATGCGGTTTTGTTATTGTTTAACCGCATCAATTAAAAAATCATAATCATACCAACAAATGACTTATGTGTTAATGATATGGTCTTCCCAAGGGACCAAAAACCATAATTTATTTTTGGGTCCTACTATCCTTACTCCCTAAAATACCCTAAAACTGTGCTTACCCCCTAATTATTATTTGTTTGGTAAATCAGCTTTTTCAAAACTTTTTTGAAACTCTAAAAAATCCCAAAAAATAAATCACAGTTACGCAAATTAAATCCCATTACAGTGTACATCAACGGACTATTAAAAAAATAAAATACATTCACAATAAACATTTGTCAAACTCCGGCGATTGACTTTCGAGTTCCGTCTACATCCTCCGGCCACCAGCATTCGGCTCACCATAAGCTCTGGCCACCAAACCAACCTAATACAACCTGTGAGAGGTAGCGAGAGAGAGAACGAGAATATCGAGAGTGATGGAGTGATGGAGACATGCCGGAGACAGCCGAGAAAGAGAGGTAGCGAGAGTGAAAGAGACATACCTGCGGTAAGGTCGACCGTATAGAGAAATCGATGGTTCGAGATTTACCAGGAGATCGAGAGTAGGAGAGATAGAGAGTGCTAGTGATGTGAGGCAGATCGGTGGGCGCCGGCGGTGAATCGACGATCGAGGGTGAGAGGAGATGGAGGTGTGAGAATTCTGTAGAGAGAGAGAGAAACGTGAGGGAGTTTGGGAGGGGACGAGAGTGAGCGAACGTGTGATTAGGGTTTTTCTATGGAGGGTTTTTTTTTGTAAGATATAAATCAATCTTACGAGTTTTTTTTTTCTAAACATGTAGCATTTATGGCTTTGTTTTTCTAAACCCACGTATTTAGGGTTTTTTATGGCTTTTTTTCCTTTTTTCTAAATCTAATGATTATTAATAATAAATTTACAATGATTATAAAAAAATTATTATCTAATGATTATAGTTATTTTAGGAAAAAAAAAATGTAGTGATTATTAAAGGGTAAGAGGTAGAAAAAAAAAGGGCATGGATAGGTAATCCTTTTTTTTCTACCTCTTATCCCCTAATAATTACTACATATTTTTTCCTAAAATAACTGTAATCACGATCTTTCTGTTTCTCTCTCTCTCTCTCTGAACATATATTGTTTTAGGTTGGTTTAGTGGCCCGAGATTATGGTGGGCTGGGATACCGGTGGCCGGAGGATGTAGCCGGAAGTTTTGGTTGTCTTTTAGAATTATTTGTTTTTCAGATTTTTGAATATAATTTTTTATAGTCGGATTTTGAATGTATTTTTTTCGATTCCTGAACACGGTTTTATTTTTTCACAAAAATTGAGTGTAACTTTATTGGTGGGGATAATTAAGAATTTTATAAAAGTTTCTGAAAAAAAGCCGACATACCAACTAAGTAATTATTAAAGGGGTAAACAGGTATAAAAAGTAGCAAAAAAAAAAAAAGGGGTATGGATATATAATTCCTTTATTTTTTTACGGACAAGTAAATAATAATCATTAACTCAGAAATTTGTCATTCCCAACATGTTATTATTGAACCGTAAAAGACAAAACCTGCTGACCTACGTTATAGGAGATGATTACAAACACAAAAAGTAAAACGGTTCATTTTTCTCTGAAGATGGAATGTGAAACGGATACATGGTTGCAAAGGAATCGGATAGCTCATTTCTTTCCATCTAACCTACGTCTGCTACCTTCACATAAATCTTTAATCGAAGTCACAGTAAGAGAATGATACCTTAGAATCATTAGTAAAAATAAGTTGTTTGCTTCAATTCGCGAGGTTGGAGATGGAATTATCTTCGAGTAACAAAGTGAATGCAAAACGAAAATGCTATATTCCTGGTGCAATGTTTGGTCCATTTTCATTCATCAACGTTTTTTCTAAAAAAGAGGTTGTGGATGCTGAAAATGTCGAGACAAACATGGTTGAGGTTGCGGTCATCTTGCGGATACTGCAGTTAATCTATAAAGGTATGAAACTATGTATCCCGTTTTCTAGAAATTCCACAAGGCATGATACAGACGGTTTCTGATAAGTGACTTCTGCCATCCTGTTACAGAATGTGCTTCATCAAAGCATAAGATTCGCATTGCCGTGTTTTCTCCATACCCTGCTCAACTTCAATGTCTGCAACAGAAAGTTGAAATCCACTACGAAAACAACCAGCTTTTAAAGGTAAAAGTTGGGTCTCTTCATGATTATCAGGATGGAGAAGTAGATGTTACGATAATATCAACAGCAGGAGCTGATGGAGATGCATGCAACGAACTCGACAGAAGTCGATTGAACCCTGATGTCTATCTGAAATCGGAAAGGTGTGGGATCTTATTAATTAATGAGCATATTTATATGTTCCTTTTCCGCTGACATTTGAACTATGGTGATTGACATATGCTTTTGCAGACTCTGTCTATGGATTCTAGGAGACGAAAGGGTGCTCCTGAACGGAGGGTCTTACTGGGAACAATTGCTTCTCGAAGCTAAGGCCCGTCAATGTTTCTTTCAGGCAAATGAGCACAAGGACCTTGCAAAGGTCATAGTCGAAGTCAAGAAAGATCTTCATCAGCTGGATGAGTTACTTATTGGGGAGAGTTCACTCTTCCGAAGTACCACATGGAAGGTAATTCCGCTTGTTACTTTAAGTGCAAAGCACCGATTCCTCTGCGAGTAGTTTTATATATTATATAAGATCGTTCAAAAATCTAATTTTATAGTTACAATTTAATAAAGTTGGTCATATTATCATGCATCAAATTATTTGCAGAAAAATGGTAAAAGTGTTTTTGTTGTCGTTTTCACATTCAAACTAAGTTTTAAACTATTCGTATTTGGATTGTAAATTTTGATTACTAGCCCCAGGCATTCAGTGAATGCATTTTTTAATCAACGCATCAGATTTCTGGTTTATAGAATCCGAAACCCGTTAACATGAAAGGCATCCTGCTTTTTACATGCTTTCAGAATATTAAGCCCTATTCTGCTCCCTAAAACGTTAGTTAGCGCCTAGCGGATTAAAAGTAAACAGTTCAATGAAAGTTTGGCTTTTAGATATCTTGTGCTGTTGTTACATTTAGTTCACCATGCATTCAACTTTTTTTGTCCAGGTTTTCTTCAGCAGCAAGTTTATAACCTCATTTTCAAACATTGAGTCGTGGGACACCAAAAAACTAGTACTTCTCATGCTGCTTAAGCTTTCTACGGGCTGGCGGCCAAAACGGAGTTCGACTGCAGCTTCTATTAGTGAAAGCCAATATTCCGAACTTATGAGAGAATTCAAAGTTAAAGGACTGCACCTTCTATGTACAATAGACATTGTTAAGGATTCACATTATGTCCAAGTATTGAAGGTTTGGGATATACTGCCCTTTCATGATATTGCTGCGTTAGTAAAGTGTTTAGAAGGAATCATAGAATTGTATACTCAGGAGTACATTGATCGTTGCAAGGCAAGATGCGGTCAAAGGTATGAATAATATCACCGCCACTTTCATGACATGGTCTATTATACGTACATGCATAAATTTTCTAAATATATTTTGAATTTCCAGGGATTATGAGCTCCCATTGAACTGGCCTGCGACATCTGAAATTATTCAATATAAACAACAGAATACAATGCATTGTGACGAAACATGTATGGATGGCGCTGATAGAAATGTCTCTTCTGAAAATGTGAAGGTGCGAGAGAGTTTGATTGTAATGAAGTTCTACTCGTTTTCATCAGGAGCAGTAAATGGTTTGATCTCTGGATGTGATGGTGGGTCTCTCGGGCTTCCTTTAGAGCTAACTGAACAAGAAAAGAATGTTGTTTTATTTGACAAAAGCAGCTTTATCCTCGGAAGATCAGGGACGGGAAAAACTACAGTGTTAAGTACAAAGTTGTACCGAAATGAACAGCTTCACCATTTAGCATGTGAAGGATTTCATGAGAACTTGAACGACAAGGAGGAGGTTAAGCAAGATGTGTTGCGTCAATTATTTGTCACTCTTAGTCCGAGACTTTGTTATGCAGTCAAGCAGCAAGTCGGTGAATTTAAAAGGTTGTGGATCCCATTGGGAAATCTTTTAATTTTTTTTGTCTAATAATACTCTTAATTCAACACAACAAACGAATTTTAACATCAGTTGTTGATGCAGAGATAGCATAATAAATACACCTCTGATATAATGTTGAATATAATGCTATTGAGTTTCCATCTGTGTATAATTTGTTTCATATTCGTTCACAAGGAATTTAATTATTTTTTGAAAGTAATGAATTTCTGATGACTACTTCTTAAAATATGCAGATTGACATGCAGTGTGAGTTCTTCGTCCCAAAACAGCTCAGTTCATATGAATGATATTGATAAAATGATGCTGTCCGAAGATATTCCAGATCATTTTATTCATCTTCCACACAACAAATATCCACTTATTATTACATTCCACAGATTCCTACTAATGCTTGATGGAACAGTCGGTACATCATACTTTGAGAGATTTCCATGTGTTAGGCAGCTCTTTTGTGGCAATAAAACAAGTAACTCAAGACTCAGTTTCTTGGAACAATATATGAGGTTGAAGGAAGTTACTTATGAGAGATTTTGTTCAATTTACTGGCACCACATCAACAATAATCTGAGAAAAAGTTTTGACCCCTCCACAGTTTATACTGAAATAATGTCTGTTATAAAGGGTGGCTTCACAGCAGGAAATATTCCTAATGGGATCCTCTCAAGAGAAGATTATGTTGCTCTTTGTGATGGCAGAACTTCCATTTTGGATGCACAGAAGAGAGAAATCATCTATTCCATATATGTTCAATATGAGAAGATAAAAATGGAAAAGGAAAATTTTGATTTGGCTGATTTAGTGAATGATCTTCATCGAAGGCTTGAATTCGAAGGGTACAAGGGAGATTCAATGGATTATGTATATATTGATGAAGTCCAAGATCTTACAATGAGGCAGATTATGCTATTTAAATACGTGTGTACAAATGTTCAAGAGGGCTATGCTTTTTCTGGAGATACAGCCCAGGCCATAGCAAAGGGCGTTGGGTTCAGATTTGAAGATATAAGGTGGCTGTTTTTCAGCCATTTTCTTTTGGGTTCAGAAAAGGGAATAATCTCCAGGATTTTTCAATTAAGCGAGAACTTTCGCACACATAATGGAGTTTTGAATTTGGCCCAAAGTGTTATTGTGGAAGTTTCCTTCAAACTTCAACATTGGATGGTTTCTAGAATACCATTCTACACATGTGGTTTTAATTTGTCAAGAATGGGTGGTAGCATGTTTGTCAAGAATGGATGGTAGCATGTTTGTCAAGCTTGGATGGTAGTAGACAATTGAATTCATACATTCATTTGCCTATAAAAGGAAATGAAACCAAGCTTATTAAACACACCACACCTCAAAATACATCTTCATCTTTCTCTCATACTCATACAAATATATATTTGATATATTTGTTTTTTCTTTCCTCAATCTCTGTAAACACTGAATATTATAGTGAATTGGTTCTCGGCTTCCTCCGCCCGTGGTTTTTCCCGATTTGGGTTTCCACGTAAATATCGCGTGTTCTTTCTTTTTATCGTTCGATTTATTCTTGGTTGATTATTCAAATAGTTTTATATTCCGTTGAATCGCTATCGTGATATTTGGGTTTTATACTTCGATCTTGAAGTTATCGATTATTTATTGTAGTCGATTTGTCTACAATTGGTATCAGAGCTATCCAGGTTTTCCGATAACGATTCGTAAAAACTATTTTCAACCATGTCATCGATGAAGTACGATATTCCTTTACTTGACAGAAACACAAGATTCCCTCTCTGGCAAGTAAAGATGAAAGATGTGTTGATCCAAATGGATCTCCACAAAGCACTATTAGGAATGGAGAAAATGCCGGCAACTTGGTCGACTGAGGAAAAAGAAACGAAAGATTTGAAGGCGTCGTCGCAGATCCGTCTGCATCTATCCAACGACGTTCTTCAAGATGTGTTGAAAGAGACATCCGCAGCGGCTCTCTGGCTAAAACTCGAGCAGCTACTTATGACGAAAAGCTTGCCCAACAAGCTACACTTGAAGCAACGACTTTTTAACCTAAAGATGAGTGAAGGTAGTTCTTTGTCTGATCACCTCTCTACCTTTAAAGAGCTTGTAGGAAATCTGGAGAATATGGACGTCAAATACGAAGATGAAGACTTGGCGTTATTTTTATTATCTTCTCTCCCAGACTCCTACGATCACTTTCGTGACACCATTATCTATTCTCGGGACACTCTTGTCCTTGATGAGGTAATGACTGCTCTTGATTCAAAGGAAAAGATGAAGCAGATAGTTGGGAACAGCAGCAGCGATTCTAAAGCCGAAGGTCTCAACATCAGAGGGAGACCTAACGAGAGAGGTAGCTCTTCACAAAACCGATCTAGATCTAAGTCCAAATCCAATCGCAAATATTGCAATTATTGCCACAAGAAGGGACATCTGATCGATGAATGTTTCAAGTTAAAGAACAAGGAGAAGGCGAAGGAAATCGCAAAGGGAAAAACAACCAATAACACCGTTGAAGCCGATGTTGCCGAAACTGGTTCCGATGGCGAACTTCTATCCGTTTCGGACTACGGTTTAATAACCACGAGTGAGTGGGTACTTGATTCAGCGTGTACTTTTCATATGAGCTCCAACCGAAGCGTTTTTCATTCATATGAAAAGGTTAACGAAGGCCACGTTCTAATGGGTAACGACACTTCGTGTCGTATTATTGGACGGGGTACACTCAGGTTCCGCATGTTCGATGGCGTTGTTCGAACGATTCAAGATGTGAAGCACGTATCCGGTCTTAGGCGAAATTTACTAAGTCTCGGTACTTTCGAGAAGAAAGGTTACGAGTTTGTTGGCAAAGACGGGAAACTCCATATTTTCAAGGAAGGTTCTGTGGTCATCCGAGGAGTTAGAAAATCCGCAAACCTTTACATTATGGATGGGCAAGTTATCTCCGGCGAAGTCTCGGTTAGTTCTAAATCCCTCTCCAATGTTGATCATTCTCGCCTATGGCATCTCAGGCTCGGTCATATGTCATACCACGGTATGAGTGAACTAAGCCGAAGGGGGTTACTTGGGGAGCATAAATCAACTGAGCTTGAATTTTGTGAAGATTGTGTGTTCGGAAAGCAGAAGCGAGTAAGTTTTATCAGTGGCAAACATACGACAAAAGGACCACTCGACTACATACACTCGGATTTATGGGGACCAGCAAAGGTTACATCGAAAGGTGGAGCCTCTTATATGCTCACTATTATTGACGACTACTCCAGGAAGGTATGGTCGTTCTTCTTAAAGTCAAAGGGAGAAGTATTCCAAACTTTTAGAGATTGGAAAGTATTGGTTGAAAAGCAATCAGGTTTTGAAGTGAAATACCTTCGTACTGATAATGGACTGGAATTCTGTTCTGAAGAATTCAACTCCTATTGCCGTAGGGAAGGAATTACGAGGCATCGTACCGTAGTTCATACACCACAGCAGAACGGCGTAGCGGAACGTATGAACCGCACCATCATGGAGAAGGTCCGATGCATGCTCTCTCACTCGAAGCTACCAAAGTCTTTTTGGGCCGAAGCAGCTTCCACCGCATGCTATATTATCAACCGCTCCCCCTCACGTACTATTGGAAAGAAGACTCCGTTTGAGCTATGGTCTGGTAAGCCTGCTGACTACACAAAATTAATACCGTTTGGATGTCCAGCATATGCACGGGTTGATAATGGCAAATTAGAACCAAGAGCCATTAAGTGCATTTTTATTGGATACAAGACAGGAGTGAAAGGTTTCAAATTGTGGAGCCCAGAGCTTATGAAGGTCATTACATCAAGAGATGTGACCTTCGATGAAAAAGCCATGCTTCATCCTGTCTCCAACATTCAGACCAGAGAAAATGAAAATTTGGAAAAAGACAAAGTTCGAGTGGAGGTGGAGCTTCCTTTAAATTCATCTTTCGAGAACCAGTCTCATGAAGGTGTCGAGGTTTCTCAACCCTCGAATAATCAACAATCCTCTTCTCATGAGCCAGCCGAAGCTCCAAGCCAACCTCACAGTCCCTCCATTGCAAGAGATAGACCTCGCAGACAGATTGTACCTCCAAAGAGATATGTTCAAGCCAATTCTGTCGCTTATGCACTTACAGTTGCCAATGAAGTTGAGTCTGTTCTGGAGCCCACAAGCTACAACGAGGCCATTCAATCCAAACATTCTAATAAGTGGATGGTTGCCATGCACGAGGAGATGGAATCTCTTCAGAAAAATGGCACATGGGATCTCGTTCTAGCTCCAAAGGGTAAGAAGACAGTTAAGTGCAAATGGGTCTACAAGTTGAAGGAGGCTATCCACCCTGGTGACAAACCAAGATATAAAGCTCGTTTAGTAGCCAAGGGCTACAGTCAAATCCCAGGTATCGATTATACCGACATTTTCTCTCCGGTTGTGAAACACACGTCAATACGTGTCTTGTTGGGATTAGTTGCCTCTCATGACTATGAGTTAGAGCAACTTGATGTTACTACAGCATTCTTAAATGGTGTGCTTGAGGAAGAGATATATATGCAACAACCTGAAGGTTTTGTAGCTCCTGGCAAGGAAAGCTACGTGTGCAAATTGAAGAAGTCTCTTTATGGCCTCAAGCAATCTCCGCGACAATGGTATAAAAGGTTTGACTCATTTATGACCAGTCACAAGCTGAAAAGGTGCACCTACGACAGCTGCGTTTACTACAAGAAGTGTGACGATGGTTCAATGGTCTATCTACTTTTATACGTGGATGACATGTTAATTGCAGCAAAGAATATAAAGGAGATTCAAAAGATAAAAGACCAGTTGAATGCTGAGTTCGATATGAAGGACTTGGGTGCTGCCAAGAAAATTCTAGGAATGGAAATAGTGCGAGACCGTAGTGCAAGAACTCTATACCTTTCTCAACAAAGCTACATTGAGAAGGTTCTGCACCGTTTCAATATGCATGACGCAAAAGAAGTCAGCACTCCTTTCGCAGCCCACTTCAAGCTATCATCCGCCTTAAGTCCTACCACCGAAGAAGATATAGCATACATGGCAAAGGTACCATACTCCAGTGCTGTAGGATCTCTTATGTATGCTATGATTTGTACACGTCCAGATTTGTCATATGCGGTAAGCATGGTGAGCAGATACATGGCGAATCCAGGAAAGGAGCATTGGGCTGCTGTTAAATGGATTTTTCGGTACTTGCGAGGTACTTCATCTTTATGTCTGCAGTTTGGTAAAACCGATAGTGGAGTACTTGGTTATGTGGATTCCGATTATGCAAAGGACTTGGATAAAAGACGATCGATTACAGGGTACGTGTTTACTTTGGGTGATTGCGCAGTTAGCTGGAAAGCGCAGTTACAATCTACTGTAGCGTTATCCACCACCGAAGCCGAATACATGGCTGCTATGGAAGCAGTGAAGGAAGCCCTCTGGTTGAAACGGTTGATAGGTGAGCTTTCAAACAAGTTATCTGTTAACACTGTTTTTTGTGACAATCAAAGTGCAATATTTCTGACGAAGGATCAAATGTTCCATGATCGAACGAAGCATATTGATGTTCGTTATCACTTCATCAGAGATGTTATTGCTAAAGGCGATATTACAGTAAACAAGATCAGCACCAATGATAATCCTGCTGATATGTTCACTAAAAGTCTTCCAATAGCCAAATTCAAAGCATGTTTGGATTTTGTGGGTGTTTCAGATCGCATTTGAGCCTGATAGGCTCGTGGTGGAGGAAGTATATTTACTTTTCGAAATCAATTTGTTCTCATATGGTGTTTGCAGATTCTTATAGAGATATGGAGTATGATGAGCTGTTGATAAACTGTTTTGCATGATCATTGTGCAAGTTAAAGTTTTTCATCCTGTCTCATTTGAAGTCAAGGTGGAGATTGTGGAAGTTTCCTTCAAACTTCAACATTGGATGGTTTCTAGAATACCATTCTACACATGTGGTTTTAATTTGTCAAGAATGGGTGGTAGCATGTTTGTCAAGAATGGATGGTAGCATGTTTGTCAAGCTTGGATGGTAGTAGACAATTGAATTCATACATTCATTTGCCTATAAAAGGAAATGAAACCAAGCTTATTAAACACACCACACCTCAAAATACATCTTCATCTTTCTCTCATATTCATACAAATATATATTTGATATATTTGTTTTTTCTTTCCTCTATCTCTGTAAACACTGAATATTATAGTGAATTGGTTCTCGGCTTCCTCCGCCCGTGGTTTTTCCCGATTTGGGTTTCCACGTAAATATCGCGTGTTCTTTCTTTTTATCGTTCGATTTATTCTTGGTTGATTATTCAAATAGTTTTATATTCCGTTGAATCGCTATCGTGATATTTGGGTTTTATACTTCGATCTTGAAGTTATCGATTATTTATTGTAGTCGATTTGTCTACAGTTATCAACCTCCTTTGCCACTTTTTTCCTTTGTTTGTTGATGCTTTGAGGCCAGAGACTAGTCGAATAAGTGGGGAACTACCTATTTTGCTTGAAACTGATACGGGTGATAATGCTATTAAAACCATATTTGGAAGCAATGAAGATGGTTGTCAGCAGGTCATTGGATTTGGTGCTGAGCAAGTCATTTTAGTTCGGGATGAATATCTTAAGAAGAAGGTAGTTGACATTGTTGGGAAGAATGCCCTTGTTCTAACAATCATGGAGTCTAAAGGCTTAGAGTTTCAGGTAATACAATTATCTTTTATATGTTTTTAAATCGCAAGATGAAATTATCTGTACGACCACAAAAGCCAAAACATTATGATGCACATAATGAACTCGCTATTCCATGTTTTGTAGGATGTATTGCTATATGACTTTTTTACTACATGCACTTTCTCAAATGAATGGCGAATCATTTATGAGTATATGAAGGGAAAAGACCTCCTCGACTTGAGCTCTTCTGCACTGTGTGCATGTTTCGATATGGAAAAGCACATAGTTTTATGCAGTGAACTGAAGCAGTTATATGTAGCAATCACACGAACAAGACAGAGGTTATGGATTTCTGAAACTACAGGTTTCTCTCTTCCAATCTTTGATTACTGGAAAAAGTTGAGCCTTGTTGAAGTCAAAGATTTGAATGGTTCGTTTGCTGAAGAAATGAAAATTCCAAGCAGTAAAGACGAATGGAGATCACGTGGCATAAAGGTCTGATCTATTTCCAGATTATGAGATTTGAGAAGTTGGTTTGTGTTGAGGTTTCTATTAATACCTGTTTTATTTAATTGCAGCTATTTCATGAGAATAACTTTGGGATGGCACATATGTGCTTCATGAAGGCTGGGGACAAAAACTCTGAAAGATTGGCCAAGGCTTATCAACTCCGTGCAATTGCTGATGGTACGCACACTTCACAGCTAGAAAGGAAGAATATTTTTAAGGAAGCTGCCGAGCTATTTGGCTCTCTTGGAAAGCATATGTTGGCCGCTGAGTGTTTCTATGAGACGGAGGATTATAAGACAGCTGGTAATATCTTACTTTCTTTCCACAATACCTCCTTTGTGAAATCCATTCAATTTTTAAGGTTAACAAACTATTTCTACCATATCAGATTGACATAGATGATTTAAGTCTAAGAAATATTTAGCCCACTACATATATTATCAGCAGTCGTAAACTAATGGAGACAAACGTCGAATATTTAGTCCCCAACAGTTAAATGTCCCTCCTTTGGGAAATAAGCTTTGTTGATTTGTGGATTCTGATTGTTCTGAGAGGGAACTGACCAACACGAAGGTGGCAAGAGTCTGAGGGCGCAGCCTTTGCTGGGCCCCATTGAATTTTAGTCCCAAAATCTCTCTCTCTCTCTCTCATGTGTTTGTACACAGCACGATTACACTTATCGTACGAACCACACGACTTTTTTTTGTTTCTCTTGTACCTTAATCCTTGTGTTGTATGTGTTGCTTGTGGTTTGTTTTCCCCAACAAGGTTAGTATCTATTTTGTCTGATATTCACATTCAAAAGTCATATAAACGTGCAGCGGAAGAATATGAGAAGGCAGGGGCGTTTGCGAAGTGTCTTTCTGCCTGCGCTGATGGAAATTTATTTGAAATGGGTATTCGGTTAATAGGGCAGTGGGGAGGATGTGGGGGTGCTGAACAAGAGTTTTTTAAAAAAGGCGCTGTTTACTATTTTGGTGTCAAGGATTTGAAGAGTATGATGGCATTTGTTAGTTCTTTTCACTCCAAGGATGAGATGCGGGAATTCTTAACAAAAAAGAGATGCTTTGATGAACTTATATCCCTTGAAGTAGAATGGGGAAACTTTCAAGAAGCTGCAAAGGTGGCAAGGCTCAAACCAGATCCTGTGTTTGAAGCTGACCTTCTTTACATGGGTGGACTTCACAGGCAATCGTCATTGACAATCTTGTGGCATGTATTTTTGAACTCTCCGCTTTTTCAAAATGTGGATGAACCTTTCACACCAAAGGATGAATTGCTAAAGAAGGCTGTTTCAATTGCCAAAAGCAGCTCTGATGACTTCTGTCAGTTTGTGATGAAAGAGGCGAGAATTTTGTCCGAAGGAAAAAGTGAAGAAGAATTATTAAAAAAGGGCCATGAGTTCATAGATTGCTACAAAAATAATGAGTTGGCTATGAGTTTGGAACAGGTGAAGACGAATCATGAGATACAGAAAATTGAAAAACACGTTCTTCATAAATGTGCTCTTTACTCTCTTGGTGTCGAAGATTTCAAGGGCATGATGAAATTTGTTCGGTCTTTTCACTCCAAGGATGAGATGAGGAGATTTTTAACAAAAAAGCGGTGCTTTGATGAACTTATATCTCTGGAAATAGAATGGGGCAACTTTAAAGAGGCTGCAAAGGTCTCATGGCTCAAAATAGATCCTGCAGCTGACCTTCCTCACAGACTTGACAGGGAATCATCATTGCTAATCCTGTGGCATGTCTTGTTGAACTCTTTGGTTCTTCAAAGCACGGATGAACCTTTTTCACAAAAGGATGAATTACTAAGTAAGGCTGTTGCAATCGCCGAAAGTTGCTCAAATTTCTTTTATCAGTTTGTGAGCAAAGAGGCAAGCATTTTGTCAGAAGGGAAAAATCAAGAAGAACTATTAATTAAAGGCCTTGAGTTCATAGATTGCTACAAAGCAAATTCCTTAGCTGTGAGTATGAAACAGGTGAAGACGACTCAGGAGATAGAGAAAATTGAAAACGATGTGATTCAGCTAATGCATTCCTTTTTTAAGTCCGTTAACCGTGTAAACGAGTTTCTGAGATTGTTAGAAATACGCGGAAAGTTTGTAGAAGCAGCCAAGATTGGTAATGAAGATGATCAATCAATAAAAGCAGCATTGAGCATACTATGGTATGTCTTCTTTGGATCTCTTTGGGCTTGTGGGAAAAGAGCATGGCCGCTGAAGGACTTTAAACAGAAAAATCGGCTGCTGGATAATGCAAACTTATACCTGGAGAGTGATCATGATTCACAGGATTCTGCTTTGGCACGTGCAGAGATAAACATTTTATCAAGCCCAGAAATCAGCTTATGTGAGATGTGGAAGTATTTGAGTGAAACACCAAAAGAAAGAAGCCTTAGGATACATTTTCTGGTTTCCCGAAGAATTCTTGATGTCTATCTCGGCTCAGATTGTAGTGTCAATGCAAGTATTGAAATGTGGGATGATGATGACAAGATAAAGCATTTAGAAAGCCAGTTATCGAAAAATATCATCTCCATGGAAGGTTTGATTTACTTTTGGAGTTATTGGAAGGAACTGATGATAAGGGAACTAATTGACTGGAGCTCTAGGCGGGGTCATAGTCGCAAAGATAGTAAAATATACGAGGATTTCATTTGCAATTATTTTGGAATGAGGAAGTATGAAGGTGATAAAAAGGGAAGCTATGTCGTGCTCAATGCCGAAGCCCATTGGGTGAAAGAGATGAATCCCCGTAATATGCACACGAACGGATATTTGCACATCATTCATGCTGGTAACTTTTCATCTGTGGCTTCACGATATTTGAGTTCCGAATTACTTTTTGTTGCTCAAAAAGTGTTGAGAAAGCTTCAATCTCTTCATGCTTACGCAACTGTGAAAAACGTCTCCATGCATCAACGCGTGAAAATACTTACAAATTTGTTCAAAGTTACAGAATCTCTGCAGAAATGCAAGGTACTGAATGATTGGCGTAATACTCGTGTGCGTGTTGGTAGGATTGTTGATCAATTTGTTCAATTTTCCATGGATGAGTTCATGAGCAATGTCTTTCATATAAACTGGAAAAACGCACAGTCGAAGGAAATGATATCTCTGAGGGGAAATGAAACATTTCTTAGCATGCTCAAAGAAGCAATCAACATAAACAGCAAATCACGTGAAGGTCTAACATGTTGGCAGCTTGGGAGAATAGCAATGGCATTTCTAGCATACAGAATGGTTGACTTCAATGGTGATACCATGAGAAAAGTTAAACATTTTTCTTCCATGAACTGGAAAGCTTTATTTGATATGGTCAATGCTGATAAATCAAGTTCGAAAAATGTGGATCTAGCTATAAGTTTACATAATGTACTGAAAGAGACCATGCTTTCTGCGGGTTGGCTGAGAACCGATGACTGTATGTCACCAGCTTGTTTCTTATATCTTGTAGAGCGTCTTCTAATCTTGTCATTTTGCTTTCGTGATTATGTTTACATGACAAGATCTTCTTGTGTTGAATGGCTTACTTATGAGGAATGGGGTATGGGTTCAAACGGAGGCAGTGTTACATGCTCGGATATCATGAAGGATATCCATCAATCTTTAGCTTCAATGGTTAGCGGAATTTTAAATTCCCAGAATGATTTGTTGGAATGGGTAACAAGATCAAAGGAGGAGTCATATGACATTTTGGTTTTGAGATTAACTGTTCTTCTTTCCATGATTTGTGTAAACACCGGACAACACTTCTGTGATCATTTGCTTGATGTTTTGGGATGCCCTCATTTAGCTTCCGTACTGCCATCTACATTTGCTGAGGGGCTAATCAAGGGCATAAAGGAAGACTATTTATTTGATGCTCTTGTTGTTGCCTGTGAAAAGATCGATAATCCACTCGTCACTGTAAGTTTTACAAAAGATTCCTCAAAGGTCCCACGTGGAAATGCCATATTTCTGAACATGGTGGAGCTGGATATTAGCCGGGAAACGCTCATAGAAATGTTGTATCAAAGTCCTGAGTTTCCACTTTTGAGCAATTGATATCAAAAGCAAACAGCTTTCTTTTGTATACTTGATGTATGGTGAGTTGAAACCTCTGCACAGTACAGTTCTCATTGTGCAAACATTATTCTGTATGTTGTAACTAAGACTCCTTAATTGGGATTTGATGTATTTGGGCCTCTTTTGTGACGTTGAAATCTAATCATGTAAGATTAAATCCTCATAATTTGTCATTCTTTGGTTGATTAACATGCTTACTTAATTGGTAAGTCATCGTATTTCATTTTCCAGCTTTTTCACATAAATCTTGACTAAGTTACGGATATGGATCATGACTTTTAGGTATTTGTTTACATTTGAATTGGCTTGGATCTCTCTTGACCATGCCATTTTTTAGGAAGTTTGTAATTGGCCTTTGGAGACCACATGCATGTGTCATATTCAAGTCGCAATGCATGTCACATGGGAGTATGTGACTTCCTAAAGTCCCACTCCATATCGCCTCTTGAATGTACAATTAAGCCTTTAGTGTAGATACGTTTTAAGTTAGAAAGGGTTAGAATGTACAATTAAACCTTTAGTAAAGTCCTGAACCACGAAAATTGGATATTTCTACTTGCTGAAAAACCTAACAAGTTCAATTCGTTATTTCCTCCAATGTGCATCATCATTACCAAAGATGTCTTCTGGTCAATAATAATTTTTACTTTATTTTAAATATACAAATATTTTGCAAGGGTGGTTTGGCATTTTGTAAGACCAATTTCCTCTGATTTTTGTGTTACTGTCAATAGTTGGAACTCATCAATTGCCGGAGAGCAGCCACCTTAGCCTATCTCCTACCACACCCACCACTGAGATCCGTCCTGGTACGCACTCACCAGATTTGTTTGGGGGTTAGCTTCCTCTTACTTTTTCTTTTGAGGCCCATCAGAAAATATGTATTTCTTTTTGTCAACGGGTGTCAGGCTTACACTTACTATATACGTCTTATTGTGAGAGACATATATGCATTATGTCTATTATATTTATATTCAACTGTTTACTTTTGGAGTTTGCTTCTCGGTATGTTTTTCGAGCCTCCTGCCACTGCCACATTAATGTTTTACTTGTAGTCTAATTATTTATTTATGCTGATGTTTTTATTTTTGTTGAACTAGTATTTTACCGTGCTCCGCACGGGTCTAGTGAGAAATTTTGGGTTTTATTACAGTATTTTTTTTGGTAGTGGATAAGTATCCGTTGGTTTAATGAATTTACTGTTAGACGTTCGTTGTGTCTGGGAGAAGGACACCGATAAACAAACATGATAGAGCCTTTTCCATGAAGAACAAATTTGATCCGGTCATACAGTGTTTGTTTTTTACTTAATGCATAAAGAACAACTTAATAGATCTAAATAAAGGGAAACTTTCACTGTCATAAAAAAAGAAATAAATTTGAAAGTACAATGGTATAATTGGATAAATCTTCCAAAGTACAATGCGTTATTTGACAGTGTGAATATTAACCTGAGTGCTGCAGTCTAGCATTGTGCACAACTCATTCTTCAACCACAAGATCTAAAAAAACATATAAATATATAATAATTGTTAAAAGAAAAGTACGTTGGTATTTCTTGCATATACGAATAGGAGACCATATTACCTGATATTGAAGATCTGGAAGGGAATTAATCTCCACTTCCTTTGACACACCGATATAAAGTTCATCTTCATTAGTAAACTCGGAATCCGTTCGTTGTAATATAGCATTTGACAATTTTACCCCTGCCCGGTTTATTTCATTTTCTTTCAACAACAATAGCCCTTTTGATCTTTCCTCTACTGCAGCATGTACAGCTGGGCTATGTTTATTTCTCAAAACTTGTAATGTTGATTCATTTACATTTTAATAACCCATGCAGGCGGTCTACAGAAGTTAACTATGTGAAATGTTGACCCAGCTAGTGACTGAAGCAATGTGATTGACTCCCCTGCGTCTTTTGTTGTCACTAATGCGGGTCCTATACAACATTGGACCAGCATAAGCTGTGATTTTTAATATGAGAAATCTACCCAATGAAGTCATTGTACTTTCAGTTTTTTTCTTATTAAAACATTGTACTTTGAAAAGACTACCAGTGTAGCAATAAAAGTTGGTTTGGAAGACATTGGTAGAATTTTGAAAGTAAAAAAGTTGTAATAGGAAGAAACGGAAGTAGAAAACCATAATAAACAAATGAATAAGACTGTGTTGCTATTTTTTGTAATTAACCCTGAATAAAAGTTATATTTCAAAGAAATATAAATATAGGACAAAAGAGAAAGAAATGCAGATACCATACAACACACCAAAAGGCATTTTCTTCATGCATAAACAATAGTAATAATCCAGCAAAGAAATTCATAGCCTACAGAAGATTCAATAAATTAGCAACTTAACAAATTAACATGTTAGATCGTGTTTTTTATATTTTTCATTTTTTGGAGTAAATCACAACTTTAGTCCCTGTGGTATGTCAAAAGTTATTGTTTTCATCCAGTTTTTTCATTTGTTGCACCAGTGGTAATTACATATTAGTTTTATTGGAAGGTTCTTCAAAAAAAGGTCTATGGGTTAAAGTTCATTAGAAAATTAGTCTAGCTGTCAAATTAAAAGCTACTGCTCATTCACATGCCTAGCTATCATTTATGAAGAGTAGAAGAGGATTGTTATTGTTGAGGAGTAGAACAAAGTAACAGGCAACTTTAGAATGCATATCTGACGATTTTGCACCAGAAATGCAGCTGTCAAAGTAGATTACCGTTTTGTGGTGCTGAATAAAGTTAGTTGCTATAATTGGGTTAATTTCACTTCTCCTAATTAGGTAAACAAAAGTATATAAATTTAAATTTCCAAATGTGGCTAGTTCTGTTTTCAATTCCCAAGTGTAATGAATTGTACCCAATCGTCGTATTAAAGGGTTATTATTATCATATTATGTATCTAAATTCTTGGAGTTTACTTACATTCGAGCCATCCAACACTATCAGACCAAAGTTGGGTGCGCAAAATTTACCTAGGCTTGTAATTTTTTATTCTTTTTTTTTTTTTTTTTTTTTGCTAAAAGGACTCGTAGAAAAAATCAATATGTATACCATTTCACCACCAGCTCTTAGAATCAAATAATTTTTGTATCTTTATTTTTGAATTGGAGTATATTTTCATACTTTTGGAGAATTTTGGTGGCTTCCCTAAAATATAGATTAATACTTTCACAATTTTTCAATCATATATAATATATTCTTTTTATATGTTAAAAAAGAAAAAGGAAAGGAAAAATCATTATCAAACCCAATCCACTTTGATATGTTACTCGACCTGGTGATTTCATTACATATTCTCTAGAGTTTCAAATAAGGAAATACGAAAACATTTTCTTTGTATTTTTGTTGTGGTCATCAGTGAGGCTTACATCCGTATCGGCTTCTTTATATGTTTTTATATAATTTTTGGATCCAGATAAAATAAATCTTTCTATCATGAATAATTGGTAATTATTTTCTACTACTCGATTCAAAATGTTGCTATAATTCGATGAATATGGTAGTTTGTACTTGAAATTATCATAAACAAAATATAATGACTTTTAAAAGAAAGACAATTTCTAATTTTGTAATATCTTGATCCTAAATCATGATGTAAGGAATAATATATTTATTATGATATAAGATTTTACTGATATGTGGATAGGGTTGAATGACCATTTATGCAACAAAGTTTCATTTTTATTTTTTTCAACTTGTGTAAAGAAAGTGATTTTTTATACCAATGATGCTTCAATTTAGGACCAAAAGATGCAACATTTACCGGTTGAAACATGGTTGTATAAATCGTTAAAAATGTGAAACATTGTTGCATAATTAGGTAAAAAAATTCAAACATGATTGCATAAATAGGCAGAAAAAATTTAAACATAGTTGCATAAATAGGTAAAAGAAATTGAAACATAGTTGCATATGTATGTATTTAACCGTGTCATTAGGTTTATATTCTCAAATTGTAAAATACGCATTTATGCAACAACATTTAATATTTTTTTTCCAAATTAAGACCAAAAGATTCAAAATTAATAAAATCACATGGTTGAATAATTCGCGTTCGTGGCATAAATTGGTAAAAGTGTGAAACGTTGTTACATAAACCGGCGAAAAATGAAAAGTGTCGCTTAAATTTGTAAAAATAAAAAGGGGAACATTTTTCTACAAAAAGTAAAACATTCTTCTTTTTTGTCATTATTATATAACTACAACTAAAATATAACCCCATCTAAGCAATATCCAAATATAAGATGCTATTTTGAAAGAAAGAAAAAGGCGGAATAAATAAAAAATTACCTAACGGAAAGAGGCGAAAAAAATTTGGAGTCTTTTCATTTGACGCGATAAATATCATCCGCCCTTGTGAGACCCACTTTGAAAGAACAAACAAACTGAGGACTTGTATCTCTATCAAGGTGAGGATGTAATGTCCTATCAACACCAAATCGGTCTTTTCTTGTTTTTAAAATATCACATCTCCGAACATGAATCGCATCATAATCACCAAGAAGTGCCATAATCTACAAGGGCAAAATCGTCCAAATAATATCTTATTCAGAAACCCAAAAAAAGAGAATTAAATAAGAAAATGAAAGGGTGAGACCTTATTTGCTGCATCTCTTAAGTATTTTGGCAGCCATTGAATGAAGAAATCAATGTGGTAACAACAGAGAGGTGTCATTTTTTCGGTTTTTACATTCCATGAACCTGAATTGATTATGGTGATTAATACCTACACACAACACAAAAATAAATTCAAATGACACCTAAAGTAAGATATCATCATGTGAAATAAAGATCTTCTCCAGAAAAGATCACAAAAAGACAAGTTATTAAAGGGAAAAAAGGTTTTACTTACACCTAAAACTACATTACTTAAATATGTTTTTGTTTGTGTGAATATGAAAGTATGTATGTATGTATGTATGGAGTTTAAGTGGTTTTGTTACCATGAAAGATAATTTGCAGTTCGATTTAAAAGCAGAATCTTGGGAGTACTTTTCTTTAAGATCAATCCTACTAACTCCTTCCACATGGGAAACTCCTGTAGATCCCAATTTCATGCTTGTTGATATCACTTGGAACCAAGTTTTTTAATTATTCAGAATTACAGGTGCTGTGTTGGATATGAGGTCTAAATCATACAAGGTATCCATTGCACAAGAGCTAGCAGCCCACCTTAAATGAAGAAGATGAAAAATATCATATGTAAATTATTTGGAAATGTCATTGATCGTAGGTATAACACTGTAAAAGGGACTCACCTTTTTTTGGGAATTAGGATTATTGGGCCAAATAAGTTGTAAAAAATAAACTATTTTTCAAATATAGTACTTTTCAAACGCTTGTACAGTACTAAGCTAATAATGAGGTTTTGTTATGGCTTTCAGGTTTGATCCAACTTCCATCAATATTAAACTTGCTAATATATACTTACAGCAAGAGCAACCATGGCTTTTACAGGATTGCTTGTATAAATTTTAGATCATAATCCACACATCTTAGGGAAGAAGGATAATTCACTTTTTCAAGTCGCCCACCTGCAAAACCACAGAAATAAATTAAAATCAAATTGAACCAATCTGTTTGCATATTTAATCTGGAAATTATATTTTGTTGTGCAGTGATTGAAGCAACTGGTGATGTTCCAAGGGTAAAATAGTCATCTAAAATAAACTTAACTGTTGAAGAGTTAAATTTAACGACACAAAACAATATCCATTATTAGTAAAAATTGTCCAGAGATAACAAAGTTTAACGCATTGGATTGGATTGTATAATTTAGAATAAACTACATTTCAAGGGTAAAGTCAAGGGTGCCTGACTTTTGGAAAGACCACAATAGCTCTCTAGTAACTTTATTCCACTTATATGCTTCTTCAGCTGCCCCTCCCCCGATGTCAATAACCATGGAATTGTTTTTGCACCCTACCCTTGAAAGACGCACAAAATTATTACATTCAATGATGAAATATAAGTATTTCAAGAAACATTCAGATTCACAAGATTGGAATTTAAAGAAGAGTAAACAGTGACTCACCTTTAGCTAGTAGTTCAAGAAGCGAATTTTCATGGGTATGATCATGGATTAAGAGTGAATTATAAAATAAACTTGTGTCTTCTTTTTCTTTTGCTAAACCTAACACCTTGGACTTGCACCAGAAGAAATGGTATTTATGTAGTTTGAAATGGTCCAGGTCCAAGTGGTCTTCTCGACTCCTCAAACATTTCACTTCCAACCGTTAATACCAAACCAGCAGCACCACAAGCTACAACAATGGTCAACCAAAGCCTGTTGATCACAAGAAAAATATAAACACGGACTGGTTCTAGATCATCAAGGTCTACTATTTTTTTTAAAGTTTTGTACATCGTATTTTGTTGGTTTCGTTTCATTGAACAATAGGCAAGCGTTCATTGTCTAAACAAATTTTAGTAAATTTAGAGGACTTGCCCGTTTTGTCATCCTTGTTAGACTTTCATCCTTCAAGACCAAAGCTTTCAAACTTAGTGAAAATGGCAGTCATTTCCTGCACAGCTCAATGTACTTGAACATAAGGTTTTCGTGTGTTTTTCTGCCATACACTGTACCTCTTTGATGTAATAAGATCATGAAGAGCTTGCAGTGGATCTCTTGTTTCTGACCAACATTTGTCAATTCTGCAATCAAGTGTATTAAGAAAAGTGTTAGCCATATGTGCACACATTTGAGATCTTTGGACCAACTAAAGAAACAAAAAACTCACAAGATAAGAAAACATGAAAAAGATTCAAGAGTATGAAAAAAGAAACTGTTTGTTGGTTTGAATCTGTGATAATATAACACTCACCTTCTGTACATTTCAAAGCATTCGCCAGTTTAGAAAAAGTCGCCATGATCAATCAGAGTGACCTGCTATGCAACAAAACTGACGATTTTCGTAGATGTTAGCTGTTTGAATTTGTGATGAACATGTTGAAGTCAACATTAAACCTGCAATCAATCGACCCATTTGATTGCATATGATTAAACCTGGAATTAGTGAAGATGAACCTGTTGAACTCGACATTGAACTTGCAATCAATCGGACAATTCAAACCTGCAATTAACGAAGACGAACATGCAATCAATCAGACCATCCATGGTGATTCACAAAGGAAGATGAATGAAGTAGGAAGAAGTCTGATTCCATCTCACAAATGTCGAGAACTGCAATAAACGAATAAGATGAACGAATGTCGAGAACTGCAATTAACGAATGTGATGAACGAATGTCAAGAAATCGAAACTTGCAATCAATCGGACTCGTATTTGAATCGAAATTGAGATAGAACCTGCAATCTATCGAAATCGAAATCAAAACCTGTAATTAATCAAAATCGAGTCGTTAATCTTGCAACTTGTGAGTGGGTTTGTCGAAATCTAGATAGCTGCCTTGTAAAGATATCGATTGCAGTCTTATAAGCTGAAATTGATTCCTTGTGACTGGGTTTAATCGAGAAGTGAATGGGTTTATCGAGAAGTATTTACCGACTGTGGTCCTTTGCCTCTAAATCTATCCCACATCGCCTCAAGTAAACAAATGACCTTGGAGGCTATCGGCACACCGGTAATCACCACCGGAGCCGGCGCAGTTAGAAAACTCACATCCTCTAGAAGTTTGATTTGCTGTTGCTGTACACTGATATGAGAAAACTGCTCCTGAATTCCTCCTACACTGAAACCGCCTAAATTTTCAATTGGAGGGAACACAAAATTTTCGCTGGATTGGAGAGAAACTGAACTTCTGTAAAAGAATTACATGGATTCAGAGAGGAGGAGAGGTCTTGAAGAGACGTAGCGGCTGAAGCAGAGCTGTTGGAACGTGATTCGTAAAAAAACACCCACCCCGTTAAAAACCCCAACCCCTCCCACACCCCGCCAAACCTTCTAGAAAAACTCTAAAGCCACCATTGATAAGGTTTTTCCACCTGTGGAGCTCTGTTGCTGTGTAAAAATGGCGGAGTCGGAGGTCAAAGTGAAGAAGGCGGTGGGAGGCGGTGGTTCTGGAAACGAAGAAATCGAAAGAAGGAAGCAGAATAGCGGAGGTCGATGGCGGTGAATGCGTTGAAGTGAAATAAAAGAGAGAGAGAGAAAGCGGATCCGCGAAAGAGACGGATCCAAAACACGGATCCAAAAAAACCCGCGTGACAAAAAAAAGTTACACACGGAGGAGAAAAACACGCAAATTAAACAAAGTATATAATATATAATGTTGTCTTTTATACTTCATTTAGTTAGTTTTAAATATTTTTTATTAAGTATGTAATATATTTAGTGTAATGTATGGGTTTTGCTAGTAAATCTATATCAGTGTAATTGTTATATATGTATGTATTTTATTAGGACTTTGAAATTATACAAATTATATATACGTATAAATTTGTAATTAGAATATCTATTCAAAACAAACAAATGGGTGTAAGTATTTTATGATATACATTTTAATATTCAATTATTAATTCTATAGAATAAATATATTGTTTATAATCTGTCACATTTGAACTCGGCCCCCTTCTTGTATTGTCCGTGTTCCGCCCCTGGTGGGAAGATGACTAAATATGATGTCGAGAAATGAAGTCATCAAGTGGGTGATGCAGAAACGGATAAGAAAGAAACTAAATGAATTTCAGCTGTCATCTTCAAGGCTATATATATATATATATATATATATATATATATATATATACTATTGTGGTACCCGCGCAATGCAGCGGCAACATTAGTTCGTTTCGATTAATATTTCCGAGCGATGATTTATTTCAACTAAAATTTTCTAACTGCGGCGACGATTAGTTTCATTTGGCAGCAAAAAGTTTCAATTGGTGTACCCGTGCGAAGCGATGGTACGATTAGGATGGCAGCGGGCCGATTTCAGGCCGTTTATTGGCCTCCCCGTCCCCATTAAAAAAACTGCAAGGATCTAATCGGGGAGACCTATCGAGTAATTGGGGAAAAACCACGGGTAATCGGGCATCCTCGTTTATCATAAATGGGTAATATTCACCGCATGGATTCTAGGCACCGTTTACATGACTAATTAAACATAGGATTACGTATCGGGTCGGGTATCACTAAACCTTTGGGTGGAATTTTTTTAAAAAGATTTTCAAAAATCCATGTTTTTAAAAAACAATTTTTTTAAAAAAAAATAATTTTTCAAAAAATTATCTCCAAAATTTTTCGTGATTTTTAAATATCACCAAATTCAAAAATATATAACCAAATTCATAAATTTCAAATTTTGAAGACATGAAAACCTTAAGCGGAAAACTTTCAAAATTTTCAAATCAATCAAATATTTCAAAATTTTCAAATTCACCATAAAAATTTAAAATTTTTCTTTAAATATAACAAAAATATAAAAAAAAATCAAATTTTACAAAATTTTCTATTTCAAAATTTGAAAATATGATAATCGTAGATGGGAATTATAGAGAAAATACAATGACGTGTTGTTTTATTACTCGTACCCCCTAAAATTAAATGCAATATGCAACTTTGTCTATAGACTTGCTTATATTAGTTAGATATTTAAACCATTAACTGATAATGACAAATTGAGTAATCTTGTAGTAAGTTTAATATTCAAAATATCTATATTCATGTATTTTCTTAAAGAATGAATTACTAACTTAAGTTATTCATATGTTTATCATTTTGAAGACACTTTGTTTAACAAAATGTAGTACGAAGATCGGGTTGAAATGTATAAATAAAAATCCAATGATTTTTTATGTATTTCGTTTAATTAATAATTACTAAATATGGGAATGAAAGTCAACACTAAACACAAAATTGGTTAACACCAAGCTTCTTATATCTCATGTTTAATAAAAAAAAATCTCAAAGAATACTGTAATATGCGTTAAGAGGTGGTATTGTCATATGCATTAAGAGGCTGAATTGTCGTTTATTTTGCTTTTATTATAGTTGGATTTTGAAGATGAACGGGGGATGACTAATTTTCTTCTCATTTCGTTCCCATATGTACATACAATAAAAAATATGTTAGCCATATATCACTGACATGGTCTTACTCATTTTTAAATTAAAAAAAAAAAACATGTGATGACTTTGATTTATTTGCATAATCTGGAGTCTTGGGTGCATGTTCATCATGTCATTACGCAGCATGTATAGACTTTTTCACAGGCTTCACATCCTCCTGGGAAAGACTTTTCACCAGATATTCTTTGAGGCCTGTTTTGATAGTTTTCTCTCACTGCCCTCTCAAGGGACCATCGGATAACTTATCCCTACAATCCTACTGCATAATAATCCAAATTAAATGGTACCTACAACAAAGAGAACATTCATTTACTAAAATCAATAGTGGTACCATGCTCAAGAATGCTTATATAATCACTGGTTTATTTAAATTTAGATAAAGGCTTTATTATTTTGAAAATATCTAAATTACCTTGGGATTGGAACATTATCTTAACATCAAGCTAGTTAGGGTCATTTTATTCTTTTGATTAATCCTCGTGGGTAGCTGTTCCATCTTTCTCCTTTGAACAATACCTATTACTTTGTCACAAATTACCCCAGATTTCATAATTACTGAATTTCTCATTTTTTTTAGCTTACAATCAAACTCCATAAAAAAATCGACACAGAGGCCTAAGTCTTTCAATTAAAAAAATTATACACAAAATCTTATAAACTTTTGAATATGTTATAACCAATAAGCTACTACCTCTCAATATAAGAAAATAGAATATACATGGTAAATTGCTTTTGAATTGGTTGTCTACAACTTATGAAGCTCCGGTAATCTGTCTTCTAGAACCTGCATAATCAGCGATTAAAATGTTATAAATTATGAGAAATATGCAAATAAAAGAAACAAATACGGAGAGTTCAATAAAGTTCTTGGGTATGGCAACCAGGACTACAATTTGATAATATGCAAAAAAACACAAGCTTGGTCCCACCAAAACCTCAACACGCATCATTATTCTGCATCCATACAAATTTGTTGATAAAATGAATTTTAAAAGAACAAGAAGCAGAAATAGAAACGTAAACTTGAGAGAGTAATTAATACATTGAGAAAATGAAGTTCTACAGGAACCATTGATCTGGTATGTTTGTTAGGAGCTAACTAAGCAACCATGATAAACCAGAATATTAGGAGTTTACTAATAAAACAATATATAAAAGATATTACCAGTTGTGGTATTTCAGTAAGTTAAGCACATTATGTTGCACATTAGATGTGATGGCGATGCTGCAGTGAATCTAGAAGGATGCATAGCTTCACACCTGTGGCAATGGTGATAGCGATAATCTAGTCAATACTGTAATATACACAAATAGAGAGAGATAGAATTGGTGTGATACCTATTCTGAGTAGAGAGAGTAGAAATAGTTGGAGACTGTTCATCTTCATCTTCCGAAAACCCTAAATCAAAACAGGTAAATGATTATGTGGGACATTGATTAAACGTTAGAGGTCTCAGATCTAAGATGTGATTCACTGAACGTGTTCTCTGTTGCTGCCATCTTGACGAATCTCCAATGTCGTTTGAGGGTGGCCGTTGGTAGAGATCCAAATAGAGAGAGATGAAGGAATAAGGATTGCGAGTGGGAGAGTGGTGTTGAAGATGAAGGTCACCGATAGGAACACGGTTGTAGTAGATGGGATTCGTGCATGAGAGAGAGAATTCAAAAAATTTTGAAATGGGAAAAGTACAGAATGGTCTTTATAACTCCACGTTTAATTCTATTTTAATTTCAAATTCATTTTCAGCCATTCCTTCAAATTTCAAATTGAAATTCCTTATTGAATTTCAAATTTTGAAATGAACCGCCCATAATTTTCAATAATAACAATGTATTAAGAGGTTGTACATTTTAAGACTTTTGTGCATTAAAATGGTTGTAAATTATGTATGTATTATATAATGGTATATATATATATATATATATATATATATATATATATATATATATATATATATATATGTATATATATATACTAGGTTATAAGCCCGTGTTAAACACGGGTTGACTACTTAGGGAGCAAAAAAGTTACGAGAATCTCAGTCAAATCAGGATAAAAAATGCAATACATTCTTTATAAGTTTTTGGTTCATACAAGAGTTATTTCAGAGTTGACTTGCTACTTAAATTTCTTAAGCATATCCTTGTGATTGTTGTTGCAAAAATCCTCAACAAGTTTCCTTTTGAAAGAAAGAATTACACGGTCCTCATAATCCAGATTCATCCCTTTCAGTTTTGTATAAATACGGGTCAGACTCAAATACTCCCATATCTTTTCCAGCAAACCATCAAGATTCCATTCGAAGTGAGCACTATAAAAAACATAACGGTCATAACAAAAGGACACGAAAGTAGAATGCTATAATACACAAGTAAATAAAACCACATTGCTATTACTTGACGGGACAATAGTGAGGAAGTTTATCCAAGATGTCGAGCTTTCATGTGTAACCTGATCGATTTTGTTGACAACATAGATGCAATGTTTGTAATTTGAATACCTTCGATTACATCGATGAGGTCATCATCTATTGCATCAAACCTAAGGGTGACATCAGCATTATGTATTCTGTATTCAGTACATATTGCCTTCACAGTTTCAAGGTCTAAATGTGTGATAGCAACTGTTGAAGTGAAATTAATCCCAACCTTCTCTCTTTTCCTGAATGTTAGATTTGGAGGCTCTTTGTTTAACCTGTAATTATAAAAAAATAGAAATTAAGGTTAAAACAACATATGATGAATTGTCACATCACATCCAGGCAAAAACATTTATTTTTTGAAAAAAACAAACTAATTTCCAAAGAAAAATAATTATTTACCTGATGCCAAAGCCTTCAAGTTCTTTTTCAATGAGACATTTGTAGGTTATGGGCTTAAATTTCGACACAATCAGAATACAATTGCATGTTCTGGCAGTGCTAATAACCTAGACAGGAAAGAAAAATTTTAGGCAAATTAATAAATATATTAAGTCATCACAAAAAGGAATTTTTAAATCAATCAGTTAATAGAATAAGCATATTTAATAAACTATAATGAATTTATTCTCTCACAAATTTGATACCTCGTAATTTTGAACAATATGGTTATTGGTTAAATCTTTGTGACCTTTCACTTATGATGATATTTATATAAATGTCCATGTATTTAATTAATTATCTGAAAATCTTGAAATATATACTATGAATTACTGTGAGAAGGTTTAACACAAAACTATCTATAATATGATAATAAAAAAACAAAGCTTAACTAAATGATCTACTATAGACAAAAGGGCTAAATGCAAGTAATAACAATGACTTTAACTTGTGTTTTATGGCATTCAACTTCCATTTCTTTCCAATCCAACATTATTCTTTCATTTGTTTTCTTATCAAGACATTCTACTCTGAAACTTCTACCCAATTATAGCACCGTACTTTCAAAAAAATTTATATTAGGATTTAGGACCCTAATTTAACAACAAACTAAGTATTTCAGTAAAATTTGCTTTGTAATTGAGGGATCTCTCAAAGTATAATGTTTTAATAAGAATAAATGAAAGTAGGATGCAATAATAAAACAAATCAATGGAGGAACCTGCACACGATTCCAGAAAGCAATGGTCTTAAAGAGCAAGTATTCAAAGATTACCTGCCTTCCTATACCCTTTCCTTCCTTAGCAGCACCTTCAATACTACCAGGAAGATCCAACAACTGCCAACAAAATAAAAACAATAAATAAATACTAAAAAGTACATCTGTTTGACTTCTTTGGGATTTTTTGTCGATCACCTAGTTATAGCTAATATGACTTCACCACAATCCACCCGTACATCTGTTTGACTTCTTTGGGATTTTTGATCTCAAAAGATGAAGAAAAACATGGTTTTTAAGGGAAAAAAAACTATTTGTTGCATGCCTCCTAAAGTCAAGCCATGCCAAAGATACACAAAAAAGAAGCAAAGTGTTATTCAGGGAGATGATTAATAAGAAAGGAATGGGTTGGATTTATGATTGCAAACTTTGGTGCCACATAATGAGTTTTTACCTGCATTTATCATGAGCCGTTATGAAATCAATATAGGGAAAAAATTGGGTCGAATTTATTCAGAGAGATGAATACTAAGGATAGGCAAGAACACTACTTTTTGACATGCAATTGGAAGCTCGAAATACCGTTACTGCATGCTTTGTATTTATTTTTGCATAAATACAAACGTATACTCTTTTTTTAACACGTGACTCAAAACATTGTTTTGACTTTAAACTGAATGACTTAAATACTCTTTCATGGTGATGCAAATATACCTCATACACATTCATTTTTGTTTCATTTTTTGTGTAAATGACTCTTTCATGGTGATGCAAATATACCTCATACACATTCATTTTTGTTTCATTTTTTGTGTAAATGATCCTCGATCGAGGCTAAAAGTTGGGGTGTAATAAATCAGCTTCTTTATGTCCTAAGATGCCCACAAAATTTAGAATCAGAAATAAAAAAAGATAAAAATAAAGAAAATTTTGTAATTAACTTCAACCAAAATCTTGAAAACTTACAGATTTGGTCAGGGAGATTTCTTTTCAAGAACTTCAACAGAACACCATCTCCTTGGTTGATCTCTCCATGTTCATGTCCTCTATTTTTGGTACAAACTACTTGAAGGTACAATGCTTTAACCGGCAGAACATGAAAATGATATTAGAATGCTATAATTGGATAGAAATTTCAACATACATGTCTTATTAAGAAAGTAATTGAAAGTACAATGCTTTAACAAAAAAATTGAAAGTATGTCACACCAACATCTCCCGTGCTTTTCTTCATGTTAGCCTCTACATGTAATAACCTACAACAATACATTTTGTAAAGGAACTTATCCATTTAACTAATTAATATCAAACAGATAAGTTACGCCAGAGAAAATGATAATTAAAGATCATACTAAATGTAACACAAAAGGACTTATACTCAAATTACCTGTGATATAAGCATTAGCAATTGGTGCATAGTCTTTTCAGCTTAATACTCTACCTAAACTTTATTGCCACAGCCAGGATCTACCAAAATAATTACGAATGACAACAAAACATGATTAATCAAACAAATCGATAGAAAAGAAAAAAGAAATTGTAACAGTTGAGAGGTGGGATTATGGTAAGGGTAATTTGAGAAATTAGAAGGTCAGCGATAACCTTCGATCACCTGCTCAGAAGCCTTCATAAAACCTGTAAAAATTATTGAATGAAGCTCTAATTGTTAGAAAAAACTCACTTGAAAGATGCAAAATAGGAAAAGTGGATTTATCATACTGTCAACATCTACTGGTAGTCTAACTGGAAGTTCCCAATTTTTCCAAGTTTGGCCCCTAAATAATTTTCTTCTGATTTTACTGCCACTTTTTAATGCCCTGCCATCTATAGAACAGTAGGAGTTGGTGATTGCGGTACTTTTGTGTACCAATATTCAAATGAAACTTGCTCATAAGAACCTATTAAAAATTGTATTCAGAACCCAGATGAAGCATACCCAGATAGAATGAGAATCGGCACCTGGAACTGATTGATTTCTTTTTCTAAAAGCTAATCTAAGGAGGTCCTCAATTCATGTTGTCTCCTGCAAATTGAATACCACAGTATGTTAGTTCTAGTTACTTCTGGTTCTATTACAATCCGAGAAACAGAAAAACATCATTTGCAGCTCGTGAACTGACGCAATAGTTACTTCTAGTTCTAGAACCAACACCAGGAAAATCAAAATATCAAATAAATCATATCATCATTGTAGACCATAACAAAATCAACCAACTATACTGGTGCTCTTGATATATACTGTCTGACTATATATATGCTTTGAGGGTGGAAATACGACAGATGCTACACAAAAAACAAATTTCAAAGGATCAGGTAGAATTTTTGTAGAAGTGCAAGTGCAATAGCAACAAAAGAAATTTCATAAATGTTAAAAAAGCTAGCAAAAAAGTGAATGGAAGCATGGTATACAACTTTCGCTAAGCACTTTGTCACACGTTTGAGCTTTGTACATCAGAGTACAACCAAGAGAATAAAAGATTGTACAATTTCTAAAAAAGATACAATTTTTATTCTAAAAAATTATGCTCTGTACATCATAGTACAACCAAGAGAATAAAAGATGTGTAAATAGTGAACATATTATCTGGTATGCAATTGGAAGCTTGCATCAGATTCCTTCATATCGCTGCTTTAATGGTCTCCACTGGCAACTCTAAACACAATTTGCCAATTTTAAATTCCAATAAAATGAATGAATGGCAAGCAACAAAATACGGGGAAAGCTTAGGGGCGTTGGTCGAAATTAGGTCACCAGTTTCCTTAAGAGGGGTACACATAGAAGGAACAATGGTGGGTGTCGATTGCAAATTCTCATGGACAGCAATTTCAGCATCGATTCTTATGCATATTCATTTTTAGCAGCGATTTAGCAATTTAAGATTCACACGAGGTTCACGACGTCGATTCCCAGGGCTTATTCAATTCCACGATGGTGGAGTCGTCGATTGTGGTCAATATGATTTTAGCGTGAATGGGAAGAAGAAAGGAGAGAAGAGAGGCTATATCAATTTTATTACCTGGAGTCCATTAGGTCAATATGATTATATGATTTTACCTGTATGAATATCAAAAGAGTCAAGAATTGAATCGATTATGAGAGAGACGATAAAGTCGAAGGATTGAATCGATTGTGATTAGGGTAACTGCGTATAAACAGAGGAATTGTGATCGAGATTTACAAGAAATTGAATTTGTAACTGAAATCAGTAATGGTGTGTATCAATTCATAGTAGTAATGAATGAATCGAAAATGCAATGTAGTCCAAATACAGGATTAAGCGGGAAAACAAAAAGTTAGGTTGATAAGAGAATGCCACGTGGCAATTGTAATATTGTAGTCCAAATACAGGATTAAGCAGGAAAACAAAAAGTTAGGTTGATAAGAGAATGCCACGTGGCAATTGTAATACTGTTTTATTAGATGTAAAGATATACATATATATATATATATATATATATATATATATATATATATATATATATATATATATATATATATATATATATATATATATATATATATATATATATATATATATATATATATATATATATATATATATATATATAACTCTCTCATGAGCGGCGATTTCCAGCAGGATAGGGCATGCCGGAGCACACTCACTTGGGTGGCTAGAGGCGAGCCGAACGAGACCAGAGAAGGTGAAACGATGGAACTTTAAGGAAGCAACTACATACTTCGTGTCAAACTTACCAAAAGAATGGAAAAGACAGGAAATATGTGAAGAATTTGCGAAGATGGGAACTTTGGTGGATTTTTTCATCAGCCCCAAGATGGACAAACACGGTTTACGCTTTGGATTTGCGAGATTCAATCAGGTTCAAGACAATAAGAAGAAAGAAGCGATGTTAAATAGAATCTGGTTGGGGAAGAACAAGTTATTTGCTAGAGTTGCCAAGTACGCTAGAAAAGAGGAGCCTTTGTACGAAGACATCAAGCAGGAGAAGAAATATTTCGACAAGGAGATATCTGTGACAAGGAGTAATGTCTCATTCGTTGATATAGTTAAACGAAACAGAGATAACTGTGACAAACCAGTAACAGTCCAGAAGTCAGAGGAAATAGAGGAAGTTCTTCAGACTAAATCGGTGGAACTCGAGATGGAGGATATTAAAAGGACTTCAGAAGGATTAAAAGACAAGCTAGTGGGTCAAGTGAAGTGCCTAAGTAACTTGGAATTCATCAATAATCTGTGTGCTGCAGAAGGAATTAACGAGAAGTCTGTTAAGTACTTAGGAGGTCTTTGGGTACTATTCGATACGAAAACAAGAGATGAGGAGGAGATAATTCAATCGAGCATTGAAATACAAGCCTGCTTCAACTCGATAAAGAAATGGGAGGAAGACTTTAGTATCCTGGAAAGAATCGTTTGGCTGAAAGTCGAGGGTGTCCCAATTCAGGCATGGAACCCAAATACTTTCATCAAAATAGGCAGAATATGGGGAGAAGTCATGAAAACGGACCCATGCAACGAGTTACGTAAGGACTGGTCGTACGGAAAGGTTTGCATTAAAACATCGCATCTGGAACATATCAACCAATCTATTTCTATTAGGATGGTAAACAAACAATTCGTAGTGAGGGTGAAGGAGACGGACGGTCATCTGTGGAATGTTGGTGTCCGAATGAACTGCAAAAGCAACGCAGATTCCGAACATGCTGACCACCTCTCATCCGATGAGGAGGCAACCGGAGAATCATCAGACGAAGAAGATGATGATTTCGACCTCGATCTCGAGGAGGAGAGTTTATCAGACGAAAATGAAGAGGAACATTTGCCCGATATTGATGGGATCGGAGATCCACAAGATGACGAACAATTGGAGAGCCACGGGCACTTCTCCGATGAAACCAAGAACATGTCGTCCGAACAAGATACGCATGTGTGTTTTTCCGGCGAGGAAGATGACGATCTCGATCTTGATGATGATGATGATTCGATAGTACAAGACACTCCTTTTGAGAACTATAGTAATGTCTATTCCACGCGTGAAGGACAAAACACAGTTAGCAATTCCCACATACGTGAAAAGGAGAATCCAAGCTTGTCGTCTCACCAGGACACGTGTGAAGGAGATAACTCGCACTCGGTGTCTAACCATCTCGATCTTGATGATTATGATGCTACTAATGTTTATTCTATGCGAAAAGGAGAAGATATAGTTACCAACTCTCACGTAGGAGTGAAGGAGAATCCATGCATGTCGTCTAAACTGGATACGCGTGGGGGAGATATCACGCTTCTGAAGTCCGACCTTGGTACGTGTGCAGGCGATACCCCATGCTTGAGATCCGACAATATTGTTTATTCGACGCGTGAAGGAGAAATTACGGATTTGAATTCGCATGTAGGCGTGAAGGAGAAGACACACTTGCTGCCCCACCAGGATATGTGTAAAGGAGAAAACACATGCGTGGTGGCCGACCACCATACGCGTGAAGGAGAAAATAGAGAGGTGATACATGATAATGCACGTGAAAAGGAAAACAAAAAGGAAAAAGAGGCAGAAGATGATCCTAACATGTTAAAAGCAAAAGAGAAAGACCAAGAATTTATTCATCACGTGGGCAAAAGGAAGGAGGAGCATGACAAAGAAAATTTTAGTCAAAATGGGCATGGTAATGGGTTACTTTCTCAATTATCAAGTCCAATTGAAGTTAGTCATTCCATAAGTAATCCCTTACAGCCCATTAACGATACTTCCCAACCCGAGATAAACCATGCTTCGTCAGAATTAAATCGCAGCGATACTAAATCGGAAGACTCAACAACAGAAGAAGAATTATATGAATCCAAACAAAATAAAGAGTTACAGGAAAATGTCATAAACTCAAGTTTACAAGGAGTTTCGGATAGATTAAAAATTCTTCTGGACAAAAACACTCCGATAAACGCTAAACTTGAAGGTGGTGAATTCATGAAAATAGAAGATAAGAAGGCTATAAATAAGAAAAATAAGAAAAGCGTTGACGTTAATTCGGGAACTTATCTTCAAAGGTTAACAAGAAGTCAATCGAGGAAGAAAAATGAATATAATAACGGTGTTGTTGGAAATAAGGAAGCGACGTCGTCATCAAAAATTTCAGAAAATTCTCTTATTACCCTTGGGATTTTGCAAAAAATGGAGGAAATGGGAGATTTTTGTGATTTCTCGAGGAAAAGCGAAAAGGGAACGGGTTAACTTCTCTGGGTTTTTTAGGAGTTCATACGGAGGTTCATTTCTTTTTTGGAATTTTATGTTGGAGACGTTAGTGTTTTAGCTTCGTGTTTAGGCGTTTTTGTTCTTTGGTTAGGTTGGTGTGTAGGCGTCGGTGTGTGGTGTCTTTGGGATTGGCGTCTGTGGTCGTTGTTTTGGGCGTCCTAGCTTCTTGCTGGGTTTTGCTCGTTGGTTTTATAAAAGTTGCCTTTCAAAATATATATATATATATATGTATATATATACGTATATATATATATATATATATATATATATATATATATATATATATATATATATATATATATATATATATATATATATATATATATATATATATATATATATATATATATATATATATATATATATAGACTAAATATCAAATGGGAACCAATATTTTCCTAGGAACCATAGAAACTTTTTTACTGAAAATTTTTTTTCAAAAAAAATGACATAATACACCTAATCGCATATATTTAAGACCTTTTGTAAAAAATTGAAAAAATAATATATATATATATACACGAAATGTGCACATATGCACGAAACGTGATCATATACACATGTGCGAAAAAAATGCATATATGCACATTTCGTGTATACATATTATTTTTCAAATTTTTTTTGACAAAAAGTCTTAAATATAAGCGACTAGATGTATTATGTCATTTTTTTTGAAAAAAAAAATTTCAGTCAAAAAGTTCCTACGGTTCCTAGGAAAATATTGGTTCTTCCTTGAAACGGACTCTATATATATATATATATATATATATATATATATATATATATATATATATATATATATATATATATATATATATATATATATATATATATATATATATATATATATATATATATATATATATATATATATATATATATATATATATATATATATATATATATATATGTATATATATGTATATATATATATATATATATATATATATATATATATATATATATATATATATGTATATATATATATGTATATATATATATATATATATATATGTATATATATATATATATATATATATATACGTATATATATATATATATATATGTATATATATATATATATATATATATATATATATATATATATATATATATATATATATATATATATATAGGGTCGAGATCATGAGAGAACCTAAAAAAACCTAAGAACCTAGGAACTTTTTTTCTACACAATATTTTTAAAAATAATTGCATCCAATTTTTTTATTTAAAGCGTCTAAGAGATTTCTAAACCCTAAACCCTAAACCCTAAACCCATATGAAAAAAAATAAAAAAAAATGATTTTTTTGCATCCAATTTTTTTATTTAAAGTGTCTAAGAGATTTCTAAACCCTAAACCTAAACCCTAAACCCTAAAACTAAACTCTAAACCCTAAACCCTAAACCCTAAACCCTATACCTAAACCCTAAACCTAAACCCTAAACCCATATGAAAAAAAATTAAAAAAATGATTTTTTTTGAAATTTTTTTTTTTATATCTTCTAGATGAATCATAACAAAAATTTTGGTATATTTTTTTTGAAAACTATTGTGTAGAAAAAAAGTTCATAAAATGGGTTCTTAGGTTCCTAGGCTTTTTTAGGTTCTCAATTGAACTTTACTCTATATATATATATATATATATATATATATATATATATATATATATATATATATATATATATATATATATATATATATATATATATATATATATATATATATATATATATATATATATATATATATATATATATATATATATATATATATATATATACATATATATATATATATATATATATATATATATATATATATATACGTACGTATATATATACATATATATATATATATATATATATATATATATATATATATATATAGATATACATATACATATATATATATATATATATATATATATATATATGTATGTATATATATATATATATATATATATATATATATATACGTATATATATATATATATGTATATATATATATATATATATATATATATATGTATATGTATATATATATATATATATATATATATATATATATATATATATATATATATATATATATATATATATATATATATATACTGCTAAATCCGATAAGAAAAGGAACCACAAAGCTTAGCGGTGCTTTACAAAAAAATGTCATAATACAAGGTATGTTTTAATGCAAGGTATGTTTTAATGAAATCAACTTTATGATTCATACTTTCTTTATCTTGGTGGTTTCCCACATATATATACGTCTTCGTTGCGGTAAAGTTGATGCATGATTCGTGTTTATTGCATCCAATTTGAAGTATTGTGGTAGTGGATTAAGTTGATTGCCATATCTGTTTTCTATTCTTATTTCCTTACCTTCTGATTGGATTCGTGAATGCTAATGTTAAATAATATAGAGAAAACTAGAAAACCAACCTTCATGTAGCATGTGTTTGTGTTGCAAAGCTAGTGCCTCTCTTGTTCTCCTATCCTTTGAATTTTTAGTCCTGATACAACAGTAATATGCTAGATTAATCATCAACGATAAAACTGTTGGAAATCATGGTTCATGTGGTAAGTTTCAAAACCAAGAGTTTGCAACGGAAGCATAAAATCATGAACACAAATTCCATTTTCACGAGGATCATGCTACATGCATGTAGAGATAAGATGAAGAACAAACATAGATTAAGTTCAAGATCATAACCTTTGTTCTTGTGTTTGGTTTGGATGATTTTGATAGCTAGGAATCAAATTAGAATCCCTCTATAGTTGATCCACCACAAGCTTGAACACCCTTGAATGCTAGTTCCACAACTTGCAAGTTAGAACTCCTTTTCTTGTGAAACCAAAAACCAATTTTTGCTAACTATCAAGAGAGCATTTAGAGAGTTTCTTTGGCTGATTTTTGAAGCAAGAAATGATGTCCACATGCCCTCAAAATCGTTCACAATATAACCCACCAAGAGAAAAGAAAAGCACATGCAACTAGCTTAAAAGAAAGATCCATTTGATTTCTATAATCAAAAGCTAGAAGACACAAGGCATCTTCTTTTTCTTTTAAGTTCTTAATGCATTCTTTTTATTCAAATATGGCTAGTTATATGATGACTAATGAAGTGCTAGTGGGTTGTTATTATTTATAAAACTTAGATAATTATAAGCTTATAAATAATACATCTTCTCATTTCTTTAATGGAATAACATTTAACCCATAATCAAATATATAAATAAACCATCTAAATATACAATCTTAATTGTATAATTATATATATATATATATATATATATATATATATATATATATATATATATATATATATATATATATATATATATATATAACAATATATATATATATATATTTTATTTAATTTACTAATTAAATTAAATAAAAGGCTTACTTATAAATCAATTAAATCGTTTAACAATTTAAACAATTTAATTGTTACTTAATTAATTCACCACATATGAATTACTAATCAACCTTTAATTTTGTAGTTATTATTATTTACCTCAAATAATAATAACCTACAAGATTAAAATGCAAGTTTAGTATCATTTGATGTTAAATCAAATTTAACGTTCTAAATGATCAATTGGTGTCAAACTTGTTGTTGGTGTGACCCTATAGGATCATGTATTATTAGTAATATCATTTTATGATCATCCTTGGGCATATAGAACTAACAATCTCCCACTTGCACAAGGTTGCATCATAGAATGATATCGACAGTGGTAAACGTCTAGCAACATTTCACTGCCCCCAATAACACATGACATTGTGCCATTCAACAACATTCAATTCTTCAGAAAACACGAGGCTCTAATTGATGTATAAGGTTATCTATCAATTATCCCTTTGTCACAGACATCATGTTGAACATGAGACATGGATCTTAATCATTCTCATTTTATGTTCAACTTTCAAACAGGCGCCTTAGATGTCTAACTCTCAACACATAAGAGGAACAAATCCCGTCTTGACTACATACGCCCCTCATATAGTTAGTACTATGCATGAGTATGGCCTTTATGGTTGTCTGTATTTCAAGAACAACAGTAAACCATATCAAAGCATAGTACACTCTACATTCGAGTCCCAAATATGTATCTCAGGTCAAAGGATACAATGATAATACCTTTATTCAAGAATCACTTATGATGATGATCCATGGAGTGATCTTGAAACGGGTCAAGTCCAATACTTGTTCACTGACAAGTACCTATGAATTTGGTTGCAACCTTTTGCTACTTTTACTTATAAAAGTCAACCAATCCAATTCATATTAGTCTTACTTCATAATTGCTCCCACAACTATGATCGACTATGGACGTTTAGAATAACTAAATTATTCAAGGATTAAACATGCTAATAAAACACAATAATTATGAATGAAACATCACGTCACATATATTACATAATTCTTGTCTTTTACATAAGTTCATATTCATAAAACATTAAACATAAATCAAATCCATTCATTAGAAAAACGGAGCCCTATACCCTTAGCATGACTTTCATGCTTAGTTTGGGGTAAAGGTTTCGTGAATGGGTCTGCCAAATTTTGATCTGTATGAACCTTGTGAATACTTATTTCACCATTCTTAACTTCATGTCTAATGTAGTTATACCTTCGGTGAATGTGTTTGGTTTTTTGATGCAATCTAGGTTCCTTTGCTTGAGCTATAGCACCTAGATTGTCACAGAAGATTTCTATAGGGTCCCGAATGGAAGGGACAACCCCTAGATCTTCTATGAACTTTCTCATCCAGACAGCTTCTTGAGCAGCTTCTGAAGCAGCAACATATTCTGATTCTGTAGTGGATTGTGCAATCACTTCTTGTTTGGAACTCTTCCAAGACACGGCTCCTCCATTTAAAATAAAGACATACCCAGATTGAGATTTCGAATCATCCCTATCTGTTTGGAAGCTTGCGTCAGTGTAACTCTTTACCTTTAAGCTTTCTTCCAAACCGCCGTAAACTAAGAACATATCTTTAGTTCTTCTCAAGTACTTAAGAATGTTCTTTACAGCAGTCCAGTGGGCTTCACCTGGGTTCTGTTGATACCTACTAGTCATACTTAAGGCACATGAGACGTCGGGCCTAGTGCATAACATGGCATACATGATGGACCCAATTGCCGAAGCATATGGGACATGTTTCATCCTTTCAAGTTCAGTCCTAGAGTTTGGGCACTGAGACTTGCTTAGGATGGTGCCATGAGGCATTGGCAAGAATCCTCTTTTGGAGTCTTGCATCTTGAACCTTTTCAAGATTTTATCAATATATACACTTTGGCTAAGACCAATAAGTCTCTTAGATCTATCTCTATAGATCTTTATGCCTAATACATAAGCAGCTTCCCCTAGATCCTTCATTGAGAAACAACTCTCAAGGAACGCTTTGACACCTTTTAAGGTTGGGATGTCATTTCCAAATAAAAGTATGTCATCTACATACAATACTAGGATTATGACAATGCTCCCACTAGCTTTCTTGTAAACACAGGAGTCATCCTCATTTTTGATGAATCCAAAACTCGTAATCTTTTCATCAAAACGGATGTTCCATGTTCGAGACGCTTGCTTTAATCCATAGATAGATCTTTTAAGCTTGCACACTTTGTTTGGATGCTTGGGATCGACAAAACCTTCAGGTTGTTCCATATAGACATCTTCCAATAAGTATCCATTAAGGAAAGCGGTCTTGACATCCATTTGCCATATCTCATAATCATAGTATGCGGCTATGGCAAAAAGTATCCTAATCGACTTGATCATTGCCACTGGAGAAAAGGTCTCATCATAGTCGATACCATGAGTTTGTGAGTATCCTTTAGCGACAAGTCTAGCCTTAAAAGTGTGAACATTTCCATCCACGTCGATTTTCTTCTTGAAAACCCATTTGTTCCCAACAGTCTTACAATTGGTGGGAAGATTAACCAAGTTCCAAACTTGATTATCGTGCATGGATTGCATCTCAGTGTTCATGGCCTCAAGCCATTTATCAGATTCAGGATCTGATATTGCACTCTGATAGTTGACGGGTTCATCAGAATCTATCGTATAACATACCTCTTCCATCAAAAGGTAACCATACCTTTCTGGTTCAATTCGAACCCTACCAGATTTGCGAACACCTTGTGTTACAATTTGTTCCTGATCAACCGTTTGTTCAGGTTCAACAATTTCTTGTTGAATGCTAGATTCAACTTCTTGTGTATCAGGTTGTGGTTCCTGAAGTTCCTCAAGTTCCACAAACCTCCCACTAGCCTCTTCCGTCAGAAACTTATTTTCTAGGAATTCAGCTTTTCGAGAAATAAATATCTTATTCTCGATGGGATTGTAGAAATAGTATCCAAGACAATCTTTCGGATACCCTACAAAGATACATTTAGTTGAACGGGGTTCTAATTTGTTTGAAGCTTCTTGTCTGACATAAGCTTCACAACCCCATACCTTGAGAAAGGATAAAGATGGAACCCTTCCATGCCATATCTCATAAGGTGTTTTATCTACCTTTTTAGTAGGTGCCATATTTAGGAGACGAGCAGCTGTTTGTAAAGCATAACCCCAAAATGATAAAGGTAGAGTACTTCTACTCATCATGGATCGAACCATATCCAATAGTGTTCGGTTCCGCCTCTCAGACACACCATTATGTTGTGGTGTTCCAGGTGGAGTAAGTTGTGAAACAATTCCACAAGTCTTACAATGATCCATAAAGTTTGTACTTAAGTACTCACCTCCTCTATCAGAACGAAGAACTTTAATTGTTTTGTTGAGTTGATTTTCCACTTCACTTTGAAACGTTTTGAACATTTCAAATGCCTCATGTTTATGTTTAATCAAATAAACATATCCAAAACGACTAAAGTCGTCAGTGAAGGTGATGAAATATCTTTCACCATATCTAGTCATTGGCTTGAAAGGACCACATACATCCGTATGTATGATTCCTAACAAGTCCTTTGCTCTCTCATTGGTTCCGGAGAAAGGAGCTTTAGTCATCTTGCCATGTAAACAAGATTCACATATATCAAATGAGTCATTCTCATTTGCCTTCAAAAGTCCACTCTTTTGAAGTTGGGATATGCGGTTCTTGTTTATATGCCCAAGGCGACAATGCCATAGATAGGTTTGACTCAAATCAAATTTGGGTTTCTTGGTGAAAGTGTGGTATAAAGAGCTATTGTTAGTCTTTTCATCAAGGTTTACTTCATAAATTCCATTTAAAGGCCTAGCCTCAAAATAGAATACATTATTTTTGTAAACACAAATATCATCATTATAAAAGGAAAGATCAAATCCACATTGTCTTAATTTAGCAACCGAAATAATATTCCTAGTCAAGCTAGGAACATAGTAAACATTCAACAATGTCACACACAAGCCATTAGGTAGTAATAAATTAAAACTTCCAATTGAATCCACCGCAACTCTTGCATTGTTTCCAACCCGAAGTACTACCTCATTTGCCTTCAGTCGCCTACTCCTTTTGAACCCCTGCAACATATTACATATGTGAGTTCCACAACCAGTATCAAATACCCATGTGTTAAGAGATAAATTATAAAGTTCTAGGTCTATCACATAGATACCTGAAGTGCCTTCACCGGCCTTCTTCTTCTTCAACTCCGCAAGATAGGTAGGGCAATTTCTCTTCCAATGCCCAGCTTTGCCACATTCAAAGCATGTTTCATCTTTGGCAACCTTTGCCTTCTTCTTGGGCGGATGGGAAGGTTGGACAACTTTCTTGCCCTTACCTTTGAAAGCTTTTGCTTTCCCTTTGCCCTTGGAGTTGGTGGGGTGTTCTGGTCTAGTTCTCTTTGTTCCACCTTCCTTGATCATGAGAACTTGAGTGGTTTTCTTAGGCAGACTCTTTTCCCCGGTAATTAGCATCCCATGTAATTCCGGGATAGTCTTGTTCAAACCATTCATGTTATAATTCATGACGAAAGGATCAAAGGACTTTGTCAAGGAGTTAAGGATCATATCCGTTGCTAGCTCTTCGGGCATCACAACTCCAAGACGTGCCAAATGATCAATGTGACTCTTCATTTTGAGCACATAAGAGCTTACCGACTGCCCTTCCTCCATCTTGCAAGCATGGAAAGCCCGAACAGTTTCGAACCTTTCCGTTCTTGCAAGTTGTTGGAACATTTCCTTTAGTTGATTAATCATGTCATAGGCTGAATGATTCTCCAAATCCTTCTGAAGGTCGGGAATCATGGTTGCCAACATGAGGCATGATGCATCGATGGAATCATCCATCTTTTTAAGCCATGCATCGTGTGCGGGCTTAGGAGTGGCAGGGGGCTCTTCTGTAAGTGGTTCATTGAGAACATATTCTTTCTTTTCTTGTTTGAGAACAATTCTCACACTACGGTACCAATCCAAGAAGTTGGTATGGTTAAGTTTTTCTCCTTCAAGGAGAGACCGTAGTGAGGTTTTGTTAGGAGCCGAGTGTGTGTTGTTTGGTGCCATCTACAAAATTTTAACAAGGTTCTATTTAGTAAATTATGATATTAAGTCCTTAATAATTAATACCCTTTCTTGTTTCATAAACTTTAATTAATTAAGGTCTAGAATCCAAGTTGCATCACGAATAAGTGGTTAGGTATCCTTTATCCCGCCTATTCGAATCAACAAGGTAGGTAACGGTTTACCAATTATATCCAAATATAATTTCTAGATTTATGGGATCCCATTATAACATTTATAAGTTTGGCATGTTTGATCCCATCTATGCCTTGGATTTCTAATGCTTAGGTGACCTTTATCACAAGAGATTTCCAAACGAATCATCCTACTTAAACGGACGTGTAGTTTTGTCAACTATTGATGGTTAGGTGTCCTTTATCCCATCAATATTACAAAACTACTTCTTGTATCACAAGAAGACTCCAAGTGGTTAGGTATCCTTTATCCCACAAGGAAATACAAGTGATACATGAGTGTCTTTAAGAAGGACGGCATAGATTCGTATTTCATAAGGGATTTGAATGTTTTACAATTCTAATTTTGAAAAACATATGGTATCATGTAGATTGCATGCATCCAATGAACATGGTACCATTAAATCTTATTTTGTTAATTGGTTCCTAAATCATAAAATCTCCATTTTATTGATTCTTTGTTTGTGGTCAAGATTAATATCCAATATTAAGTTTGAGTTTGATCACATATATTACAACCAATTTATAATCCTAAATAATTACCATTATTACTTAGGGTTGGAGTTTGTAAGAGTTTATAAAATCTCCATTTTATTTCTTGTTTCAATCATTTTCAAAACTTGACTTAATAGGTTTTAAACAAAACCCATTTTAATAAAACCCAATTTTCACATCTTATGTTTTAATTGTCAACTTTTGAAAATACAAACTCCTTGATGATTATGTTTAATTATCTAGGTTGTCTAGCATGCAAAATCTTATTTTCATCCACAACATAACATAATAAAACATTCAAACATCACAAGCATGCATGGGTGCATAAACACAAGCCAACTAGTTTGATATTTCATGTGAGCCACACATGAAATATCAAGTCCAAACCTAGGGACAAAAGAGTGACAAAAACTCAACCAAATGATCTCCGATTTGGCTACAATTTTGCCAAGCTTCTTATATCACCAAATGACACTTGAACCACCATTTCTTGACACCATTGAGTGACATGTGATTTTTCTATGGAGCCCTCAAAAATTTCGAAATCAGGGGCAGCAGGAAGGAATTTTTGTTGTTTTTGTTGCATTTTTCAATTCATTCTTGGCTATATTGATGCTAATACTTGTTGAAACTTAATGTATATTCTAGATATTAAAGTTACCAACAAGTATATCACCAAATGACCAAGATATGAATTTATAAAACACTTCCAAAACAATTTTGAAATCTGGACAGCAGCTCTTCAGAAAGTGCTGCTGTTGGGTGCAATCTTCTCTTGGTCTTTTACTTCCTTCTCTTGTTACATTTTGTGAAATAAATAAAATACAACTATTCTAATATTTACAAAATGAATATTAAGAAGGAAATAACTAATTATTATTACAAACCATTTGAATAAATCAATAGATTACAACCATATCGAACACAAACACAAAACATGCATCATATGGTCCTTGGCTTGTTTATGCACCATTTTATCACATAAAATCATAAGAAAATCAACACTTTGTTTTTCTAAGGCAACAATTTATGTAACCAAAAGCATGCATACATAAGATATAGTTGGTTACATAAAATCATAGATAATATAATTGCATGTTGCCAAAGAAGCCATGCATGAAACTTTCATTTAAGAAGATGAACATTCATGGCTTCCAAAAACCAAGTTTATCCAAATAAACTTATTATCTAAACATGCAATATAGCCATGTCTCTGATACCAATTGTTGGAAATCATGGTTCATGTGGTAAGTTTCAAAACCAAGAGTTTGCAACGGAAGCATAAAATCATGAACACAAATTCCATTTTCAAGAGGATCATGCTACATGCATGTAGAGATAAGATGAAGAACAAACATAGATTAAGTTCAAGATCATAACCTTTGTTCTTGTGTTTGGTTTGGATGATTTTGATAGCTAGGAATCAAATTAGAATCCCTCTATAGTTGATCCACCACAAGCTTGAACACCCTTGAATGCTAGTTCCACAACTTGCAAGTTAGAACTCTTTTTCTTGTGAAACCAAAAACCAATTTTTGCTAACTATCAAGAGAGCATTTAGAGAGTTTCTTTGGCTGATTTTTGAAGCAAGAAATGATGTCCACATGCCCTCAAAATAGTTCACAATATAACCCACCAAGAGAAAAGAAAAGCACATGCAACTAGCTTAAAAGAAAGATCCATTTGATTTCTATAATCAAAAGCTAGAAGACACAAGGCATCTTCTTTTTCTTTTAAGTTCTTAATGCATTCTTTTTATTCAAATATGGCTAGTTATATGATGACTAATGAAGTGCTAGTGGGTTGTTATTATTTATAAAACTTAGATAATTATAAGCTTATAAATAATACATCTTCTCATTTCTTTAATGGAATAACATTTAACCCATAATCAAATATATAAATAAACCATCTAAATATACAATCTTAATTGTATAATTATATATATATATATATATAACAATATATATATATATATATATATATATATATATATATATATATATTATTTAATTTACTAATTAAATTAAATAAAAGGCTTACTTATAAATCAATTAAATCGTTTAACAATTTAAACAATTTAATTGTTACTTAATTAATTCATCACATATGAATTACTAATCAACCTTTAATTTTGTAGTTATTATTATTTACCTCAAATAATAATAACCTACAAGATTAAAATGCAAGTTTAGTATCATTTGATGTTAAATCAAATTTAACGTTCTAAATGATCAATTGGTGTCAAACTTGTTGTTGGTGTGACCCTATAGGATCATGTATTATTAGTAATATCATTTTATGATCATCCTTGGGCATATAGAACTAACAAAAACTCGATCAATTTACAAAGCTGGCGAGAGGAAGGAAAACGTATACTATCAGAAACTTCTTGAATGTTTGAACTGATTCTCTTTCTTGATTAATACAGAACTTGTACAATGTATTTATACACAGTAGAGAACTAAATACATCCTAACTATACGAAACTAACTAACAGAATACAGAAGACTAGGAAAAGTAATTAAATTTTTCAAACTCATGTTATTCACGTGGTTATTAGCCCCTAGCAAGCTCAAGGTGGGGACATACTTGAAGCTTGAAACGAAGAAGATAAACTAGATCTCTTGACAACGGTTTGGTGAATATATCAGCCAACTGATCAAGATGAGATATAGCATATTTTGAGTGCTCCGGTTTCAACTAGTTCCCGAATAAAGTGTAAGTCTAAAGCATTATGCTTGGATCGAGTGCTGATTATTGGATTTTCGCTCATGAATATAACACCTAAGTTGTCGCAAAGAATCAGTGGTTGTTTGAGAATAGGAGCCTGAAGTTATGTAATTAACGGTTTGAGCCACAATAACTCAGCTGTTGTGAATGCTAATGACATGTATTTAGCTTTTGTGCTTTGAGCGTGCGACAACTCTTTGTTTTCTTGATGTCCAACTAATAAGATTGGAACAATGAAAGATGGCATACCCATATTGAGATCGACTGTCCTCTTGACTTGAAATCCAGCCGGTATCCAAGTATGCAAGAAGAGAGTCGGCTTTAGTTGGTGAAAAATGGAGACAGTGATGCAAAGTGCCTTTTAAGTACCGAAGTATACGTTTTGTAACTTGCCAATGTTGAGTAGTGGGAGAGTGCATGAATTGACATACTCGATTAACGACATATGCAATGTCGGGACGTGTTATTGTAGCATATTGAAGGGAACCCACAATTTGACGGAATAGTGTTGGATCTTGAAATGGTTCGCCTTCTGGGGATAGGCGAGTTCCCGGATCAACTGGTGTTGAAAGTGGTGAAGCATTTGTCATTTTGCTGCGGTGTAGGATATCGAGGATATATCTTGGTTGTGAGAGATCGAGACCAGTAGCTGTAGAGGTGATTTGTAGACCAAAGAAATGATGTAATTGTTGGAATAGTGTCCAAGGTCATAACTAAATCAGTAAGGACTTTCTATTAATATTAGGGTCCTTTTGGGTTGCCCTTAATAGTCCAAATGGTATTAAGGTTAATTGAGAGTTAGAAATAAATAGTTTATTAATTTATTATGTGATGATAAATTAATTAGAAACTAGTTTGGAATTAATTAGAATTCATTAGAATTAACTGGAATTAATTTGATTAATTTGGAATTAATTGAAAGTGTAGGGACTGAATTGTAATTGTTTAATAGTTGAGCAATGGATAATGTTGGGGATAATAGGGGATGATTTTTTAGAAGGATTTATCCTTCAAAAATCGTGCACTATATATGGTAATAAAAGGGTTTTGAATTTAAAGATAAAAGGTTTATTCGGTTTGAATTCAAATAAGGTTTATCTCTAAGGTTTATCTTTAATCACTTTTGGAAGCTATAAAAACCCCTCCCTGGCTCCTTATTCTTTTGCACCAACTTCCAGTGAGATTTCTTGGAGTTTTTCTCTTATCTCTCTCAACAGAATCTATAATCCCTCTGTAGGGTTTTATAGCAAGCTATTCTTAAATAACCTAATAAGCTAATTGTTTGGACTTATTGAGTGTGATCATTAGAGATATTCTCTTTTGGATACTACCTTCCTTAGCTTTGGGGATTTCGATCTACACAAGGGTTCTCCAAGCAAATCGGTTTTGCTAAATGTTGGTATTTATAAACCTTCTTATAGTTGTAAATAGTCAATAAGTAATTTCCCTGTAGGTTTTAGTAATTGTTACTTACCTTAGAATTTTTATGTGTTTCCGCTGCCATGTTTGCCTATTCTAGGGTATTAGAAAACCTATCAGTAATTGGCCAAGATCTTTGAAAGAAAACATCATATGAAGCTATTGGATGAAGCGTTGAATTTTGATTGTATATGTTCCTTTGATGAGTACATCATCGACATAAAAACCAATATGTAAATGGTCGTGGTTGAACTAATATGGACAAAAAGGGAAGTATCAAATTGACAAGCTTTGAACCCGTGAGTAACGAGATAGGTTTTGAGCTTGTTGAAACAGGATCTTGGAGCCTGTTTGAGTCCATAGAGTGCTTTGAAGAGTCGGCATACGTGTTGGGGTCTAGCTGGGTCTTCAAATCCTTGTAGTTGTTTCATGTATAGTACTTCATTCAGATCACCGTTTAGAAAGGCGTTGTTGATGTCAAGTTGTCGAATGGTCTAACTTTAAGATAGAACTATGGACAAGACAAGTCTAATGGTTGTTGGTTTAATGACCGGGTTGAAAGTTTCAAAATAATCAACATTAGCCTCTTGAGTGAAACCTTGAGCCACCAAACGGGTTTGTGTCGTTCATTATTGCCATCAGATCGTCTTTTAATCCTGAAAATCCACTTACAACCAATAACATTGACATTAGTAGGATACGAAACAATAGAGCATGTGTTAATTCTCATGAGAGCATCATATTCATGTTGTATAGCTTGCTGCCAATAGGGATGTTTAATGGCTTGAGAGAAAATGTGAGGTTCATAATCAGAAGTGTCCGAAAGAGATGTGTGAAAGACTCTAGGTTTAAGAGAGTTGGTACGAGCTCTAGTGATCATTGGATGAGTGTTGGTTGGAGCAGGTCGATAATGAGAGGTGGAAAACTGATTTGGTGGTGTAGGAGAGGAGGGAGGTGGTGTGGGAATTAAGGAAGTGGTGGAAGAGGAAGTAGTAGACGAGAGTGGGGGTGGATCGGATGGTGGACGACCAGGTGAAATAGAGGCTGCTTGCATAAGTAAATCAGAGGTAGCGTGATGAGAAGAAGGAGATGAATATGAATCGGTAGCGGAGACTGAGGGTAGATTAGTAAACACTTCCGTTAAAGACAACATGGCGAGAGACATAAAGGCGAGATGATGGTTGATGAAAGCAGAGGTAGCCCTTGTGAGTACTACTATACCCGAGAAAAATATATGGGAGAGAGCGGAAGTTAACTTTGTGAGAATTGTATGACGTAAGAAAGGATAACATAGGTAGCCAAAGGTTTTAAGGAAGGTATAGTCATGAGATTTGTTGTATAGAATTTGATAAGGTGAGCGAAAGTTGAGAAGGGGGTGATGGTTCGATTATGTAGGTATGTAGCGATTTTAAATGCATGTTCCGAGAAGATTTGAGGGAGGGATGATTGAGCCAAAAGGGTGAGGCCCTTTTCAACGACTATGAAATTTAGTCTTTCGAAAACACCGTTCTGTTCCTCGTATGAGGACAAGAGACTCGATGGTCAATGTCATGGGTTTGAAGAAAGGCGGAGACATTGCGATACTCTTCCCCCCCCCCCCCCCCCCCCCCTAGTCGGATTAAAGGGCTTTAATGTCACGGTTAAATTGGGTTTTAACCATTTGTGCTTTTGTAGACAGAAAATAAATCCAAACATATTTTGTGCAATCATCAATAAAAAGCAATAAATAGCGATTTCCATAATTAAGTGATAATAACAGGGCGGGACCCTAAATATCCGAATACACTAAATCAAAAGGAGATGATGAATTTATGTGAAAGACAGGTAGATGTAAACAATGACTTTTTCCCAGTTGATAGGAGTCGCACATAGTGGGAACTTGTTGGCGAAAATGGGAAGTTGAAAAGTCAAGAGATAAGTTTGTGCAGGAGAGGCTCATGTGGATGAGCTAGTCTTTGGTGCCAGCCATGAACATAAGTGCGTACTCCTGAGAGTGGCATGAGAGAAGAGCGCTTATCGGTGGTGTTTGGGACCCGGTATAAACCATGGTTAACATCCCCCTGTAATAGTGTTTTGCCTTGCAAATTCTTGACATTACAATGGTTATGCCAGAATTCCATATACACATCATTATCTTGTGTTAATTTGGACACACTAAGAAGATTTTTGGTCAATTTTGGAACAACTAAACAGATGGCAAACAAAGATTATGCAAAGAACTGAAGCCAACATGAGAAATGGACAGATGATTACCGTTCCTGACCTTTAGTTTGTCGGTACCACGTGACTAACATGAGTTTCAAAAATTCAATTACTTTTCCTAGTCTTCTGTATTCGTTAGTTAGTGTCGTATAGTTAGGATGTATTTACTTCTCTACTATATATAAATACATTGTACAAGTTCTGTATTAATCAAGAAAGAGAATCAGTTCAAACATTCAAGAAGTTTCTGATATAATAACCACGTGACTAACATGAGTTTGAAAAATTATTACTTTTCCTAGTCTTCGGTATTCCGTTAGTTATGTGTTGTATAGTTAGGATTTATTTACTTCTCTACTGTGTATAAATACATTGTACAAGTTCTGTATTAATCAAGAAAGAGAATCAGTTCGAACATTCAAGAAGTTGGTATCAAGAGCCGTATAATCAAATTTTTTTCGATTCTTACATCTTGCTGATCTCTATGGCTTTTTCCGGCGCTTCTCTTTTCGCACACGCTACTTCGACATCCGGTGCTCGCCATTCTACAGGCTCGTGTATGGGACTGGAACGATTTCTCAAGAGTGGTCCAGGCTTCAAGGGAAGTGGGGGTCCGAACAATCAAAGAAAGAGCCCGTTCAGAGAGTGTTGTTTTAATCCAAAGGAGAACGTAGCGATTTTGTTTTTTTTCCAACGAGCGTAATTGGGATTAGGTTTGGGAACAGGAGCCAATTCGTCTTCAGAGTCGCTCGACACATAGGCTGTAGCAGGAGAATCAGATTTGAAGATGAAGGATTCCAAATCGAAGGTCTCTAGGGCAGAGATAATTGTAGACCGCCATAAACAATAATTGTCACGATCAAGTTTAATGTTGATCGGAGGAAGTTGAAAAGTGACATCACCGAATGTGGAAGTAGCGTGTGCCAAGAGAGAAGCGTCGGAAAAAGCCATAGAGATCAGCAAAAGGTAAGAATCGAAAAAATTTGATTATACGGCTCTTGATACCATATCAAAAACTTCTTCAATGTTTGAACTGATTCTCTTTCTTGATTAATACAGAATTTGTACAATGTATTTATTATACACAGTAGAGAAGTAAATACATCCTAACTATACGACACTAACCAACGGAATAAAGAAGATTAGGAAAAGTAATTGAATTTTTCAAACTCATATTAATCACATGGTTATTATATACTTTTAAACTAACAAACTCATTTGAATAAATAAATTAAACATAAATATAAAAATTATACCTGGACAATACGCGGATATATACAAAAGAAGCAATATATAAAAATAACTGTTTGTTATGTGTAATTATTTAGAATAATGTTGACGTCGAAGATAAATTTATGACCCGTGGGACATGTGTTTTTGGTCAAGTAAAGCCAAAACTCACATGAGTCCTCTTATCAAAATCTTGCATAGCACTTTCTTTTGTCACCACCACTCATGTATGCTACGTTATCCTTCCCTTCTCTTTTCCCTGCCATTTCTCGCAATGTCAATATCACTTCGACCTCCACACTTGGCCAAATTAATTTTTTCTCGGGCAAATTCGCTGGCCAATGCCCGCAAGTTTTTGGCACACGGTGTCGGGCTAGACGGCAACTAAGATATGAAGAAGACGAAAATGAAGACGATGAAGAATATGGACACAATGAACAGATATCATTGTTAGAATTCTACAGTCAGATTGCGAAGGACGAAGCACTTCTGGTTAAAGCAGTCGTGGACGACCTAGAAGTTGAAGTTCTCATCTTTAAGGTTAGAAGATGAATTATGGCCCCAACTTTTCATTTTGCATCTATTTGGTCCCTTAAGGTTTTTTTTTTCTTCTTAGGGACTTACCGGACAATAGAGAAAAAATCTGAATAAATCTGAAAAAGTTTACGGATCATTTAGATGCATTTTTAAAACGTTGTGGGGGTACTGTAGCAAATTCTTTTGCTACAATAACCCCCCGAGTAACCAATTAAACTCGGTTGTATAAACATTAAGCCCTTAGACAGCAAGGAAAAAACTTAAGATACCAAATAGATGTAAAATGAATAGTCCGATGGGTTACCGTAGCATTATCCCTAAATTATATTATAGGGATACAATTAGGTTGAACCGTCCCTTCTTAGTTCCATCTTTCTAAATTCGATTAAAGTGGACAGTAAATTGTTTTTAATCAGAACTTGTAAATTTTTTCTCAGCCTGTTTCAAACTTTATCAAATTAATATATAACTTCATTTGTATTTATTCTGGATATATGTTTTCATCAATGATTATTGTAGTAATATTTTCGATTATATGTGGTGCAGGGATTCTCATCGAGCTTGAGCTCAGGAACTTCACCTGACCCCACAAGGAGCATTCTCCCTGCAAGAGCGGTTATAAAATGCATTGATCGAGTTAAAGGCCCTTTTGATCCCTCTAATATCGACTATATTGAGAAGGGTTTGACAATCGAAGCCTTTGAAACGGTTGTTCAGAAAATAAAAGCCGTTCGGTCCCGTCTTCAAAATTAAATGCCTAACTAAATTCTCATGGGTGTAATCACAAATATGATTCACAATAAATTATCGGTGTTTTAAACATTTTGCTAATACGTTTGATGCTAAATATTAATGACATCTGAATCATTCAGATTTAAATAATTCAAATGCTATCAAACGGTCTCTTATATATATATATATATATATATATATATATATATATATATATATATATATATATATATATATATATATATATATATATATATATAGTTAGTATTAAATACATTTAACAATTATTGTGTGACTGTAAAACCAAATGTGGAGCGTCCGATCAATATTATCTACGGTTTTAGATGCAGGGGCTTAGTTGTAAATATATTGTAATTAAATTATCAGATCTTACAATTAAACCCTTAGAAAGGGTATTTTAGTCTATTAATCAAAATTTAAAAAAGGAATGGATTATGTTTTAACCAACAAAATCTATGATCACGGACACGATTTTATTTTTAGTTACGTATGATTACATCAATACACTCTCATTCTCAAAGAATGACTATTCTCAGTTACGTATTTTATTTTAGCAAAACAATAATCGTTCACGCTCTCATTCTCAAAGAATACACGTTTACATTCTCAAAGAATACCCACACATTCTCAAAGAATACATTTTATTTACTTTATTTTGTCATAACATTCTCAAAGAATACCTTTACATTATCAAAAAATACACTATATACATTCACATTCTCAAAGAATAGTTTATTCTAAAAAGAAAACTCAAAATACAGGGTCTGTATTTTCTTCGTAAAGAAAGCATTTGGAACCCTACTCTTTGCACATCGTTTCGTCTCGTCTTTCGCCATCAACCACAACCCCCATAAATTATCGTCATTTTCTTCGTAAGCATCCCTCCTCCGGCACCACCGGCCCTCCCGATCATTTTCACTTCCATCAATTCACCATAGAAAATTTAAAATATTAATATTTCAAGATATTAGCTAGTTTTGATGTTAAAGAAACCCATCAAAGGTATCGTTATTATAAACGAATCAATAGACATCATAATACAATATGTATGAAATTCACATTAGTTGAAAACACATATAGTACAGATTAGTGCGATATTTTCAACAAAAATTTCCAATGCATATAAATTTTTTTCCTAACGTAAACAAGTTTAGTAAAAAGAATATGTTTTTATTTTATAACCATTTGAAGGAAGGTCGGCATCGATGGAGAAAGCAACGATATACCAATATTCTTACACCAATTGTTGAGATTTTGGGTGATTGTAGATTACCAATAATCTCACCTTTTTGTTGAGATTATTACTCTGTATTGCCCCTCTCGATCTATTCAGACTCATCAATTGTTGTTTCCTCCTTCTTCATCCATAGGTACAAAACGGGAAGCCCTAATTTTGGGTGATTGTAGATTACCGATTACGTGATTCTATGGTTTGCAATGGTGGTGTCTAGTGTTTGTGAAGAAGGCGACACCATTTAGGGTGAAGCGAGACTCGATAATGGGGAAGGGGCGAGGTGGAGAAGCAGTCGCCGCCGGAGAAGCAATCGCCGGCAGAAGAGTGGGAATCGGGTTTCCTTGGTTGGCAAAATAGAGGAGACGAGAGTGAAGCAAGACTCGATAGTGGGGAAGGGGCGAGGTGGAGAAGCAGTTGCCGTCGGAGGAGCAATCGTCGGCAGAAGAGCGGGAATCGGGTTTCTTGGTCATCAAAATATAGGAGACGAGAGAGATAATGAGAAGTGATTTATGAGCGTATAGGAAGAGAGAAGAGAGAGCTAATGAGATAATTATGCCTAAATTAGTGGAAAAATTAAAATATAATTTAATTATTGAGTTTTCGAAATTACCCCTATGAAATGATTGAACCAGATTTAGTCGTACAATCACACAATATTTAGAAAATGTATTTGAACATATATATATATATATATATATATATATATATATATATATATATATATATATATATATATATATATATATATATATATATATATATTAGTTGTAAGACCCGTGTATTACACGGGATGATATAAAAAATTGTTAAAACGAATATCTAAAAATTAATAATTATAGATAACAAAATTTTCATAACATATGGCGAAATTGTTGAATATATAGGTAATTAAATTAAGCACTAAACCAATATTGTTGATAACTTTAAATAATTATAATAAATTACAAATTTTGAAAGCCTTCTTTGAATACAACATTGGTTGTTCTATTGCAAATTCTACCGTCGTTGTCTAAAATTAATATTTTTAATCTATCTCCACTTTTAACTTTTGACAATGCAACATAAAATGACCATTCATGAAAATTTGTAGTCTAAAAAACAAACCCAAATTTAATAGCGATGATCATTGACTATTATTTATTATATTTAACAGTTCTATATTATGTTGATAATATATTTGTATTGAAAATTGTTTTTTTCCTAAATGATCAGTTATTATAAAATTTTAATAAAATAAACAAATAAAATACTATATGTAAATGAGAACCATTTGTTGAGGAAATATTTCAAAATATACATAATTAAATTAACGATTAAATGTGTTTTTAACAAATTAATATTAGCAAAAATGTTGAATATATTTAAAAAATAGTGACAATTTACAAATTTTCAAAAATTTCATTGTATACAACATTAGATATTCTATTGCTAATTTTATCATTATTATCTAAAATTAATAATTTTAAGCCTTCTCTGTTTTACCATTGTTATACTTTTTGATAGAATATTTGTATTATAGATGTTAATAGGAACACACAACTGATATTCTATAATTACAATAAATAAGTAAATATTTATAACATATATCAATATTTTTATATAATAGATATGTAAACAGTAATTATAAGAATTTATCATTCATACAAATATATTATATAACCCATATTTCAATTGCTAACATAAAAATTAATTACGTTTGTAGTTTACATAAATTAAAAATCATCAAATCTATATACATGATCTATGTCAAGTCCACCTAAACTTTATGTCACCAACAGTAAGCTTTCTTTTAATACTAAAAATTATAACATTGTAACTGATTAACTTCAAAAAAAGCCTTACGTTTATAATATAAAATAATAAACATTCTAATACATTTATTTTATTCCACACAATTTTTTTCGACAATATTAAAGACATTCTTTAATTAATTATTAAATCCATCAATTTAATTAAAAGGTATACATATGACGTCCACCTACAAAAGGTGTACCCACGCAATGCGGTGGGGCTAATAAAGGGGAGGGGATTAGGGTAAGCGGAGAAAGGTTTGGCGAGTAGTTTTCTTTCCAATGTTAGTTTCCTTTGGATATAAGTTATTCGTTTTTCAGGTAATTTCGGTTTGGTATTATGTGATTTGAAACTTTCCTAATAACATAGGGGAAAAAATGGAGTCTGTGCATGAGGAATTGAAAATGGGAGAGGTAAGGTCGATGATAGCTTGCGAGGTTGCATATAAATTGTGAAAGGGAAATATAATTTCACAAATAGAAAACGTTTAATATCTAAATGAGCCTAATCATTTTAATGAATAATATATTAAGATAAATCATGCTTTACAACATTGTCAATTTGAGTTTGAGAATACAGATGATAATTAATATTGATAATCAGACTTACCATTATGTGCAAACGAAAATGGCTCCTTTGCAAGTTTCTCCTCATACTCATCATTATCAGCAAAGACATCCAACTGGTGACCATTTTACCACCCAAGCCTTATAATAAAACCCAAAGAAAATCACATGTTAGTCCAATCACACAACTTTAAACATGCGTTCATTAAAAAATGTGAAGTTGGGTTATCGTCAACAAAATATGCATTTGGATTCAAGGAAGTAAATAATGCAACTCTCTAAAATCTAAATACATTGTTAAAAAAATTCCCCTTCTGACCTTTTAGACATAGGTATTGCTTGCCCAGGTCGTTGGTACTTTCATGTATTAACTTTTGTAGAAGCAAATTTATTACCTGATATATGGTCTTTTGGCACCAAAAGAAGTTAATTAGCATCAGCAACACCGCAACTCCCTCTGTAAAGATTAGAAATCATAAAAATGTCATCTTTAGGTTTAGGTGTCCCATGAGTCTTTGTTCCTCACAAACCCATACAATGACACTTAACAAACCCACTAAACTAAATGAAGCTTCATAACAAAATAAAAAATACGAACAGAAAAGAGGAAGGAGAGAGAGAGAGAAATATTCTTTTTCTTCATTACTATAGGTAGATAGGGCGAGAGACATGGAACCAAAATCAATCATCTTAGACCTGAAATTTTAGAAGAGAAGATGAAGTTAAAACAAAACCATCTAAGATCCTAGCATATTGATTAAACTATTAAATCACACACATAGAGACCATATGCAATCAAGATCTAGAAAACAAAAAACCTTCACCGTGTGAAAGTTCTTGAAATAAAAAATATAACATCAGACTTCCATTTTGCTATTTATCATACCATTTTACTTTAATCCTATTAAGAAGCAACAACTCGATCAAATTCATTCATACAAGGTGAATTCGAGCTTTCATCTGGCTCTTTAGCACACATAATTAAACAAGCACATACACACAAATCAAATGCAGTCAAGATCTAGAAAAAAACAACAATCCTTTTGTGAAAGTTCTTGAAACATAAAAAATGTTCTTCATTTCGTTGCCCTTTTTGTTTGATGTGAATGGTGGTATTCATAAACATTTTCACCGTTTTGACTTCTTCAATTCTTTAACAACAGATACACCTCTACATATGCACATCCTATACCGAGTTCAACAAAATATCAAGAACCAAGAGAAATCACCAAAAAAATATGACAATATTCCATAAAAATGATGAATTTGAAGATCAAGAAGGTTGACCTTAAAATTCAACATGATCAGAAGTAAGACAACAAATTACCCAAAATACTATAAACATTTTAGACCAAATTCATAAAAATTGAGAAGTTTGACTTTCAAAGTCAAGGTACCTACATGTAATGCGGTGAGTGTTGTAGGTGACACCCTTCGACTCGGATCCAAGATTCAGTCCGGTAGCCCAGCCGACAACCCAGATTGCATAAGCAAAAACTTGACAGAAAGCATAAAGGTAAAACCATGTCGTTTCTGCAGAAGGAAAAGTTCGAAGGTATCTAGCCATGATTATTCTGAAGGGAAACAGAATCCCCTAGCTTACTGCATTCAGTATCCCATGAAACTGAAACATAAACAAATTAAATTTAGAATGTTCACTTAGTTTTGGTGTTGAGTCAAAAAACTCGAAATTTGATTACTTACATTTCTCTTTTTAGTTCTGGAATCACCTCTAATTCCACCGCCGCTACTACTACTGTGCTTCTAGGAAGGGATGGCGGAAGGGGCAACCATCAGAGTGTGAAACATGAGAGATAGTGCAAGCCTAAATATACAAATCAATTTGAAATAAACCAAGAAATAGATGAATACGGGATTTCAGTTTTGAGAGAAATCAAAATTTAGGTATAAAGTACCGACATTGAGGGGATAAGGGATGGATCGAAAACCGTATATGGCTTATCAAATCCGAGTTTCTAATTTTGAAATTCAATTAGCGGATCTGAGAAGGTGGAGCAGGGATGGGGTTGCGATGGTGTTGTTGTGCTGGTGCAGTGGTGTAGAGAGAGCTACGGGTCTGGTGGTGCTCTTGACTGAGAGGAGGTGTGTTTTGGTGGTAGTGTCATCTCGAGTGTCTAAAGGGCAGTGTGCGGTGGTGGTACGATGGTGAGTGGGGTGAGATCGTGGTGGTGATGAGTTCGGTTCTTGTTCTATGGCAGATGATTAGGTTTAGAAAGTATAAGGAGAGAAAACGTGTGAGAATTAGGCGGTGGAGAGCGTATAAATTGAAACAAACATAGATACTTGCTGATTTTATGCTAAGTGTAACTGAAAGAGTAAATCAAGCCCAACCGAAAATAAACAAACACATGCAAGAAATCATTTTACCATTACAAGTAATAAGAAAAGTAGGCCTTGAATATACGAACCCAATAGTTGTAATGAAGCTAGTGTTGAAGGAACCATCTGAAAATCGCAAAAGGAGACAGCTCTTACCCACACCTGCAACAATTGACAATAAAGATGATCATATGAATGGCTGATAACTAAGAACAGTGGGGATCTTCGAGGTTTCATAGCACACAAATTCATCTACATTTTTCGAAATTTCCGGAAAACCAATTGCTTCGCTAGTCCAACTAATGCCTGCACCGAAATTTCCGGTGAATTTGGGAGGAGAGTTTATTGAGAATGGGGAACGAAGGGTGGGGAAAGGTGTAACATGCGGAGGAATTGAGAAACTGATAGAGGAAATAAGAATTTTTTTTATTCAAAATTATGAGAAAAAGCCATGTGGCAAAATGCATGAGAATATGACAAGTGGCATTTGAGTTACTTATTTATTAGGATAGGATATATATACTAGGAACGTCTTCGGGCCGTGCTAAACACAACCCAAGAGTATAAATGATAACCATGAATCAAGAATCAAAAAAAGTTAAAAATACAATGAGATGATTGAGTCACTTTTTCATAGTACACAATGCATAAATAAAGAATTTTTAAAGTATAATGTCTTAATCTGCATTAACCATCACACCTTCCTCGGGAATAAAAGCTAAAGATGTCGTTCTATAACGTCTCAAATTCCAGAATAATTTTTTCCATTTTCGAAAGCAATTAAATACGGAAAAATGGGTTTTAAATAAAAACCATTTGTTCCAAGTTCAATAGGTAAAACATTTTAAACCGTAGTTATCAAATCGAGTATAAAACCACAACCAGCGGAAAACTTGAACACAAAATGTCGGATGTGATACAGTCGCGACGCATTCGAAAGTACCTAAAAAACATTTAGGATGAAAAAGTAAGCACAAAGCATAGTGAGTTTCTCAAGGTACCACGTGATCCATCACATAACACATCATATAAAGGTCTTTGGGCTCACCCCGAACAACCTGGCTCTCAGGCTCTTCCTGATCCGCCTAAGGGCTCATAGGCTCACCCCAGTTCATCCGTCACCAAATCATTCATGGACTCTCAGGCGCACCCTTATCCTTACGGCTCTCGGGTTTGCCTTGATCCGCCGTACATCGACAGTCGCAAGAATGAATCCTATGACTAACAAACAGCGTGTAAAACTACATCAGTCTAATCATACAATTCTAATCCAACAGTGTAACACCACGATACTTTTGATAAGTATTAATATGTTAATCATAGTGTAATTATGATTTAAAATGGTGTTATAAGTATTGGTTTTGTTAGAAAACCTTTTTGGTAAGACAATTGTAGTAAAAAGGCTAAAAAGGGCAATTTGGTCATTTTACCGTAAAAGGGTAAATTGGTCATTTGACCATGTAAAGGACCAAATATGTAAAATATTGTTTGCTTGTGGCAAAAACATAAGGAATGAAAGTTTTATTGTAATAAAACTTGATTTTAGTGCCAAAAGTTCAAGAAATGAAACTTAGGGACTAAAAGTGAAAATATGGAAAATATAAAAGGAAAATACCTCCATTAATGTTGGCTGAACATTTTAGCAGCATCGGGAGGAGTCTTGAAGGTGTGATTTCTGCAGAGATCATGGAATTGAAGTAGGAAATCAAAATCATAGCTTGGAATTGAAGATTTTGGAGCATTAAAAGGTTAGTAAGAAAGTTCTAACCTAAGCTTTTTGTGTAATTGATGTGTTCTTCACGGGATGGATTGGAAACTGAAATTCCAGGGAACATCCAAGAGGTTCACATGATTTTTAAGCTTCAACATGTTTATGTTGTAAGCATATGGGTAAAACATCAAAGTATGTTGTTATTATTGAAAATTTGGAATGTTGCTCAAGAACCCTAAATCATGAATTGGTGTGATTAAGGTGTTTCTAATGGCTTAAAACTTGTTATTAGACAAAGGTTTTAGTCCTAGAACAAATCCCTGATCATTAAGTCGAGTATTAAGGGCTTAAAATGAGAAAATGAGATTTTGTAGCTTGAAAATCGGAGTTTCTGCACTTCTGTTCAGTGATCGCGACCCGACCATAGGGTGGGTCGCGACCCGAAGGGTGTGGTCTTCGCGACCCGACCATAGGGTCGATCGCGACGCGACCCCGAGGCAGAAGCCATTTTCTTCCCTGTTAAAATTTGGCGCATTTTCCAAGTTTGATTCTTATGCTAGGCTTATCCGATTGACCTGAAATTTTAAACATAGGTCTAATATGTTGTGAAACTTCATAGAAAATTATCGGAATACGAATACGACTTCCCAAAAGTACTGTAGTAGAATACGCGTATTTCGGGAAGTGTATTAAATTTTATAACGATGGTTATTGATTGGAAATGCTTGGAAATAGTCCCCAATTGTATTGTATAGGACTCTTGTGCAGTAGAGTCAACTGAAATGGTTATTAACCTATTATCATTTGGTATATAAATGAATATATAGGTACGGGATAAATGGTTGTGGTGCACGCAAAGGCAAGAAACAACCGGGATTTAAATGCAACTAATATCCAGGTGAGTAATCTCACTTATATCACATATGATATGTGTTGATTGAACTGTTACAGGTTGAAACAGTTTTGGGGACGAATTGGACAGCCTTAATGATGAATTAAAAAGACAATACCAGATAAGTCGTGAGTCTATGATAGACAAGAACGGAGCTGTGAGTCAATAAACAGATAAACCGTGATACGACAATACCAGATAAGTCGTGAGTCTGATAAAGACAAGAACGGAGCTGTGAGTCAATAAATAAATAGACAATGCGACAATACCAGATAAGTCGTGAGTCTACAATAGACAAGAACGGAGCTGTGAGTCCACTTTAATAAGGCAATACCGGATAAGCCGTGAGTCATTGCGATGACAAGAACAGAGCCGTGAGTCTAGGCAATAGCGGGTAAACCCGTGAGCCATAATTAATTGTGAAATAAACTGTTAATAGATGGTGCGGCCACTTATGGCTATGATATTGGATGGTATATCCAACTGGTGCGGCCTATATGGCTATGAAATGATGATATGGAAACGGTGCGGCCTTATGGCTATGATTTCGGGTGGCTGAACCCAAACTGGTGCGGTCTTCGGGCTATGATTCATATGCTGGAAATGTTTTGGTGCGGCTTGTATAGCCACGACAAATGATACGACTTATATAGTCATGATATATGGTATAGTCAGATATGACTATGAATGATGGGACAGAAATAGTACATAATTGATTTGATTGGTATGCAAATAACATATTGGATATGATAAAGTGTACAATTATCTGACTTGATTTGAAAATCACATGATATCACGTTTCAGCCGGTAAGGCTATGCAGTGGGATGTGAAATCCTAAGATATATACGATCAGCCAGTAAGGCTAGTAGTCTGGGTCCGATATCCAGACAGATATACATGTTTAGCCGGAAAAGGCTATAAAATGGTATTTGATATTGAGAGATGAAAAAAATAAATATATGTATCATATATAAAGAATTATATATGGATGTATTTATTGTACACGTTATTTGCAGATATGATTACTCACTGAGCTTTATAGCTCACGTTATTTGTTAAATGTCCCTGCAGGTTAGCATGATCCTGATAAGGGAGAAGATAGAGTCCGTGACTAAGACGTGGGACTCATAGATACTATCAGTAGCAGCCCGGCTTTAAAGGAGATTATGGTATTATATATTCTCCTTGATACACTTGTACCCGTTTTTAATAAAATATACCCCTTTTGTTATGGTTTTATGTATTGAAACCTTTGTTTTAAATGAAAATTTTTCAGGGGTGTTTTTGTTTTAAAAGCCGGGTGTTACAAACAGGTCCTTAACCACAACTATATAAGCCAAATAATGACATACACGTTTAGCAAAGCACATACTCACACTCTTAACAGCCTACAGGCTTCCTATACATGTAACATCACTCATAGTATAGTGAGAAGACTCACATGATCTGCAAAGCTGATATACACACCCACACATCCAAAATCTTCACACGCTAAGAAGCACAAAATCTTATCACAAAGTCGCAAATTGACAATCCGAAAGACCCAAAATTGATCCTACGGTCCAATTCCCTAATCCATTCAAGTTGACCCAAAAGTCAACTAGTAAAATTCAGAAGTCAAAATTCAACGGTCAACGTCAAGTTAGCTGTAAGACCCTAATCCCGAAATGCCAAGTTCTATGTCAAAAAGAATGAAATTTTGGGAATTTATCAGTTAGTGTCGCTATAAGCTTACATTAGCGTCGCTATTGAGTGTCTTAGTGGCGCTAAGTGCTGGGATAGAGTCGTTAAGCCTGTCATGAAGGTGGGTTTGCACGATCTCCAGTTAGCGATGCTAACTTAGTGTTAGCAATGCTATCTGTTGTTTTTGGGCCAAAACCCTATATTTTAAACTATGGGCCATATATAAGGACGCCAAACCCTAGGGCAGCCGCCATTCACACATTTTCAGCCCCTAAATTGTCTATTTTCTCTCTCAAGCCTTTTTAGAATGATTTTTGATGATTTTGATCTTCTTGGATGAATTTTTGAAGTCATGATGATGCTAGAGGATGCATGGTGTTGCTAGAAAGGCATTTTTCAAGTGGAATAAGCTAAAGCTCCTTGTTTCTAGACCATTGTGAGTAATTTCCCACCTTTTTACATTATTAAGGTTCTTCTTGTGATTTAAGTAGGATTTTATGGATTAAGGTGGAGTAATGGTACCTTTTTGGTGTTGTTCATGGTTGGGAAGGATAACGTTCAGAACTTTATGCCTTTAAGTCCGCATTTGGAGTCATTAGAGTGGTTTTAAGAGTAAGCCAAGTTCTCTTTGGTTGTTTTGTTGAGTTTTTGTAACATCCATGTTTTGGGCCTAGGAGTTCATTTTGCAGGGCCACACGACCCGTGTAGGGGGTCTGGAGGCCACGGGTTGGGTTTCCTGCATTACTACACGACCCGTGTAGGGCTACACGCCCCGTGTAGCTCTGTTTGGCCAGTTTTTCAGTTTTTAGACCTTAAGCTTTATGGTTTGGGTTTTGGGTCCTCGTTTTAATGCCAATCTTTGGGGACGTTTTAACTAAGATTTTCCTTATATTAGAGGGTCAAGGACTTCATTTTAGATGATGGATGATTGTTCGTTCTTAGTTCAAAGGAGTATTTATAGTGCGACTTTTAGATGAATCGAGTATGATATCTTCCGTTCTTGTATTGTAGGAAGGAGATATGTTGTAGTGACTTGGAGGTGAAATTAAGGACTTGAGCTAACACTCAACTAAGATGATTTAATGGATGAGATGATGTCTAGGAGAGCCTCCAAATGCATCAACCTTGTGTGGAGTTAGTGTTGACTCGTCAGTTGACCTTGGGTGAGTTTACCGGGAGTACACATCCCAACTATTATCTTTTGTGTGTGCTATCAATTACTTTTCATGCATATTATTATGTGCAATGTGTTATATGATTACTACTTGTGCATTGCATGAAAATGGGTTTCTAAAGATGTTTTCAAATAAAGAGTATGATGTTGTTTTTGAAAGACGTTTTGAGCATCCTATTGTGCATTGCATTTCATATAGGATGGGATTGACCGTATGATACCTTGAGGACGAGTTTGACCCTTCTCAATCAAAGAGGGTGAGGAGTTATTACGAGTTTGACCCTTCTCAATCAAAGAGGGTGAGGAGTTATTATGAGTTTGACCCTTCTCTAAAATAAAGAGGGTGAGGAGTAGTTGTTCCCGACAATAGCGAACTGCATGAGGGAGTTACTAACCCTCATGGGGCTAGTGTGATGGCCACTAGTTCTAGTTTAACCTATACGGGGATCAAGTGACATGCTTCGTGCATGTCATTTGTGAACTTAGGTAGGTGCCATTGAGGTGAGTTGGACTTTATGAGATGGACGTGGGTTTGGGATAGTTGCATCATGCATTGCATTTGCATATCATAACTATCTATTTTGAGTAAACCTTTATGATGTTTTAAATACTTTTGAAGTGTGTGTTAAAACTACTTTTGGGGGTTTGTCCCGAGTGTGGAAGTTCACTACTCACTCGAATGGGTCAACCTCGGGTAAACTCACTAGGCATTTCCATTGCCTAACTTATTTTGATGTGTACTCAGGTTGAGGAGTTTAGATGACTTAGAAGAGCTGGATGTTTAGAAGGCCACGGTTTGTGTGGTATCATTTAAATTGTGTAATGGTATTTGAATTGTTACAACCTCGCTATTTTATAAACTAAAATGTTTTATCAGAAATGGGACCAAACGTTGTTTTCCGTAACTTAAACCTAAAATTATTTCTCATTAAACCCCATACGTTTTAAAAATGATTTTGAAAGAAGATGACTTATTTGAAGATGTTGAGATTGAAGTTTTCATTAAAGGATGATTTTTGGAACAATAATGTTAAACATGTGTTAAAATGATGTTTTATGAAAAGCCTTAAGCGAGGGTGTTTCAATTTGGTATCAGAGCATGAGTTTAAGTGAACTAGGTACTAGGAGTAGTGCTTAGACTTAAAATATGATGCTCTTAAGGATGTTCGACCTCTTAAGTAGTTGGCCTTTAGGACTTAGTAGTAAATGCTTGCTTATGATTAAGATTTTAATCATTTAATTAGTGAATTCGGTTTGGCATAAGGAATATTCTTGGCAAGAGAATGTATGCATGAGGATTCTCAAGTGGATAAGAAGAGCAACCTTGAAGAGTTAGGAGTACGTGGCAACATGAGGAGCAACTTTGTGTGAATGGCAACTTCAAAGGATGATAGAAGGCGAATAAAGGGATAGCTTATATTGGATGAAGCTCGAAGGGCAGTGAGATTTACAAGATGGTGGACCTTGAGGAGTCGATTAAGGGGTGAAGGAGTGTTAGAAGACTAGTGGAATCGTAGTGTCAACCTTGGGCAAGCAAGAAGCATGATGAGCATGGTGTTAGCGAAACGGATGGTAGGTGAAGACTGGGAGCTGTTGAAGAAATTCTTGGTCGTGACCCTTAAACCTTTCTTCCTTACCTTTACCTTCTTTTAAGACCCATCCGACATCTTTTAGTGTTCAAGTTGGTGACCTTGCCTTAGCTCTAAAAGACTAAGAGTATGTATGAATAGCATGGTTTGCGCCTTAATGCCTGAACTGGAGAAACCTTAATGTAAGACACAAGGAGGACATAGATCATTAGGTTCTTTGGTAATTAGCAATGGCTTAGTGACCAATGAATCCTTATGGGAATAGTGAGTTGTTAAATTCATGTTAGGGTGAAGAGACATGGATGCATGATGAGACTAAAGGCCATAGGATCAAACCGTTAATCACTTTGGAGTGTGTGATGTAGTGAACAACATACCCTAATAAGAACATAAGAATGATGTGCGGCCAATATTTTCAAAAGTATTGTTAAAATTTTAAGAAATTTTTGTAAATAAAATTTGAATGAGTATATCTTACAAAATGCAAGACCTTTTAGAAATAAATGACAAAGGGGCCATCATGAATCGGTAGGAATACCCGGGATTGATGATCTCTTTGGAATTTTATTACTATTTTGATGAAACCACATTTCAAAATATATTTGAAAATTTATTGTTTTACATAAAGGATGCGAAATCTGAGTAATGCTTTTTCATGAAGTCAATTAAATTTTCAAAAAAAAAAAGGTATTTTCCAAACATTAACCATAAATCGGAGTGTTTAAGTTTTTGAAAGGGCAACGAGTCAAAATTTGAAAGATTTTAAAATTTTAACATTTCATATTTAAAAGGAACGTTTATAAAAGGAAAATTTTGGATAAACAATCCTTGGAAGTAACAGAGTTTTACAAAAGTGGAATTTAAGGTGTTTCAAGTTATAAAAAAAATGAGTAATTTTTAAGATTTTGGAAAAATTTGTACTTTAATTCTTATTATTGATTCCGGGGACGGAATCCTTTTAAGGGGTGGATAATTGTAACATCCATGTTTTGGGCCTAGGAGTTTTGAGCTTAAACCGACAAATAAAATCTATTTTGTAAATAAAGAAAATAAATGAATAACTAAATTTAATATGTTGTTATATTTTATATCGTAAATAAATGAGCTAAATATAGTTTTAGAATCTATTTGTAACCAAATGTGAGAAATTTTGTCATAAGGACTAAAAGTGTCAATTTGGCCAAACTTACCCTAAGTAGATTTGACAAGTCATGGATTTGGAAAATTAGAAGATATTATGAAGGAATTGATGTGGAGTTTAAATTAGGTCAAATAATTCCTTGAATTAATATTAAGGACCTAAACTGTGAGGAATTTTAGTGTAAGGGACCATTTGTGCCAAATTGGGAAACTAAGGGTTAGTGTTGACCTTGAGAATGACTCAAGTGAAATAAATAATTATATTTGGGGCATAAGTGTGAACTTAGAGACTTCTAGTTAGTAGAATTGACTTTTGGGGTGTTGGGTGAAGAATGATCAAACTATAGGGACTAGTTTTGCCAATTGTGAAAGATGTAGAGTTTTAGATGGGGTTATCCCCATTTCAGCCAAACATCACGATTTTAGAGAGGAGAAGGAGAGAGAGTGGCGATTTTCTGGAGATTTTGGAGGACAAGATGCTAAGGTTTGAAGAATCATCAAAGTTCTTGAGATTCCTAGCCAATCTAAGGTATAAACTCTTCCCTTTTAAGCTTGCAAACCCGTTTTTGGGATGAGTTCTATGTCAAATCTGAAATTGGTAATGTGGGGGAGGAAATCCTAGGATCCCAAGTGTTAGTTTATTATTCTAGTGCATGTTTTGATCATCATCCAATCCATGGATGCTCTAGATCCAACTATTTGATTGATTTGGGTGTTATGAACCCTAGAATTTGGGGATTTGTTAGATAATTGAGGAATCTAGAAATTGATGGTTGGATTTTGTAGTTTTGGATGAGGGGATTCATTTCTAATGATTCCCTAAGGATTCCAACCTTTGATTTGTAGTTTTAAACCTTGAATCTCTAGAATATGGGAATTGGGTGTTGAAATGGGTATATTTCATGTATTTGATGAATGGATCTTTTGTTTAATGGGTAAATGGGTTTATTGCATCAATTTGGATGTATAAGTGGAGTGAGGATCATTTCCTAATGATTTCATGGAATGGAAGAAGGAATCTCCACTTGTAATTATCAATTGTAAGAATGGAGTTGGGTATTCCATGGTTTAAGCTTATAAAGTGAAGTTATGATCATGGAATGTAATTGATTCATTTGAAATGGTTTTGAATAGTTTAATTGAGTCTAATGATGTGTATTTTGGGAAGGAATAATGTCCTTTTGATGTCCATGAGTTTTGGGAAGAATCGGAACTTGAATCGGGTCAAAAATGAGTGAAAAGGACCAAAAATCGGAGCTACAGCAGGCTGTACACGACCCGTGTAGGGCCACACGACCCGTGTAGGGGGTCTGGAGGCCACGGGTTGGGTTTCTTGCATTGCTACACGACCCGTGTAGGGTTACACGCCCCGTGTAGCTCTGTTTGGCCAGTTTTTCAGTTTTTAGACCTTAAGCTTTATGGTTTGGGTTTTGGGTCCTCGTTTTAATGCCAATCTTTGGGGACGTTTTAACTAAGATTTTCCTTATATTAGAGGGTCAAGGACTTCATTTTAGATGATGGATGATTGTTCCTTCTTAGTTCAAAGGAGTATTTATAGTGCGACTTTTAGATGAATCGAGTATGATATCTTCCGTTCTTGTATTGTAGGAAGGAGATATATTGTAGTGACTTGGAGGTGAAATTAAGGACTTGAGCTAACACTCAACTAAGATGATTTAATGGATGAGATGATGTCTAGGAGAGCCTCCAAATGCATCAACCTTGTGTGGAGTTAGTGTTGACTCGTCAGTTGACCTTGGGTGAGTTTACCGGGAGTACACATCCCAACTATTATCTTTTGTGTGTGCTATCAATTACTTTTCATGCATATTATTATGTGTAATGTGTTATATGATTACTACTTGTGCATTGCATGAAAATGGGTTTCTAAAGATGTTTTCAAATAAAGAGTATGATGTTGTTTTTGAAAGACGTTTTGAGCATCCTATTGTGCATTGCATTTCATATAGGATGGGATTGACCGTGTGATACCTTGAAGATGAGTTTGACCCTTCTCAATCAAAGAGGGTGAGGAGTTATTACGAGTTTGACCCTTCTCAATCAAAGAGGGTGAGGAGTTATTATGAGTTTGACCTTTCTCTAAAATAAAGAGGGTGAGGAGTAGTTGTTCCCGACAATAGGGAACCGCATGAGGGAGTTGCTAACCCTCATGGGGCTAGTGTGATGGCCACTAGTTCTAGTTTAACCTATACGGGGATCAAGTGACATGCTTCGTGCATGTCATTTGTGAACTTAGGTAGGTGCCATTGAGGTGAGTTGGACTTTATGAGATGGACGTGGGTTTGGGATAGTTGCATCATGCATTGCATTTGCATATCATAACTATCTATTTTGAGTAAACCTTTATGATGTTTTAAATACTTTTGAAGTGTGTGTTAAAACTACTTTTGGGGGTTTGTCCCGAGTGTGGAAGTTCACTACTCACTCGAATGGGTCAACCTCGGGTAAACTCACTAGGCATTTCCATTGCCTAACTTATTTTGATGTGTACTCAGGTTGAGGAGTTTAGATGACTTAGAAGAGCTGGATGTTTAGAAGGCCACGGTTTGTGTGGTATCATTTAAATTGTGTAATGGTATTTGAATTGTTACAACCTCGCTATTTTATAAACTAAAATGTTTTATCAGAAATGGGACCAAACGTTGTTTTCCGTAACTTAAACCTAAAATTATTTCTCATTAAACCCCATACGTTTTAAAAATGATTTTGAAAGAAGATGACTTATTTGAAGATGTTGAGATTGAAGTTTTCATTAAAGGATGATTTTTAGAACAATAATGTTAAACATGTGTTAAAATGATGTTTTATGAAAAGCCTTAAGCGAGGGTGTTTCAGTTTTGGACCATTTTGGACTTGGATCTTGTTCATGAGCTTGTTTGGCTATGATTGAACGATAATGTTAGGATTTTTATGGACCTAGGAATTGTTTGGAAGGGTCTTGGAAGGTTTAAGACCATGACTTATCAGATTAAGAGCTTTTGGAAGATTTTGGCTGAACAGAGAAGAAAGATGAAATTGTCTATGTGGCATCACTTGTACACGTCAACTAAGTTAAAAACGAAAATTTACTTGATAACTTGATATGTTCCCTTTGTTAGTAGGTCATTTAACAATATAATGATTTAGAAAACACACATTTTAGTATAATGACCATTTAAACCCAAAACCAAAAGTTTGTAGAGTTTTGATGACAACAACCCTTGAAAATAAGATCATTAAAAGTATCGTATTTTGAAAATATTTCTTTTTGGATTCTTTGTAGATGATTTGTAAAAAGTTTCATTTTTTTGTACATGAAAGGTCATTAATAGGACATTTTTCTGAAAAAAAATATTTTTATCATTGTACTTTGCAAAAAAAAATCATTAATAGTAGACCTGGCAAACATGTCGTGTCGTGTCGGGTCCTGTCGAGTCAAAACATTAAACGGGTTGAGAGGGCTTGACCCTAACGCAACACGTTTAATAAATGTGTCGTGTCAACCCGTTTATTTTCGTGTCGAGTTTGTGTCGGGTTAGCGGGTTTAGGGTTAAACCTTGTAAATGTTTAATGTTGTATCATGTTGAAATAATAAACAAGTTGCAAGAGTAAAAGTTGTTGAGACATAAATGAAAATGATAAAAACTGAAAAGAGTAGAAGTTTGGAGGCGCAAAGGAAAAATTCATTGCAAATAGAAAAGAAAAGGTGGAAAGAGTAAGACTTGGAGAAGCGGATGAACAATGTCACGAAAATGAGAGAATGACTGAGTGGGACCTCGGAGTATATAAAATAATAAAAAAAAAAACTAAAAACTATGTTTTGACTTAGGAAAAAAGTTGTTATATATTAAAAATTACTTAACCCAAAGTTTTCATTCATATTTTGTTTTGTTTTGGGTTTGTACAATTTATCTAAAGAATTTAAAAAAAAAATTGCATATAAGTAAACGGGTCATGTTCGTGCCATCTTCGAGTTGAAACTCTCAACCCTAACATTACCCGTTTAATAATCGTGTTGTGTCGTGTAAACCCGTTTAATTAAACGGATTAAAATCTCTTACACAAACCCGTTTATTTCGTGTATCAAGTTAACGTATCGTATCAGTTTTTATCACCTCTATTAATAGCATCGTATTTAAAAAAAATTAGATTCTTTTTAGAATAGAATAACCTCAATAAAATAAATAAATATAAATAGTTAAACCGATAAATCGAAAATATAATATTTTTAAATCAAATAGTTTAACATACAAATTTATAAACCAACCCAGCCGTGTAACACAAGAATTTATTACCTAGTGATCAATAAACAACAGATGTAGAAACCGGAAAAAGGATTAACTACCACAATCCAATGGGTATCAAAAGGGAATCTAAAGCGCAAACAAAGTTCGAGTCATCATCATCGAAATATCTAAATATTATTTTGGTGACGTGGAAGAAGCATATTGGCTGGTTAGACGAAGATATTTTCTCATGGACTTACAAAAATATCTTCGCTAAGCTACACGTAACATCTTGTGAGTTGCGTTTCCACCGCCCCACACCCAAAATATCAAACCTATAATCTAAATATCATATTGTCTTTTTTTATTTTATTAATATTAATATAACTCTCTTGCAAATTGTTTACTAATATAAAAAAGTGTTATTAATAAACTGAATTCAAAACATACTACTTGAATGATAAAAATATATTGGTTAAAAACTTAAAATGAAACAAAGTAATAATACATTCTTTTCTTGATGAACAAGTTCATTGCAAATTTTATTCAAAATACATTACAATTATTTGCATTTTTTAATGTTATAAAACGATCGACATAAAGCAACGTGTCAGTTTTAGGACGCGTCAATTTCGGTCATTAGGAAGAAGAAAAAATAGAAAATGTTTATTTATTTATTTTATGTCTTCCGGCGGATATTTTTAAAAGTGGGATATTTTGATGAGCTTTTGAAAGTTGAATAAATATCTCTCACCTTCCATTCATCCCTTCTATCTATCTTTCTTCTTGCTGACTAGCCATGGGGATGCCTATAGACGATGAATCAGAGGATGTTCAGAGGATCAAGAGGCTCAAAAGCGCCACCGACGACGACGATTATTACTACGACGATATAGACGAGGAGGAGAGCGGTGGCGGATTTTCGTTGAGGTTAGGCGAGTTTTTCAATCCGATGATTCCGTCTGCAATTGTGGTTTCGGATGCTATGGAACCGGATTTTCCTATAATTTACGTTAATAAGGTCTTCGAATCCACCACCGGTTATCGCGCCGATGAAGTCCTTGGTCGGAACTGGTATATTGCCGCCTCCTCCACTTTCTCATTCCTATTTTCTACTTGTTACTTTCTATATTCAATTAGTTTCCTTCCGTTAATCAACTAAGTGTGTTCGTTACTTCCAAATTGTTACGGATTCAGTATTAGATTGTGTCCAAATTAGTTTCTTCTTCTTCTTCTGGATCTCATAAAAGAAGTTTAATGTTAATAGTATGAATTGCTCCGTGTTTTAACTTTTACCTATTGAATCTATGCGTTACTTTTTCAAAGTTCACAAAAATTGATCGATCTGGAATGGAGGGAGTAGTACTGTAGTAGCTTCCAATTTCTGTTATTTCTAACCAGATCAGAACTCGAGAGTTGGCTACAATTAGGTTGATTGATATCGAATTTGAAAATAGTACTCTTGTTTATTTGTTCTATCATAGCATTCTATTTTTATTTCTTCTTATTAGCATTATTTTTCTTATTTGTACTTGGAACATTTGTAGCATTACTTATTTGGAAATGTTTTGTTTCAGTCGTTTCTTGCAGTACAGAGACCCCCGAGCCCAAAGACGACACCCATTAGTGGACCCCGTCTGTGTATCAGAGATCAGAAGATGTCTTGAAGAAGGCATTGATTTTCAGGGAGAGCTTCTCAACTTCAGAAAAGATGGAACTCCATTAGTGAACCGTTTAAGACTTGCTCCCATACATGGCGATGATGGCATAGTCACACACATAATCGGCATCCAAGTATTCACAGAAGCCAAAATCGATCTAAACAGCACATCCTACCCTGTTTTCAAAGAGACCCATAAGATCCAATCCGATCAAGTCACCGATAAATTCCACTCCCCAAAGACCGAACAAATCGAGTGCGGGATCCTCCAACTTTCAGATGAAGTAATGGCTCAAAACATTTTGTCCCGATTGACACCGCGAGACGTTGCTTCGATTGGATCCGTTTGTAGACGGATCCGTCAACTTACGAAAAATGAACACGTGAGAAAAATGGTGTGTCAGAATGCGTGGGGACGTGAAGTGACAGGCGCATTGGAACACATGACGAATAAATTAGGGTGGGGCCGTCTTGCACGCGAGCTCACCACTCTCGAGGCGGTTTGTTGGAAGAAACTTCGAGTCGGGGGGACGGTCGAGCCGTCACGTTGTAATTTTAGCGCATGTGCTGCGGGAAACCGGCTCGTTTTGTTTGGCGGGGAAGGAGTGAACATGGAGCCAATGGACGATACGTTTGTTCTTAATCTTGATGCGGTGAAGCCGGAGTGGCGGCAGGTGAACGTGAAGTCCGCGCCGCCAGGGCGGTGGGGGCATACGTTGTCGTCGCTTAACGGGTCGTGGTTGGTGGTGTTTGGTGGTTGTGGGAAACAAGGGTTGTTGAACGATGTGTTTGTTCTTGATTTGGATGCAAAACAACCAACATGGATGCAAGTGTTTGGTGGCGGTCCACCGCCACCTAGATCTTGGCATAGCTCTTGCACCATAGAAGGATCGAAATTGGTCGTTTCCGGTGGGTGCACGGATGCGGGAGTACTTCTCAACGACACGCATTTACTTGATCTCACAATGGAAAAACCGATGTGGAAAGAAATCCCGACTTCACCGGTCCCGCCTTCTCGACTCGGGCACTCGCTCTCGGTTTTCGGAAGGACGAAGATTCTCATGTACGGCGGTCTTGCTAATAGCGGTCACTTAAGGTTAAGATCAAGTGAGGCGTATACAATCGATCTAATGGATGAGCGGCCCGAATGGAGGCTTTTGGAGTGCAATGGGTTCACAGGGGTTGGGACCCAGAGTGCGGTGGTCCCACCGCCACGGCTTGACCATGTAGCTATGAGTATGCCATGCGGGCGGGTTATAATATTCGGCGGTTCGATTGCGGGGTTGCACTCGCCTTCTCAGGTGTTTTTGTTGGACCCTGCTGAGGAGAAACCGTCTTGGAGGATTTTAAACGTGCCCGGTCAACCTCCGAAGTTTGCTTGGGGTCATAGTACTTGTGTTGTTGGGGGTACGCGGGTTCTTGTGTTGGGTGGTCTCACGGGTGAAGAGTGGGTTCTTAATGAGTTGCATGAGTTGTGTTTGGCGAGTAGGCAAGATGTGGAGCCATGATCTTACGTGTGTGGTTGGTTGTTGATGCTTATAATTTTTATTATAGGATTTAGGCTGTGTTTGATTTGCGTCTGACCTGATGATGTCTGATTTGGTTCGAGTCCGGACGTTTGATAAGCAAGAAAAACATATCTGAGTTCATACACGTTTGACCGAGTCAGCAACAAAGGAGTCAAAAGTCAGACCTCTTACTGAATCAAGTATGGAACTGCAAACACAGCTGTAGTTTTTGGTGTTGTTTGTATGATGTGATAGTTTGTATGTTGATTAAATGCATATCACACTTTGAACAAGTCATATATTTGAAGCTCAAAAGTAACACAAGGAATTGTTTTGTATGAGTACACAAGTAAAAAATGAATTTGTTAAAGTCTGAAAATAGAGATGTACAGATTTGTATATGTGATGAGTTACTTCCATGAGACTGAATCGATTTCGTCTCTAGCCGACTTGTAGAGGTGGAGTCTCTTGGATAAGGTCTCTCTCTTTTCCATGAGCGTTGGATCTTCGTCTAACATTTTCCCAAGCTGTTCTTTCTGCATTTGGGGAAAAGAATTTATCATCATAAAATAATTTATCGTTATGAAGATGATCATATTTAGAAAAGAAACTCGTATCATTTAATTAATCAAGCTTCTAAATAAAATATATATTTTGTCATGTTCAAAATATGTACACACTTTTTTCAAAATCTAATGTCATAAAATAAGCCACTTACTTCACAATTTCTTTTTTAATACGGTTTATAAAATAAAATAAAATAATCGCTAATTCATTGTCGGAAATGTAATATATAAATGATAAAATAAAATTTGTACCTCTTTTCGACCGATTTGCGCATAGAAGAGATTAAGCAAGGATCTTCTTGCCTCTCGAACTTGACAATAAACAACCGCCTTGGGGATCGTATTCTTCAAAGTATCACAAACCATTCCAATATACGCAGATACATTCGATCCTGATCACAGTCAGTTACTATATTTAGAAACATCATCAACTCCAAAATAACAGTCCCAGTCGGGGACTCCCGGTCCCGGTCCCAGTCCCAGTCCCAGCTGTTGGATTAGGTGTCTAAGCCATGACTAATAATTAGTATTTACCTAATTAATAAAAGCAAAGTCTATTGGGTGTTTACCGATTTTTCTGAAGTGATGATCATTGTAACGATCTGCATTTGGGCCTGATGTGTTCAAATGCTTATTATCAGTGTCTCTGGGGTTATTCTCTGATTCAGCATGAATCTTGCGAAAAAATTCGGCTGTCAAATAAGTAGATTCCATTTCCACCAGCCGGTTTACAGTTCTTCGGCTTTCATCGCGAAATCTTTCTAGTGATTCATTTGATGCAGCCGCTATCTCCGCTTGAAGTGACGGAAACCGCTTCAACTCCTACACACACATCAAGTTTGTGCAAAAGACATAAATACCCTCCTCAACCTCATCATCATAAATATCCCCAAACACATGCACTGAACTTGAACAGTACAAAAGACATAAATACTCTCCTTAGTTTGTGGTTTAAGAACTTACGAGTGTCTCTGCCATGGATTTCCTGACAAGTTCTTTCAAAATGAAGTGTACCTAAAGAGTCAATCAAATGAGAGAATAAAAAGAAATGTTCCATCTCTTAATGTAAGAAATGTTTAGTTGGAGGATGTAAATTGAAAAAGTAAGGAAATGAAAGAAGACCGCATCCACAGAAGCTTCAGCGGGGCCCTTGAAGTATCCGAGAGATCCGTCTATGAGTCTCCTGTATCCTTGCTCAGGGGCAATCAAGTGGGGCTGATAACCATCAGCCTCTGAAACTACTTTTCTCACATTACTGGTTGACAGGTGGCGGTCCAGCGGAAGCTTTTTTAAGGCAGCTGGCAGCTGATGATCAAACACTCCATATATCCGGTCTCCACCTGCTCGCCTGAAAAAAAAACATAATCGTCACTTTATACTATTAAAATGAAATCCAAAATAGAAGTCATAATTTTCTTTGTGGCCAAAATCTCATTATGTTATACATGACATGATATGACATGACATGACGGGGTTTTCAATGGTACAAAAGAATCTCATTATGTTATACAGGACAGGACAGGGTTTTCAATGGTACAAAAGAATCTCATTATGTTATACATGACATGACATGACATGACATGACATGACATGACATGACATGACATGACATGACAGGGTTTTCAATGGTACAAAAGAATCAGGACAGGACAGGGTTTTCAATGGTACAAAAGAATCTCATTATGTTATACAGGCCAGGGTTTTCAATGGTACAAAAATTGCAATTTTGTCCCACCAAAAATCTCTCATCTGTGCAAAAGACGTTAATGCCCTCTTTATCTTCATCATGAAAATGGCCCTAGAAAGCTTGTCCAGTCATGTACCATGCAACAAATGTAGCCTAACAAAGCTTGATTGTAGTAGCATCATGCATTTCATATTATTCCCCTTTGAAATTTCTAGAATGGAAGTGCACTAAATTAAGAATCATCTAAAATGCCAAGGAATTACCCTCCATCAAGGTGCTCTTTGAACACACGGTCAAATGCGCGACACATTTCCAAGATCGTATAAAGTTGTGCCTGTCAATGAAAAAAATATATAGCAAGGAAGGCCAAATATACCAATTCAATTAAAGAAAAGGTAAAATACATAAATTAATGCATACCCCTCCATCAACTCCAATTGGCCTGCCAATACGGTCCAGCTCAGCATTGATTTCATCAATATTCCTGTTTATCAAAGCAACTATGCTTGGTATCTTCTGCCTTATAACACTCTCTAAATGCTGAAGAAATAGGAAACTTGTCAAACCATATTATGAATACAAAACCGTAACCAAATTCTATATATAACATTTTCCAAAATGTTATTACTGTTCATAATGTCAAATCAAAGGCTTTTGAGTATTTACAATTTTAGTCCTTCACTTTATAACTTTTGCGCCCTTAACTTTTTAATTTATATAATTGTAAATTTAGTCCCTATAGTTTTAAACATCAACCATTTTAGATTAATTACGGTTTTAGTCCTCATACTTTTTAATTTACATAATTACAATTTTGGTCCCTATAGTTTTTTAATTTAATTTGTATAATTACAATTCCGGTCCCTATAGTTTTTTAATTTGCATTACTTACAATTCCGATCCCTATAATTTTTAGTTTAGGATGGCTATAGTTTTGGTCCCAGTATTTTATAATTTGCTTTAATTATAGTTTTGGTCCCCGTAACTTTAAATTTCAATAACTACATTTATGGTCCCTATAACTTTTAACATTAATTACAGTTTAGTCCATATAATTTTTAAGTTAGGATAATTAGAGTTTTCGTCTATATTATTATACATACATAATGTCAATGCGACATAAATTGCTATTTTTTGTCGCGACCAAAAAGGTGGGAGTGGGACTTGCTGTACAAAAGACGTGAATGCCCTCATCAGCCTAGAAAGCTGACTAATAGACAGTTAATATATATAGTAGGAGAGAGAAAGTACCCTAGACAAAAGCTTTGCAAGGTAAACAGAGCCCATTTTATGTGCCAGGTGTCCATAGTCGGGGCTGGATTCAAAATATTCCTGCTCTTTTCTTCGAGCAGACATCATGTCAACATGTTTGTTAATATCAGCTTGTGAACGATTTACAATTCCAACCCATGGATGTTGAAGTTTGTAGGATCTTCCCTCAAGAACCTGTAATTTTTATAATACCCAAGTCAATACCTTTAGTAATTTAAAAAAGAGTAAATTACAGTTTTGGTCCCTGTGGTTTACACCAAATTACAGTTTTGGTCCTAGTTTTGAAAATCTTACGTTTTTGGTCCCTGTGGATTCTAAGTCTTTCACTTTTGGTCCCTCTCTCTGTTACCATTTGTGTAAACCACATGGACCAAAAATGAAAGATTTGGAAACCACAGGGACCAAAAGTGAAAGATTTGGAACCACAGGGACCACTAGTGCAAGATTTTCAAAACTAGGACCAAAACTGTAATTTGGTGTAAACCACAAGGACCAAAACTGTCAGATAATACGCAAGTCGATATCTTTAGTAATTTTAAACAAAAAAAGGAGAATTTCGTTTACATCCTTACAAACCTCTATAATTACTTATATATCCTTATAAAATTTGAAATTACGTATATATCATCACAAGTCCTAAAAAGTTACCTATATACCCAAAAGATTAGTTTAATAATAATTAATCATTTTGCAAATTAAAAAACTAATTTTAATTCTATTTTTTATGGTTTTAATAACTAAATAAATTGTGACATTACTATACTACCCTTGTCCCAAATTTTCCAAATATATCAATTGTTTAAGCATGAAGGAGTTGTCGATTATAGAAGGATTTTATAGGGGTATATTAGTAACTTTGTATAATCTAATTTAAAAACTGTTTTTTAATATTGTTTAAAGATTAATTATTTATTAAATTAATCTTTTGGGTATATATATATATATATATATATATATATATATATATATATATATATATATATATATATATATATATATATATATATATATATGATTTTTTAATTTTTGTAAGGATATATATGTAATTTCAAATTTTATAAGGATATATGCGTAATTTCCACCTAAAAAATGCAGCATAAACAATATATGAAGAAAGTTGTGAGATGATAATAAAGTCATACATCCAAACAGTTGGTTCCTGCATCCATGAGATCAAGTTTTGTTACCACTCCAAATGTTCGGTCACCTAAAAATGAAAAATAAAATGAGAAATTAGTATTACGGGAGTTTATTAATAAATAAAAACCTTTTTGTTAGGTTTTGAGTCTTATAGAAAGATGATTTAACAATGATAATTGATAAGATACCTGAAGGATCAACTTCTCTAGCAAGCTTTATGGCATCTGATGTAGCAATGTCTTGATTAGCTGGAGAAATTGCTAGAATAATGCAATTTGGCTACACCAATAAAAATAAAAATAAAAAAATAAAACTTATTACATGAACTGACTAGAAATTATTCCCAAGTCCTACCTTTTTTACAAATTTGCCCTCATTATAAGTTTGCTGTTATTTTTTTCGGGAAATCTCCAATAAAGTCCCAATATTTTGGCCCAGTTTATGAAAAAGTCCCAAATTAAATTTTATTTACAAAAAATGACAGAAAACCGGCTAATGTATTAAAATTAGCCCCTATTAACCTTTTCACCTACTGAAAAGGTTAGAAATTAATTTGGATACATTAGCCAGTATTCTGTCTTTTTTTGTAAAAAAAAAAAATAATTTGCACTTTTTTGTAAACTGGTCCAAAATAAAAATAACAAATAAAACTTATTACATGAACTGACTAGAAATTATTCCCGGCATAAAAAACAATTAAAATTTGCCCTCATTATAAGTTTGCCGTTATTTTTTTGGGAAATCTCCAATAAAGTCCCGATATTTTGGCGCAGTTTATGTAAAAGTCCCAAATTAAATTTTAGGGTAAATTACAGTTTTGGTCCCTGCGGTTTACACCAAATTACAGTTTTGGTCCTAGTTTTGAAAATCTTGCACCGGTGGTCCTTCTAGTTTCCAAATCTTTCACTTTTGGTCCGTATGTTTTCCAGATCTTTCATTTTTGGTCCCTACATTTGTTACGGTTTGTGTAAACTAGAGGGACCAAAAGTGAAAGATTTAGAAACTACAGGAACCAAAAGTGGAAGATTTGGAAATCATGAGACCAAAAGTGAAAGATTTTCAAAACTAGGACCAAAACTGTTATTTGATGTAAACCACAGGGACCAAAACCGTAATTTACCCTAAATTTTATTTACAAAAAAAGAACAGAAAACCGGCTAATGTATTCAAATTAGCCCCTTTTAACCTTTTCACCTGCTGAAAAGGTTACAAATTAATTTGGATACATTAGCCGGTATTCTATCTTTTTTTGTAAATAAAATTTAATTTTGGACTTTTTCATAAACTGGGCCAAAATATTGGGACTTTATTGGAGATTTTCCTTATTTTATCCAATAATTTGTAAAAAATCATAACATATGTTTTTTACCTTCTCAACATAAGAACGAACCATCATTTCAATATCTTCAACAATGGAATCCGGCTGTCCCTCTGCAAACCCATGCCATTACATTTACATACACTGTTCAAAAGACGTAAATGCCCTCCTCATTCCCATCATTTAAATTCTTATATACTAGTGAATGCTCACCTACTGCAACTTTTGTTAACCCAGGAAGATCTATGAGAGTTAGGTTCACAACTGCAAAACAAAATCAAGCACTTAATCTTCATGTATCCAAACAAATTATCAATAGGTAATATTTATCTCCTAGTAAATCACAAATAAAATTTAGGGAAATCTCCAATAAAGTCACATTATTTTAAGCCAATTTATGAAAAAGTCCCAAAATTAGTTTTATTTACAGAAAAGGACAACATACCGGCTAACGTATTCAGTTTAGCCCTTTCTTCCGGTTTACCAGGTTTCCTAAATTGGAAATCTCCAATAAAGTCCAATTATTTTGGGTCTGTTTATGAAAAAATCCTATTATTTTGTGTAAAAAGATTCAACATTGGGACTTTTTCATAAACTGACCAAAAATAGTGGGACTTTACTGAAAATTTCTACTTTAGGAAACCTGGCAAACCGGAAGAAAGGGCTAAACTGAATACATTAGCTGGTATGTTGTCCTTTTCTGTAAATAAAACTAATTTTGGGACTTTTTCATAAATTGGCTTAAAATAATGTGACTTTATTGGAGATTTCCCTAAAATTTAAATCAAAATAAAAAAGTTACGGTACCATTTGGAGAGTAAATGCTAAGGTGAATTGGACGGTTAGAGATTGCCTTTGACTTTCCCGTAAGTCGCTCTGTTTCATCTTCAATCTCCTTACGCACAGCAGCTGAACAAGAAAAACCAAAGAATTTAGTGGTCTAATATTTATATATATATATATATATATATATATATATATATATATATATATATATATATATATATATATGGGATATATTCAGGAAAGTCCTTACATTTTGAAGTTATATTCGATTAAGCCCTAATTGTTTTTTTTTTTTTTTGTTATATTCAATTAAGCCGAAAATTTTGTTAAATGTTTGCAATTTTGGATAGTAGCTGGTTATGTCGTTTTTTATATTTTTACAACTGATGACGTATAGGGTCAAAATGTAAAGGTCAAAATATAAGGACTTAATTGAATAAAAACTGAAAATTCAACTCTAAGTTGTTAAAAGGGTCGAAATGTAAGGACTTTAGTGAATATTTTCTTTTTATATATAACTAAAATTGTAAACATTTAACAAAATATTGGGTTTGACTGAATATAAAAAAACAATTAGGACTTAATCATAGGGTGTGTGTGTGTATATATATATATATATATATATATATATATATATATATATATATATATATATATATATATATATATATATACACACACACACATATACATATATATGTGTGTGTGCATCATTTTTACAATTTAGAAACAAGCATTTGTAATTAAGAAATAAGATACCAAAATCGGTTAACTTTTTCCTTGGAGCATGAAGAAACTCTGCATACTCGGTACCCCTCTCTATCTTATGTAGCTGCAATACCAATGGCCTCCTTGTAACAATACCTTATAGGTATATAAAAAACATCCACAAAAGAAGAATGAAATGAGTCAGGCCTTTATAAAAACAAGAGAAAGAACAAAAGGAAGAAGGAAACATGTATTTCCATTTTAGTATTTTTGATACTAAAGATGCATTTCAAAAGTTCATATTCCTACATGTGTAGAAGATTATGAGTGTTCTATTGAAGCAGAAAATAAGAAAATATGGAGAAGAATGAAAATAAACAAGGTACTCTTTGTTAGCTACTTCTCTTGTTAACTGTCATGTTATCATCATTCATGAACAAAATACCATACCACTTTTGATAATTAAGTATAAACATCCTTGTTCCTTAAACGAAATCTGGATATAGTAATGCATTACAGTTACTACATGTATATATAGTTATATACTCTCTATGAAAAATTACATATATGTAAATACACTCCTACAGGAAATCCAGTACGTAAAAATCGGTGTTATTGATGTATTATAATTATACCAGATCCACGAGGTAGGAAATCTCTCCCAACAACGCTTTCCAACACCGATGATTTTCCCGAACTCTGATGATTTTTTCACCAAAATCGAAATGGAAATGGAAAAGTTAGGTTGATGAAAGCAGAAACATGAAGATTAGGAGTTCCAGAAGGAAGTATATAGTCTGACCTGACCACCAACGACGGCGACGGTAGGAAGAGCTTCCCATAGAGACATGCCTTCGCCTCCGTGATCTCCTAATACGGTACAAGCCATTTGTATCCTGTTAACGAGCCCAATCAAGCTCTCCATTGTCGCCATTACTGCCCGATTAGGATCTATTTGGGGATTGATTGATTTACTGCTGCAACAATGTGGGTTGATTTTCAGGAAATTTGATTGAATGGAGAATGAATTTGCGATTCAGGGTTTTTGTTCAGATGCAGATTTGGGCGAGAAAGGGAGATTTGAACCAAGAAAACGGTTGAGTGGGACGAAGGTTGTTAAAAAGTAATGATCCAGTGTGTACCTCTGCATCAGTACCCACGTTTTAACATGTAGTGTATATCGGGCCCTAATGAAGTCAATACTCGATACGACTAAAAAACAAATAAAAGAAATTTGAACCTAAACCAAACCCATAAATGGGACTAGTTTGGCTTTTAGTTTTAAACTTTTATACGGTTTCACGATAAATTAGAGCTGAGCACGGTATTGGAATCGAACCGTACCGAAAGTATCAATACCGAAATGGCATAAAAATAAGTACCAAATATCGAACCGAAGTATACGGTACGATACCAGTCCAGTTCGGTATCATTGGTATTTTTGCTCATTCATACCTTCAATGGTTTTTTTCACATTAAAACTCAAAGTTTCCGTAGAATTGTTGAGTGGAATCCTCAACGTGTCAAGCCACGCCAACGCCTTAAAATAAAAACCACAAGAAATGAAGTTGCTAGTTGCTCGGATTCGAACCTCCAACATCACGAAGCCATGTAAGTGATGGACTTTTAGGTTTTTGTTTCGTGAAAATGCAAGCGATGGACCCAAGAAACACAGAACCTATGAACGAAAACAAACAATAAATCTGAAAGATTAACACAAAAACACCAAAGCCTGTGTTTGACAAAAAAAAATGGAGAACCTATGAACGAAAGCAAACAATAAATCTGAAAGATTAACACAAAAACACCAAAGCCTGTGTTTGACAGAGCTTCTTTCAAACAAATTCGATCCATATCGGCCGTTTGTTTCCCAGGATATAATAGAAATAACGAATCTTCTAGGTAGTTGAACTCGACTAGGTTTGGATATTACCTCGATAGTAGCTAGAAGAAAGCAGTAGTATGAAGATGAAGATAGACCACAAAAGTATAGACATATTTCTATTTCAGTTTCATACAATAAACAAAATTTATGTTTGAAAATTGTCAAAAACCATTTCTCTAAAATATCATATTTACTATGCATTCACTTTCAGAATATCATATTTGTCCAACCTAATTTCTAAATATCATATTTTACCCTTTACAAACTTTCAAAATATCATATTTGTCCAAATCCTTATTTTTAATATTTCTGACAAAACTATAGAAATGGTTCTTGTGGTTTGCACAAAACTATGTCTAAGGTCCAAAATATTTTGGATTCGCAAAAAAGGTCTCTATTTCACTATTTATGTTCCATTTTGGTCCCTCCCACTAATAGTCTTTAGCTTCCTTCTGTTTCCTTCCCCACGTGCCCTGCACGCGAGGGGAATTTTGTCATTTCACCGACAGATGTACATTGCTATACTTGGTCAGTTTTCGTCTCTCAGCATAAATAAATCTCGCACAAACACTCCAAAATAGCTTCCAAAGCAAATAACAATGGCTTTTCAAGACCAGGAGCAAAACTTTATGAACATTTCCAACATTTTCAAGAAATTTTGTCCAAGCAATTTAACTGGTAATTTTTGAAAAATATTTCTCTCTACTCATATGTTCTTAGTTTATTCCATAATATTAAAGCAATATATGGATAAAATAGATCAACAAAAATACCATAAACATGAACATCACCTTGTTTTTCTTCAATCGATAAGAAAAAATAAAATTTTGATAAAGATCTTCATATAACAGCAGAAAATAGATGAGCAGCAACAACTTTATTCGGGTAGATGAATCAACACAGAACCATAATAAACTCATCAGAAAACTTTCATATGGGAATCTGAGAAATTTTTGTAAAAACATGAAAATCTTCAAGATCAAAATGCTAGTCTGGATCATTCTTCGTTTGAGTCACAAATTTAGCTCAGATACCAATTGTTAGGACCCGTGGTGGCTAGCAACATGTGAAATAATAAACATCTCAAAGATCAATTGTATAAAAATGAAGAACATAATATGAGTTGCAAGAACCCGCAGAAAAGTTGTAAAAAGGGTAAAATGGTCTTTTGTCATATTATAAGACCATTATGTAAAATAATATGTTGTTTGTAAAATAAGAATGTAAGAAATAAAAGTTTATGTAACATTGGGAGTTTTACCACGTGAATAGTGAAATTTGACCAAAAAGGGCAAAATGGTCATTTGACATGGAAATGACCAAAATGTTAAGAAAATGTTAAGTTGTTAGTTAATGGAACTTGGTTTGTAAAGATATAAGCCTTGGGACTAGTTAATGGAACAAAAGGAAGAAGATAAGAAGATAAGGACTAAAATGTAAATATTTCATTAAAATTAAATATATATGAGAGTTATCCAGCTCCCATTCTCCAGAAGGCAGTAGAAGAGTCGGGAGAGAGCGAGAGAGCACGGGAAGAACAAGAAGCTTAAGAGTTCTGTAAAGGAATCAAGGGAAAACACTTGTAATTGGTGATTCCAAGCTCCAAGAGGTAAGATTTCCAAGTTCTAAACTCAAAATCTTGAACGGGAGTTGAGTCTTGACTTCTGATTTTTCAGAAATCATGATTCTAATGAAATCATCCAACTCATCTTGCTCAAAACCATCAACTTAACATGTTTAGTTGTTAAATATGTTGAGATACAAGAAAATGGTGATTTTGGTTCAAGAACATTAAGTCACGGGTTTGGATGAACAAGTGGTTTTGATGAGTCTAATAGGTTAGAAATGATGAAAGAAACTTGTCTTAACAAGTAATTCAATGGAATTGAAGTTTTGAAGCAAGAGTGGTGAAATGGGTTTTTAGCTTAAGAACCCTAGATATGGGTTCATGAGTTGAAACTGATTTCATATGGTTCTAATGGTTTTGTTAAGTTAAAAATGTCATAAATGAAGTAAGAAGTCGGTTCATAAGCTTGAAAATTCAATAAATTGGTTTTTGGTGAAAAATGGTGATTTCGGAAGAATTTTCAAGTTTATAAAGAAGATTTGATGATTTTGTAGTTTAAAGTCAAGTGTAAGTTAGTATTTAGGGCCTGGAAATGACCCTAAACTAATTAAGTCAAGTATTAGGAGCTTAATGGGGTGAATAGTGAAACTGCTGTTTGAAAAATCGCCAAATATAGCAATGAACTTATGATCGCGACGCGACCACCCCTAGGGTCGCGACGCGACCTGGCGGCAGGAAGTTGAGAAGTTTCTGTCCAATTTTTGAGATTTGAACTCGTTGCTAGACATGTCCGTTTGACCTCAAATTTTGAACATAGGTCTATTAGGGCCTAAGACTTCATGGAAAATTGTCGGAACCGAGATACGACCTCCCAAGGGTACTGTAGTAAAATACGCGTATTTCGGGAAAATTGTAAAATGAGTTATTAAGGGTTATACACTTGTTATGACCTGAAGTTGTATCATATGAGACCCTAGAACTGTAGAGTCAGTTGTAGTATATATTTATTAAGTATATATACGTGATACTTGTATAGGCGGTGCTTCAAATACTGTTGAGCACGGAAAGGGAAAAAGTGTACGAGAAGCTTAGTGATCCATAGCAGAACCAAGGTGAGTATGTGTGGATTTTCCTAATACATAGCAAAATGATATTTTCCGAAAATGAGATTTCCAAATGCTTTTAAATGTTAAAGTTTGGAAACAGTTTTGAAAGTGGCTCTATTCAGGAGCTAAGTGTTTTAAAACAGATTCTAAAGAAGTTTAGTTTATAAAACTATTTTGAAAGAAGCTCCATATGTGAGCTAAAGATGTTGAAGTTAGTTTTGAAAGTATTTTTGATTATGAGTTAAAAAGTTTATGAGTTTGAGTTTATTATGAATTGTGTCCCTTTTGACCAATTTGAGATGAAATGAAGAAAGTAAAAAGATAAGAACTAGAGCAAAGAAAGCAATGAGAGTCAGTTGTCTGGACTAGGATCACCCACATAATCGGGAGATCTGAAGACACCACTGGGGTGGTACCTCCCGTCGCGAAGTAGTTGTCTAGCTTAGCATAACCTTATGGTTGGATCTGTTCCAAGCCATGAAGGGGAGACAGCATAACCTTGTGCTTGGATCTGTTCCAAGTCACGAAGGGGAGACAGAGATAGCATAACCTTGCGGGTGGATCTGTCCTGTCCCGCGAAGGGGAGTTAGTAGAATGAATTAAATTAAACTAGTTCATGAGTTTCAGTTGGTCACAAGAAAATGAGAAAGAAAGCAGTTTTTGAGAAAGAAAGCAGTTTTTGAGAAAGAAAGCATTTTGAGGTTTGAAAATAGAGAAGAAAAGAAATTTTGAGATTTGTTATCAAAATAAGTTTTAAGTAGTTTACTTGTTAATATTTCAAGTTTTGAGCAGAAAAGTTTTGGGTCTAAAATCCATATTACTCACGAGACTTTATGTCTTACGTATGTTTTTTAAAATGTTATGTACTTAGGTGAGATGACCAGGAGCTGGAGTTGGGACCTATGTGTATAATACAGATAAGTTTAAATTATGGCTTTTGAGTTCAGTCTGTAATTACCCCTTAGGGATAAGTTTGTAAAAAAAATAAGTGACTTTTTGATAGTCACGCGTTGTAAAATATTTTGTAATATAAACTGTATTAAATTATGGTTTGAGAAAGGGGTGTTACATGAGTAATCTGATTTCATAGATAAAAGAGAGTAAAAACGTATACATGATGAACACATGTGTTAGGGAGAAGTTACTTAGCACTTTCTCTATCTAAAATCTAAAAGACTGCATTATGGTCACATACAAATGACCACTTCCCTCTCTATTTATATAATAGAAAGGAATAATCCTAGATTCAAAGGTAATATTCTAGCCTAACTATCACTCATCATTGTAGAACATTTCTAGCTCTAACAAAATTGTAAAAGAAACATGGTTGTTTGCTCATAATTGAACCACATCTGGCTACATCAATCACTTTCCAGACATCAATAATAACCAATTAAGGATAGTTGGGTGTGTTCATATACGTTGAAACCATGATATAAGCTTAAGCACGTCTTTACTATCATATAAAAATTCACCTTCTCTTTGCTCAAATTTTTGGATGTCATTTTTTATCCTGGCCGTCTCTGAAGGTGGAAAGTATCCTTTCAGGAATTTTTCCCACATATCATCCCAAGTTGCAATAGAGCTTCTCGATTGTGAACCAAGCCAATTTTGAGCATTGTCCCTTAAGAAGAATGGGAAAAGACTCAATCAGATCTCATCATTTGTAGCTTGATTAATCTTGAACATATCACAAATATTGAAGAACCGAGAGACATGATCATTTAGATCTTCATTTACGTCTCCATTAAATTGACAACTTTCAGTAATCATATTGATGACCATATTGATGACAGATGACTTAATCTCAAAATTGTTCATGGCTACTCCCAGAGTAGTGATAGCATCTTGCACACCATTTAAATGATGGGCAAGGTATCGCCCAATGGTCATTTCTTCTTTTTGGTCGTTGTTGCGGGTTCGAAAGCAAAGTTGGGGTTGTTTTTGGTGTATTTTATGGATTTTCTATTGCAATGTCATCCATAATTGATTCTTGAAACATTCTAAAAAACTCTCTTTTTGGTTCGACATGTGGATTTGCTAAGTCTTTCTAGGAGGGCTCACACATCCACTACAAAACACACAAAAAAACAAGTTTCCCTAAATAATTAAAAACATCTAAAAAGTACTTGCGAAAAATTAAATTTCTACAAGGATCAATTAAATAGTGACTGGGACTTTTCTCAAAAGATCATCATATTCCCCGACAACGACACCCTAACACTATGTATTTTCTTAAGTATATAAAAATGATGTGAAATATATGGAATACTATACTAAAACCAATACATTAGGGCAGTGTATCCTTCATGTAGTAATATAACTCTCTAAACATGCAATAAAATAAACAAAGCAAGAAACTATTTTAGAAACTTTTCAATTTAAAAGGAAGTGCTACAAGCTTGACTTTAATCAACTAGCATTACAAAGATTCAGTAAACTAATGTCTTAAGAATATACATAGCTAGCTATTCAAAACATTTTACAATTCTAAGTTAGATTGTCTCGTAAAGATGATTTCCTAAAAAATTTGCAAACAATTAACATCCACACTTGTAATCTACACAATTAAGGGAAAGGGTTTAACAACGAAGTTGTCCATATATTAAACAATCAATCTCTAGAAAATAACCCCCAAAGTTGTCTATAGTAGCTATTATCACACAATCAATTCAATTAAGTTCCAACACATAAATTAGTATAGAATGTTCTTAAACACCAATTTAATCAACAAGATGCCCAACAATGTTTAAAAACCCAAATTCAAGTATAAGTTGTCATGATTTGAAAGTCACGGTCATAGACAATTGTAATAAATCATTAGCAAATTAGTTTCATGTGTCCATTACATTAGTAACCAACAATCAGTGGCGGACCCAGACCAAAAGTTCAGGGGTAGCACACTAGTCTAATTTTTTTTCCGCATATTATATAATAAGAAATTAGAAGTTAAAATTTCATTTAATATGATAAAATGACAAAGTGTCAGACTAATGTACAAATTACATTCTAAAGATAAAAAGAAAAAACATATTTCAACCGTTGCAGTTGCAACGAGCAAAACCAAAGTTAGCTTTAATAATCTATAGACCAAAGGAAAAGAGCGATGTTTCCCTGTTTCCACCATCATACGAGAAAGGTCTATAATTCTTTTCAATTGAGCAAATTTTTCATCACGTAGCAAAGAGTGATAATATATATCAAGTTGACCGCTAAGATGAACTCGTTCCGATGCATTAAAATCATTTTGGTATATCTCACTTAACTTTAACAACTTTTCTTTATCAAACCGAGAAAATGAATCACAATGACTCAAAGCCGCCATGTTTTCTATCAATTCGGTGCTTACTTCACTAAATCGATCCCCGAATTCTTGAATTTGTATAGCCAAAACCGTGTTACAAATCACAACTTCAAAATGATGTTGATTAGTAATATTAGTCATACGGTTTCTTGAAATAACAAAATTTTCCGACATTTCCACAATTGCAATATTATGTCTTTGACAAAAAGAACGTACTTTCTTCAAAATTTGTGGAAACGCATCATTTCTTAAACCTAGCAATGCTTCATTTGTCCCTTTTAACCAATGAAGCAGCTTCCAAAATATATTGGTCTTTTCTTTGAAGATGTTTTGACAAGGTTTCTTCGGAGATGTCAAATTTTCATTTGTGGGAGCATTTTCTAAAATAACATTATAAATGCTCTCGTTATGTTCTCTAATCAAAGATAATACTTCTATAAAAAGTCCTCTAGAAAGAGAGGCATCTGACTCATCATGACCACGAATCAATCATGAGAGGAGTCTTCAGAGTTACGCACTTATGCTGGAATCGATCATACGTCCTCGCCTCATCAAGTCATCGGCTTGATATTTTCTTTTCCCTATTCTATTGAGGACTAGTTTAATTAGTGGTCCAAATCCAATTGTAAAGCCTCAATTACCAATTGATTTGGGTTATTTTAATATAGTCTTGAGTATTTGGGCTTGATTAGTTTGAACTACTAAAATGATTATTTCTATGATTATTTTTTTTTCAATTAAACTTTAGTTTGAACATTTAATTTTAGACTAAATAATTCAGGGTTAACACAATTTTTTTCCAGGGGTTGCACCTATATATAAAAAAACGAAAATTGAAATTTTTGCTACTACTTCGAAAAATTTCAGGGGTAGCACGTGCTACCCCAGGCTACCACTAAGGTCCGCCACTGCCAACAATAATTTGAGTTCAAACATCAATATAAGCAAAATGAAGAACAAACCCTAGTTTGAAACATTACAAACATGAACTTAAGATAAAACCCATCAAATGCCAAATCCAATGCGATGAGTCAATATAGTCTCATCTGATTGCACTAAAAGGTACTACTCGATGCTAATTATAGAGAAACACAAGCAAAAAATGACTGAAAACAACAAAAGTCATAAATGGAAAATTTAACCTAACCAATCATTATGAAGATAAGCTTCCAAAAATGCATCTAAGCCTTGAGATCCTTCAATCCCTATAGTTCTTCAAAGGAAATTCGGAGGAAATATGAAGGAAAAAATCACCTCCAACCCCATAGAGCATTACTAGAAAAATTGTACTTGAAAATGGGGTAAAAAGTTGAATTATATGATTGAGCTGCACAAAACATGCGCCTATGAGAAAAACCACACGGGCTAGGGTTTCCAAGTACCAAAATATGTTTGTCACGATTTCCCATGGGGGAAGAGGAGAGGATTATCAGACAGTTGTGGAAAAATTATATATGGTCGAGTGTTTTCCAACTTTTTGCTTCCCTTTTGATTGCAATCAAATAAAGTTTCCATGGTTGTGGGGAATAATACTTGGTCGTAAGAAATGCAACAAACTCAAACTTGTCAATTTTTCTTCCATTTATCTCTCGAAATCCTCCCAAATGCCGATATAAGCGTTCGTAATGCATAAAAACCAAATATATACCAATTTATCGTTCAATGTAAACAAAAAACAAGAGAACCCACTACTTTAGCACGGATATGGCCATATACAATGTGTACATTTGGACAATATCAAGCGACATGAAGAAAAATAAAGAGAGAAATTAGGTTTGAGGTTAGGAAGCTATGCATAAATGAATGGTTCATAGTTATTTTTTACGGAATTGTTAATAGGCCCTCTAATTCAAATGTAAAATGGTGAAAAAAAGATGCACAAAACACTCTAGATGCATTAATATGAATAGTGGAAACTACAAACTAACGTAAAGTTTTGGTAATCAGAAAAGTTATCAAGAATAAGACCCACAATCTCTCTCTCACATAAACGCTAACTTCAAGTTTTTCCTTCCATCTGATTGCACCAATATTTGAAAAAAAAACCCACACTACAAACTAAAGAACCAAACCTATACAACCACACCGGTTAGCTCACCTTCAATTTCCATCCATTTCTTCTGTACCAAAAATAGTCAGAAAGAATAGCAACCAATACCCTTTTCTCCTCCACCTCTTCTTCTTCATCTTTATAAGGTATCAGTATTATATATTATCAAGTTAAGGGTAAAACAGTAAAAACACAGTTTGAATCAATTTTCTCATGTTATTGGCTTCCCCGTGTCAACACACTCCGTGCCACATTCCTGGCAGGAAGTATATGAGAGGTGTTGGTGAGGCCCGGGTTCGGGCCCTTTGCGGGCCCGAACCGTTTGGCCCTACAGTCGTGTTCCTTGTCGACACGCATGGCGGCTACTTCCTTCTCCATTGCAGCCACCTCTCTTCTCATCTTTTTAGCCTCAACCTCCATGGCCTTAGTTAATGTGTCTACTTTCTTTGCTAACATCTGAAACCAGATAATAGAGTCCGGATATTTAGACAAATTATCCAATATAACTATTTATCAGGAATTTTAGGAACTTGTGCCATATTTGTATATATGGTCCTTGCTAAATAGATGAATTACAAAATGGTCCTTATATTTTATAAAGTTACAATAATAGCTACTTCCTAATAAAAACTTTTATAAAATTACAAAATAGTCCCTGTTATTTGCATATATAGTCCTTGCTTAATAGATGAATTACAAAAATGGTCCCTGTGTTTTATAAAGTTACAATAATAGCTGCTACCTAATAAAAACATTTTAGAAATGGTCCATGTGTTATATAAAATTACAAAATGGTCCCTGTCTAACAAAAATCTTGCAGAATTTGTCCTATTTCTAAAAATTACCAAACCTGTCCTTATTAAAAAAATTTATAAAATGGACCGTGCCTATTTGCAAAATTTTAAAAGTCCATATTTTGCATATAATTATACATATGGTCGTCTAATAGTGAAATAACAAAAATGGTCCCTGTATTTCACAAATTTACAAAGATACCCCTGTCTAATAGTAAAATTACAAACATTGTCCATGTGTTTCACATAATTACAAAAATGATATCGAAAATATAAAATTGATAAGCCCGCTGCAACTCGCGGCCATCCTACTTGTTATATTTTATAAAAAGAGAGTTTAGTGATCACTTTTAACATAAAAAAATAAATACCATGAAATCTAGAGAAATAAAGTTATGATAAGAAATATTCATTGGTTTTTTTAAAAATAAAACTATGTCTATCATTTAAATTTTATTTTCTCTCACATACACATATACAACCTACCAAATTAAATTTTTAATATTTATTAACCTAAAGTAAACTAACAATACATTTTATATAAGGCTTTCAGATATGTATTAAAAGTCAAAAAGAAAGAGACCGACCTCAATTGCATCATCTTTGTCTTTTATACTTTGATCCTTCTCATGACCCGCTTTCCGCAAAGAAACCACCTCTTTTTGAAGCAAATCATATAAAACTCCCGGGACCGAATCCTCCGTGGAGCTTCCACACGGTTTTTCATCTGGAACCTCGGTATCCTTGGTTCCCTCACGATGATTAAAAGTAGGACTCCCGGTTCCATTTGAAGTAAGTTTAGTTCTATCGAGTACGCGTGTACCACCGTCAAATGACTTTGATGTCCCTTTTGCATGCCTTAGAATTGAACTAGAAGTAGAAGTGGATGATGATCGTATTTGAAAGGATGGTGACCTTTTTGGTAAAATCCCGTTTGGAAGTAATTTGGAAAAGTTATCGGCCCCGCCTAAGGATTGGCGACGGGAAGAACCGTTGGTCGTGGGTTTCGCGGAGAGAGAGTTGGGTGATCTTAAAGTGTCTTCTAGTACTCTCAGTCGCAGTTGAAATTTTTCCTAGTGTCATAAACAACCATTAATGTCGTGTTTGTTGTTTGTTATACTTGCTTTTGGGACTGATGTTAATAAGACAAAAATTGCTTTTTTTTTGTGACAGTGACAGTTGTGACAGTGACAGTGACAGAAGCTAAAAATTGAAACTTTTTGTCCCACTACCCAAAAAGGTAGAACAAGGTGGGACAGATATATATTTAGACAAAAAATGCAAATTTTGTCGGGATATATTCAGGAAAGTCCTTATATTTTGACTTTATATTGGATTAAGCCCTAATTGTTTTTTTATATTCAATTAAGCCCAACATTTTGTTAAGTGTTTACAATTTTGGATAGTATCTGGTTATGCCGTTTTTATATTTTTACAATCGATGATGTATAGGGTCAAAATGTAAGGACTTAATTGAATAAAAACTGAAAATTCAACTCTAAATTGTTAAAATGGTCAAAATGTAAGGAGTTTAATGAATATTTCCTTTTTATATATAACTAAAATTGTAAACATTTAAATAAATATTGGGCTTAATTGGATATAAAAAAACAATTAGGACTTAATCGAATATAGTGTCAAAATGTAAGGACTTTCCTGAATATATCCCAATAGGTAGAATAATTTGGCACAGTGACTGATGTAAAAAGAAAAAAAAATTGCAACTTTTTGTCCCCTACTGATGTTAAAGGTAGAATAAGGTGGGATGAAAAAGACGTAAATGCCCTTGACCTTGTCATGTCCAAGAATGTTGGTGTGAGAATAACAGAAAATTACTTTCAATTGTGCTTCAGACTTGGCAGCACGCTCTGTGATAGCTAATTTGTCGCGCAGTTGTTGCATCTCACCCTGTTAAGAAATAAGAATAGGATATTGTTTAATGCTTAGAAATTGAAAAATGAACAAATAAATGGATTTTATCAGACATGAAATATTATGATAATAATAATAATAAATACCTGCAAGAACCTTCTTTCTTCAAGCCATTGTTTAACTGGCATGACTTTGTCATTAGCATCTTTCCATTCATTAGCCACTACTGTTGCCACTCTATTTGCTGTTACCTTTGCACGCGCTAACTCCCTATCCAAAGTTTTCCGTTCCTCCTACATATTTTAAAAATAAGAAAAGTAGAATGCTATAATTGGATAGATTTCTAAAAATAGAAAGGTATTTGTATTTACATTCATCTCTTGAACTTTGCGTTGGTAATCCCTCACAGCATTTGCTGCTGCACCACCAGCAAGAACAGCCTCTTCCAGTTCGCGTACAGTTTGGGTAAGCTTTTCCACCTCAGCAACCTTTTGACGATGCATTTTATCCAATATTTTATTTTCTTCCTGATAAAAAGTGGCACAAAATATGTGGTTAAGTATCTTGAAAAGGTTTAAAGAAAGAAATAGCAATGTACTTTACTACTTTTATTAATTTGTTTATTATAGCATCTTACTTTTATTTCTTGCTATTACAGCATTGTAGAGTAAATTACTATTTTGGACCCTGTGGTTTACGTCAAATTACAGTTTTGGTCCTAGTTTTAAAAATCTTGCAGCGGTGGTCCCTGTTGTTTCCAAACCTTTCACTTTTGGTCCCAATGGTTTAAAAATCTTTCAATTTTGGTCCCTATGGTTTACATAAACAGTAACAGAGGGAGGGACCAAAAGTGAAAGATTTAGAAACCACAGGAACAAAAGTGAAAGGTTTGGTCCTAGTTTTAAAAATCTTGCATCGGGTCCTTGTGGTTTCCAAACCTTTCACTTTTGGTCCCAATGGTTTAAAAATCTTTCAATTTTGGTCCCTATGGTTTACATAATAAGTGACAGAGGGAAGGACCAAAAGTGAAAGATTTAGAAACCAACCACAGGGACCAAAAGTGAAAGGTATGGAAACCACAGGGACCAAAAGTGAAAGGTTTTCAAAACCAGGACCATAACTGTAATTTGACGTAAACCACATGGACCAAAATTGTAATTTACTCCAGCATTGTATTTTAGAAAAATCCACATCCACCCAATTATAACAATGTCATCCAAATACGAAGCAACTATCACTGCTCAGAATATATAATGTTTTAATAAGAAAAATAGTACAAGTACAATGCTATAATTGGGTAGATTTTTCAAAGTAGAATGTTGTAATGGAAAGAAATAGAAGTAGTTTGTTATAGGGATATATTCAGAAAACTCCTTATATTTTGATCCTGTATTCGATTAAGCCCTAATTGTTTTTTTTATTTAATTAAGTCCCAACATTTTGTTAAATGTTTACAATTTTGGATAGTAGTTGATTATGCCGTTTTTATATTTTTACAACTAATAATGTATAGGGTCAAAATGTAAGAACTTAATTGAATAAAAACTGAAAATTCAACTCTAAATTGTTAAAAAGGTCAAAATGTAAGGACTTTAATGAATATTTCCTTTTTATATATACATCCAAAATTGAAAACATTTAACAAAATGTTGGGACTTAATTGAACAAAAAAACAATTAGGGCTTAATCGAATATAGGGTCAAAATATAAGGAGTTTTCTGAATATATCCCTTTGTTATAATATATAAATATAAGAGTTTAATTTGCTATTTCTTATTGGAAAACAAGGATGAACAATTAAAGATGTTAATGATAGAGGGCAAACCTGGCAAATTTCTATCTGTTTCATCAACTCCTGGTTCTTATTTTGAAGATCATCCACCATTGAAGCTTTTGCCAAAGCAACCTGCACAGTTCTCTCAGCTTCAAGTAGAGCAGCCTCTTTTGATTTAGTTAATCGATCTAATGCTTTATTGTCATCCTGCAGCTTAGCAATCTGGAATCCAAAAAATGTAAAAGACGTAAATACCCTCCTCGTCCTGATTATCAGATATAGTTGCATAGAAGGCAAACCTCTTGTCGAGTGAGTTTGAGTTCAGCTTCTAATGGTGCAAGGATGGCCTCAATTGGAGGCATATCATCGTCTTTTTGAGCGGCATGAACCCTTCGAAGAGTGGCTTCTGCTGCAAACTGAGCTGCCATTGATGCTTTCTTCTCATCGTTGATTTTCTTGATTTCAAGAGTCTACATGGCATAAAAGTGAATCTATCAGGTTTGAAGATATAATGGTAAGAATAAAGAAATGGTAGAGATAGAAGTGATTCGGTCAATACTTTGGTATCGAGAAGAGATTCGGTCAACTTCAGCTTCTCATCCACCTTTGATAATTCTTCGGTTAGCTGAGGTTACAGAGCAAGATTTTGTCAGATTAAACTCCAACTACAACATATACCGCAAAAGAATCAATAACAAACAGATTGAATCCTGTGAGTGCAAGTTTTGAATAAAGAAAATACAATAGAATATGAATATCGGACTGATATTTAACAATATAAGCAAAAGAGAAACCTACAGGCTACATCAAACCAAGCTAATTGAAAAATGAAACAGCAGCTGAAGCCAACAAGCATTCGAATTCAAACAATTAAGTATTTCCACAGTGTGTCCAATAAATTTAGAAAATGCATATGGAACTAGATAAAGAAAATCGTAACCTCTTCAACAGCTTTCTCTCTTAGGCGTTCAGACAGCCTGAGCGCCTTGATCTCCGCTTGTGCTTCGCTTAATTCTCGATCCTTATCTGCAGAATAAGCAAGCAAATCCCCGCCGGTGAGCTTAATAGTTCAAAAGTATATCAAATCAAGCTGCTAGAAAACTAGTTACTCCATAAGGATCAATTCACATTACTCACCTCTAACTTCGTTTTCCAGCCGATTGAGCTCGAGCTTCACCGGATCCGAACCATGGAGCAGATTTATAAAGTCATCAGTGTCTAAGCTCGGCCTCCTCGAACTCCTCCTACGACTAGTCAAACCGGAACCCCTCCCCCCTCCTTCCTTAAAAGAGCCTGACACCGTCATCGGCGTCACCTCAGCCATCGGGGGCCGTACATTGCCGCCGCTGTACTCTCCTCCGCGCAACATATCCGGCATGTCCGTCATCCCTACCACACCACCACCGCCGGACACATCCTCCATCACTCGGATCTGAACTCAATCACACATAAATCAACTCGAAATGAAAGCCTTAATCCTTTAGGGTTTCTCAAACATACATACAGATTACAGTGTAGTAGAGTTGCATGTATGTTTATATATAGATATAAATACAGGTTTTCGTGTATATTAGTTAGAAAGAGACAGAGTGTGTCAACTAGGTGAAGAATGGAATGCTTGTTTGGATTGGAATCACTCAGATCTCCGAACTACTTTCTCTCTCCAGAAGAATGTGCGATTTGAATGTGGGAAGGAATAGAGTTCTCTCTCTCTTAAAACGTATTTAAATATTTACACTTTCTTACACGACGATGCATTTATTACCAAAATAACGTTCCGTTAAAATCTGAATATCTTCGAAAATCAAAATAAGGTTAATGCTGATTTTAGCATAACTAATTATTTGATTTCTTAGGGCCAATAACAAAAATGATCGAAAAGGGAAGTGCTATAAAATAAAACAATTTTCAATATGGGTTAATAATACAAAAGCCATTGTAGTTAGGGTTAAATGTTGAAAAAACCATTCTTGATTTTTTTGGGGCGTTAAAGCCCTTCTTGATTTGAGAAATGTCACAAAAGCCATTATGGTTAGGTCTAAGTGTCAAAAAAGCCATTCCATATTCTTTTAGGGTATTAAAGCCCTACTTGATTTGGGAAACAGACACTATAGCCACTGTGATTATGATTAAGTGTTAAAAAAACCATTACTGATTAAATATGTATATAAACTTACACCTGCATACCAGTATTGGTTCTATGACACCCATATGGAATATATCAAGATTCATGGATCTAAGTCATCTATGTAGTCAGTTATAGATGGTATGTAGGCGAAAGTTTAAATACATATTTAATCATGAATGACTTTTTAACACTTAGGTGGTGTTGTTTTTTAAGAGGTAAGCAGAGAAAGCAAACTTATTTTGAATCATATCAAAGCATTAGAGAAGCACGAATGGAACAGCTAAATGGTCTACAATCTGCAGACCATATCTGCAGACATCTGCAGAAAAAGAGGTGAACCAAATGTCTGCAATCTGCAAGAAAAAGACTGTTTGTTTTTTTAAAGTCTGCAGAGTACTAAAATAAAATAAATTATTTATCAAATTATATATTTTTGTATATCTAACCTTTTATTTTGTCAGTAACTTTTTATCAATAATCATCTATAATTTATATAAAAAATACTTTATTTTTAAAGTTAGAAGAGGTTAGAAGACGCAAAAAGACTTTGGTCCATGTCTGCGAGAAGAAGAGGGCGTGCAGACCTTTTTAGGTATACGGTCTTCTAAAAAACAACTAGTCTGCAAAGGCAAACATCTGTGCACCGTCTACAGGCTGCAGACAAAATAGGTCAAGAAGATCTATAGACAAAAAACAAACACCCCCTTAGCCTTAGCCAGAATAGCTTTTGTGCCATTTTCCCAAATCTGAAGGGCTTTAATGCCCTAAAAAATCTATAATTTTTTTTAACACTTAGTCCTAACCATAATGGCTTTTGTGACATTTTTCCAAATCATAAAGGGCTTTAATGCTCTAGAAAAATCATAAATGGCTTTTTCAACATTTAGCCCTAACCACAATGGCTTTTGTGTTATTAACCCTTTTCAATATTATAGAAAACTAGGCGAATGTTTACACGTTACGCAGTAAGATATTACGTAGTCCAAATATTAATAGATATATTGTCAAAAGTAATGAATTTATTGTCATTAACTATGGACAAAACTTCATAAATGGTCCCTGTGGTTTCAGAAGATATCGACTTTAGTCCCTAACTTTCAAAAACATTAAGGATAGTCCTTGTGGTTTGATAAATTTTCATAAATGGTCCCTCCGTCAATTTTGGTTGTTAAATACTTAACGGATAAGGGCAAAATTGTCTTTTCCCATTTATAAATATTATTTTTTTCTTTTTTATTTTTGTATACCCTAAATACCCTAAACCGCCTCTCTTGTCTCTTTCCCCCTTACACGCTACTACTTCCATCATCCCTTCCGATCACCACTTCCCCACTTCCGGTCATCTTCTCCGACCACGTCTCCGGTCGTCTGCGACCATCGCTGCTCCTCCACTACGCTCTCTCCCTCGATTTCGCACCAGCCAAACCACCGCCTCGCCTGCCTTTTCCCTCTCACACCGCCGCACCGTTGAATCCCGTCCGACACGATCTCAACCCACCTCCATCCTTACTCCCTTCATCTCTCCTGCCTCCCCGTCAGGCGAAACAGAAGCCCACCCAAAACTCAGCTGGAAAGGAAGAATCGAACGGCGATCTCACATAGAATCAGATGAAGAAAGGAATCGAACGGCGGTCTCGCACCAGCCAAACCACCGCCTCGCCTGCCTTCTCCCTCTGGTGCGCCTCTCGTTCTCAAACGGCGATCTCACACATACACACACATAGGGTATTTTTATTTATGAAATTTTTAAGATGGTTGGTATTTGGTGGCATGCAGAATCTATTGTATGCTCCAATGGGGGAGTTTTTGATCTTGCAGCCAGATGCAAAAGTGTCTCCAATGTTGGATTAGGTGTCTAAGTCATGACTAATAATTAGTATTTACCTAATTAATAGTAGCAAAGTCCATTTGGGTTGCCCTCATAGCTGGAGGATTGGTAGAAAGTTAAGTAGAGAGAAAAGTTGATTTATTATGTGATTAATAAATCAATAGGAATAAAAGAAATAGTTTGTTAATATGTTAAAGTGATAATATATTAATTAGAAACTATATTAATTGATTAATAATTAATCATGAATTAATTGGATTAATTTCTGTAGCATTAATTAGATTCATCAGGAGGACAGGGGTTAAAGTTGTTCAAATTCAATAGTTGAATTAACACGCGCGGCGCGCCAATGTATAGGTCGCGGTGCGCGTATGAATAATCCGGAAAATGGCTTAGAGATTGGGTTTATCTCTGTTTGAAAGTCAAACGAGGTTTATCTCTAAGGGTCATTTGGTTGCCTATAAATAGGGACCCCTGGACCTCATAATCAGTTGCTAATTCCTCTCAATCTCTCTAGAATTTCGTGACCTATCCCTCCTGCTCCATGGGTGTGATCTCATTTGAGGCAGGACACTTGTGCTGCTTAGCTTCAAGATAAAACTAAAGGTTAGTTTTTCTGATTTATTTCTTTTGTAATTTTTATTTGGCCTTTTAGGAAATTAGTTACATGTTCAAAGTAAGAAAACATAGATCCTATCTAGGTTGCATGTGAACTTAGAGTTTTAGTTCATAGATTTGCAGAAAACCTTTCAGTGGTATCAGAGCCAGGTTGTTTTATTGTTGAATTGTTGTAATAGTTTTTCCTTGAATTTAGGGTTTTATTGTTTCTAAAACCTTAATGGGGCAAATCGATTTTAGGGTTAGGGTTTTTGAAACCTTAGCCCCTCCCCTTGATAATTTCGAAATTTACATAGGGTTTAGAAGGCTTTCTACTTTTGGTAACTTTAATTGGTTAATTAAATGGATAACCTTAAACCCGTTTTGTTTGAATTTCGATAATTAGGGGTTTAAGATAGGTTTAAATTAATTTGATTAATTTGTGATATCTATCTACATTTGAATTAATTTATTTAATTGTTTAATTAAAAGATAATTCAAGGGATTTAATTTAATTTTAATATAATGGTTAAATTTCGAAAATTAAAGGATAAATCCTAAATATTTTAAAAGGTTTAAAATATCTAGATTTAACTAATTTAATTAATAGTTTAATTAAAAGATAAATTAAATCAAATTTAAAGGTTTAATTTAATTTCAAATTTAATAGTTAAATTTCAGGAAATTAAAAGGTAAACTAGGAATATTTTAAATGGTTTAAAATATATCTTATATATATTATTAACAGTTAATACTATATGTATAAGATAAATTGGTTAGTCAAATCAATAGTAGGCCTCATTCACAAAGCTGATCTGTAAAGTGGGTATAAGGAGACTGTCTATAAAATGACAGTCTAATGGGTGTTCACTCTCACCCACCGCTCGCCTGATCAGTGGAGGGTCGTTAGCCGAACGGGTTTGATAGGACCGCTTAATCATTAAAAATATAATGATCAAAGTACTAGAACACTTTACAAAATTCTCAATCTAGTTACTTTAGGAAAAATGTGAATTGGATGCTAATCCATGAAATTGCATATTGCACTTTATGAAACGTTGGTGGAGCGTGTGTGGTTTACCGTCACACCAATAGGGGTTCATAAAGAGTGGCAATGGGTTTCTCGGGTGTTATCATTGTTGATGGAGCGTGTGTGGTTAACCGGCACATCAATTTGAGATGGTAATTGACCTCGAGAGTACCAAGCTAATTTACATGGTTATTCACACCCGGTTTGTGATCCTCGGCATCCCAGTCACAAACGCTGGGGCATATCTGAGATTAAACATGTCATTGAACAGTTCAATGAATCTCACAGATCTAGGAATTTCATAAGACTGAAATTGATAAATGTTATCTACCTTAATGACCACTATGTTGTGATTACGGCATCCCTCTTCACAGCATAGTTGGGGTATTTTGGATCTTAGCCTTGTTAAATAACAAATTGGGTAATTATTTAAAAGGATTAATTAAACTAATAAATTCAAATTTTATATATGTCTGAATAAAGTGTCATTCTCCTCCTTCCCCTCCTTCACCCATTTCTGAGAGCTTCAGAAAGCACCTGTTAAATATGGTAAGGCTGACCGACCTTGACTATGTTGAAGGGTTTCTAGCAAACAATGAACACAAAATACCTATGGTTCACATGCAACCGTAGAAAGATCTATGTTTTCTTCTATGAATATAATAAACTAAAACCTAAAGGCCAACAATAATTACTAAAGTTTAAATCAGAAGAACCAACCTTAGAATCTTGTTCTTGAAGCTAGCAGCAAAAGTATCCTGCCTCAAATGCAAGTCACACCCAAAGCAATAGAGAAGACAGTCCAGCAGAGTTTATCTGGTGAAAGTGGCGCGAATAATGGGGAGCCAGAGGGTTCCTTTTATAGCCTCCTAGGGTTACACCTGAAACCCTAAGGAGCCTCCAAGTGGGCAAGCCTGTTGACCACTTGGACCAGATCCCTAAACCCTAATTAGGGTTTTCGCCAACCCTAGAGAAGCCTCCAAGGGTGGCGCCACTTTTGGCCCCTGGACTTCTCTTTGCCAGTTATTCAACTATTGAATAAATACAAACCAGTCCTCACACTTTTAATTAATTAATTTAATCACTAAATTAAATCCAATTAATTCTAGATTAAATCTCAATTAATTATTATAGTTTCTAATTAATATATTAACACTTAAATAGATTAATAAACCATTTAATTAATTCTATTGATTTATTACACAATTAATAAATCAACCTTTTACTCTACTGAACTCTATCCTGACCTCCAGCTATGAGGGCAACCCAAATGGACTTTGCTTCAATTAACAAGATAAATATAAATATAAAGTCATGGCTTAGACACCTAATCCAACAGTCTCCCACTTGGATAAGTCTATGACTTTAATTTATCTTCTGATTAATAAACAACCTGCAGCTTCCAAGAAACTGCTGCCGAACTCTGACCCAGTCAGTTCTGTCCATAGATAAGTGATCATATGACCCTTCGTCCAACAAGATATTTTCAGACACGAGACATGGATTGAGATCAATCTCTGTCCGATACTCTGTTTCCCGATTTCCGATTCTGCTTATGACTTTCGGACTTCTAATTGAACACATCAATTTAGTCCAGGCTGGCCAGCACTTAAGTCAACTTCAAAATCATCGAGAGGCCTACAGATATCTGTTTCCCATCAGGGTCAAGGAACGAATAAGCTTCGACTCATATGGTTGTGTCTTTTATTTACCAAATCGTACACAACAATGCGTTTGTAACATCGAGTTACCGATGCGTTTTCGCATTGTCAATGCACAACTGATTCGTAAATTTCAACTCATATGTCTCTGCTTCAAGATCATACGATATTATCGTCTCAACATTGCTCGTGATGTAATCCATGAAGCAATCTGTTGAGCGCGGGTTTATCCAATACTCAAATCTCTATTTCTAAGTAGTCATGAACGTTGTAGCAGTCTTACTGCAATGTCTAACTCCTTAGACAATCTACAAACCAATTCATGACAGTCTTCGTTCATACTTACTCCCGAAAAATATGAGCGACTGTGGTCCTTTTGAATAATCAAATTATTCGGGAAGTGAAACATGCAAAGACGAAACTTAAAATCTGACTGGTAGCTACTATTGCTAATTACCAAGTCTCCACGAGGTAATCACCAAGTCGGATTTTGCATAAAACTATTATCGGTTTCTAGATTTCTTTTAAACTATTTAATTCGTGTTATGTATCTATGTCTACTTGACCTTTCACTCTTTCTATGTATTCAAATGTTACACATTTATACACTTTATCCGATCGGATATCCTTCCGATGATATTTCAATTTTGGTCATACCGTCATTCTCACTAACAACTCCATTCTATGTACTGTGACTTTCCATGGTACTCGGGATATGACTGCACCCTAAGACTATTTCGAGGTGTTACGATGTGCCGGTGAGCCACACACGCTCTATCGGAATGCCAACGAAATTCTTTAACCATTAAGTCCTTATTTGAAAAAACTCTTTTCAAAATGTTATCAACATTCACCCCTAATCAATTTCCAATGATTTCTCACGTATGTACAGAATCCATTAAGTATTCCCAGCCAGGTCATATCCTGAATCTGACTCAGTATGCTCTAAGCGTTAAGTTATCAAGACATGTTCATGACACTTCTGATCGATCCAAGAAACTTGTTGGATTCGATCTAGTCCTATTCCAAACCCTTTGGAATCTTAGGATTAGTTGCAATCCTTGTGTCACGACTTTCAATAAATATTTCCTTTCGGAGACTCTTTTCCATGCATCTTGAATCTTATCAAGATCATGCTTACTATGGCTAGGTCTATACCGATGAGAACATATATCTGATATATGTCAATGGGTTATGTGAGTATATTGCACCTTTCATACCTCTCATGCCAAATCACCACACTTTGCAATGACAGGAAACTCCTTTCCTGAGCTATGCATCTTGAGTCTCATCAAGATCATTTTGGCAGAGTTTCGATCTATCTCATAGACGTTTATAACCACCTGAGTATGCCGTATCTCTTTTTAAGTCTTTCATAGCGATCCGTCTCTTAACACCAAGTCATTACACTTTGTAATGAAAAGAGACGTTTCCTAGAAACAATATGTAACACACATATGGAGATAGATAACAGCAACACTCCCACTGGCTTTGACACAGTTATGGACTATCCACAAAATCCAGAGCTTTTGGCACATTTTGAGAATCCAAACCTTTCTGACATCTTAATGGATATCTCTCAGCTCATTCTCAAAATCCAATCCTTTGGCACATTTTGAGAATCTGAATATCCTTTCTAGCGAGATGCCCGCGGGGAAATCTCGGGCCCATGTACCTTTATACTGGCATATTCTTTGTGAGTCCCTATTAGTGTGCCGGTGATCCACACACGCTCCACTAACGACTTACAATATGCAGTGTCCTTTCGGATTTCATCTTCTATTGAGAGTGCTTCTCTCGGAGTCAATTACTTGACTCTGAGTATCGTCTCACTCAACCAGATGTTCTGAAAGTACATTTCTGTCCATGCTGCTTTCTTTTGATGATTCAATTACCCCCACTGGTTTTTAGACCAGGTGTAAAATCAATCAAAATGTCACATAGACTGTATCTCGTCCTAAGGTTCTCTTAATTGGCAGCAATCGGGCTCACCAATGCTTCCAAGTAGTCGGATTGTAAATCCGTACCAACTATAGTGTTTCACCACTATTCGGTATGTCACCCCGATCATAACTACTTATGACGGTGATCAATACTACTGGTCAAGAGAAGATTATGTCAGTATTAAAACAGAAATCTGATTTCTGCTCTAAGCCTAATGATGACTAAAGATTCTTTCACTTGGGTAATCCTGAACTCATTCAGGACTGTCCCAACTCCCACTGTTTCCTTGGAACATGAGTTCTTTCTAAAAGAGCTCTTTCTCTTCCAGGTACAACGGGATAGCCAGTGAAACGACATTTCTGATTAGGTTCGGGCTGGTCATGAGGTTCGGACGAACACTACAAGACCCTGGACCTTTAATGTACAAGTGGGACAATCTCAGCTTTACATTTCAGACAGTGTCTGCAAAACCTACTTAGTCGAAGGATGTGGTTGGAATATGGTCTGACTGGTTTAGTATTCAATTTATTGGAAACTAATTGGCAATGTATCTCATACATTGAGGATCGAACTGTTTCGACCAATGCTCCATCATCTTCCCTAAGACACATTATAACTATTAATGTTCTTGGAAGAGAATAACTGTGAAACATTTTCCCAGATTATGTTGTCACTCAGGTTCTGCGGATCTTGTACTTCCTTTGATGTCCTTGACCGATTCAAGGGTTCAATCCAATCGCTTATTCTGATAAGCAAAGTCATATTCGTCATACCGAATGACAAATATCGTGAAGTACAAACAATTGTGTTCAATTTGAAGATTCGAGCAATACACAGCAACTGATGTGTTTGTTGCTCCTAATCTCAACGTCTTTTACATCTCTATGTAAATTTATGACTTTGTTAATTATGTTCAAGACTTGCGATCTTCAGTTGACTCTAAGTCAGCTGATTCCAAAATCCTATCCTTTGGATCTTTGGGTGATTCATTTCTTGCCACATGTGCTTTATGAAGAACTTAATCATCATTCAACTCTAAGTCAAGTGATTCCAAAGTCCTGTCCAACTGGATCTTTGGTTGATTCATTTCTTCACACATTAAGAACTCAATTCATCAAGTGACTCTAAGTCAAATGATTCCAAAGTCCTGTCCAACTGGACCTTTGGTTGAATTGATTCTTACAACATTTATCTTAACAATCATAAGGGACACAATTCTTAAAATCCAAACACTTTGGATGTATCAATATTCAAGTTATTACTAATCATGCATTCAACACAATCATACAACATTTCAAGGATATTTCAAACAACATGTGTTAAAAGAAAATTTGACAATTTTATTAAAACAAAATCCTTGAACAATGTATTATATGATAGGCAATGTCATACGCATCTGATAAGCTAATAACATGATTTCAACATCTAACTAAACTCTAAAACTGCATGAGCTTCAGATCCAATCTGAATATGCTCCTATGCAACAACATCCCACATCCTACAGAGTCCATGCATACAGAGCAAATGTGAGAAACACATACTGTATCAAGCAACTAAGGATCAGGTGTTCTGAGTTTTAAGATATTCCTGAGTTGCCAAACTGTTCGGCTTCGGAGCATTTTCCAATCTTTCCGTGACTGTGTCCTACCCTGTGGATTCCCAGTTTGAAACATCGAGGAACCGATCCAGACGATCTGGATCATTTCTTGATGTGTCCTATTACTGGACTCAATCCTGAAGCAGCTGAATCAATGGAACTATGCTTCTCTATGAACGACTCATACAGAGTCAACATTGAATGCACATCCATGATTGTCTTATCTGGTTTCCCTTCCTGTACATCAGGATGAACGGATCAGCGAGTCGAGCTAATGCTTTAACTCCCGATCAAAAGGGGACCAAATTTATACAGTTCACCTATGTGTCTCTCAGTCTTGAGAACATGTGAACGGGTGCTACTTCCTACACACTTCAAACTCTTTGAAGATCTTAGCTCGTCCTTTCTCAACCAGTTCATGGAACTTTTCCACAACTAGCTGTGTTAACTTATCTGACCCCAGAAATTCTAAATTCCTGTGGAACTCGGGGTCAATGATCAATAGTATTAGGTAACGAACTTTCCTTGACTTAACAATCAAGGAGTCATGCTCATCACAAGCTACTGTGTGATGTCATGCTTTGGGGAGCGGACACTCAGTCAGATATGGCTTGCCAGCAAAACAGAGAACTATTCTCTATTTATGAAGCCATACCATATAGTTAAGGCCAGTCAGCCTTTCCATATTTAGCAGGTGCTTTCTGATGCTCTCAGAAATGGGTGAAGGAGGAGAGGAAGGAGAATAGACACTTGATTCAGACATCTACAATAAACAGAATTTTATTAGTTTAATTAATCCTTTTTAAATAATTACCCAATATACTATTTATAAAGGCTAGGACCCAAAATACCCCAACTATGGTGTGAAGAGGGATGCCGTAATCACAACATAATGGTCATTAAGGTAGATAATACACTTATCAATTTCATCTTATGAAATTCCTAGATCTGTTGAGACACATTGAACTATTCAATGGCATGTTTAGTCTCGGATGTGCCCCACTGTTTGTGACTGGGATGCCGAGGATCACAAACTGGGTGTGAATAACCATGCAAATTAGCTTGGTACTCTCGAAGTCAATTGTCATCTCTAATTAACGTGCCGGTTAACCACACACGCTCCGTTAATAATGACAAAATCGAGAAACCCATTGCAAGTCTTTGTGAACCCCTATTGGTGTGCCGGTTAACCACACACGCTCCACCAATGTTTCACAAATTGCAATGTGCAATTTGATGGATTAGCACTAATTCACATTTTTAAACTTAAAGTAACTAGATTGGGATTTGTTTGAGGTTCTAGTACTTTTAATTATAGCATTATACTTTTAAGAGGCTTAGCGGTTCTATCAAACCCGTTCGGCTAACGACACTCGACTGACCAGGAGAGCGGTGGGTAAGAGTGGATACCCATTAGACTACCATTTTATAGGCAGTCGCCTTATACCCTCTTTATAGGACAATTTTGTGAATGAGGCCTACTAACGGTAAGACTAACCAATTTTCTTATATATAAATAATTAACTTTTAATCATAAATATATAAGATATATTTTAATCTTATTAAAATATTTTAGATTTAATTTTCTAAGAATTTTCGAGAATTTTACATGTATTTTTCGAAAATTTTAATTAAATCTTTAAGCTGATTTAATTTATCCTTTAATTAACAATTAATTAAATTAATCAAATCTAATAAGGGAATCACAAAAATTAATCAAATTAATTTCCTAACCCTTATTCCCTAATCTCGAAAATAGCATGCCAAGAATAAGGGGTTCCAGTGATTTAATTATCAAATAATTACCAAAAATAACACCCAACTTATAAAAGGCAAGTAAATCAAGCAATTAAGGGAGGGGACCAACTGGGTGGCGGCTAGGGTTAGGAAACCCTAGCCAAAAACTCGAAATTAACATGCAAGGAATAAAGGTTCAAGTTATTCAGAAGATCTAGTTACCAAAAATAACAACCAAGTATTCTAGGCAGCATGCAATTCGCAGATAAGGCAAGGGAGGCTAGGGTTTTTGAAACCCTAGCCACCATGGACGAAAATATGGCCTCCCAAGGGGTAATTTTCAAAAACCCCATGATCACATAAACAATTTATATCAAATTCATAAGCAAACAAGCCTAAGCTCTGATACCACTGAAGGGTTTTCTAGCAAACAATGAACACAAAATACCTATGGTTCACATGCAACCCTAGAAAGATCTATGTTTTCTTCTATGAAGATAATAAACTAAAACCTAAAGGCCAACAATAATTACTAAAGTTTAAATCAGAAGAACCAACCTTAGAATCTTGTTCTTGAAGCTAGCAGCAAAAGTATCCTGCCTCAAATGCAAGTCACACCCAAAGCAATGGAGAAGACAGTCCAGCAGAGTTTATCTGGTGAAAGTGGCACGAATAATGGGGAGCCAGAGGGTTCCTTTTATTGCCTCCTAGGGTTACACCTGAAACCTAAGGAGCCTCCAAGTGGGCAGGCATGTTGACCACTTGGACCAGATCCCTAAACCCTAATTAGGGTTTTCGCCAACCCTAGAGAAGCCTCCAAGGGTGGCGCCACTTTTGGCCCCTGGACTTCTCTTTGCCAGTTATTCAACTATTGAATAAATACAAACCAGTCCTCACACTTTTAATTAATTAATTTAATCACTAAATTAAATCCAATTAATTTTAGATTAAATCTCAATTAATTATTATAGTTTCTAATTAATATATTAACACTTAAATATATTAATAAACCATTTAATTAATTCTATTGATTTATTACACAATTAATAAATCAACCTTTTACTCTACCGAACTCTATCCTGACCTCTAGCTATGAGGGCAACCCAAATGGACTTTGCTTCAATTAACAAGATAAATATAAATATAAAGTCATGGCTTAGACACCTAATCCAACATATGTGATATGGCTTTGCAAATAGAGAATGGTTCTTAGTTTTGCTGGCAAACCATATCTAACTGAGTGTCCGCTCCTTATTCTACCAAAGCATGGCATCGCACAGTAGCTTGTGATGAGCATGACCCATTGACTATTAAGTCAAAGGAAGTTCGTTGCCTCAGGCTATTAATCATTGACCCCGAGTTCCGCAGGGATTTAGAATTCCTAGGGTCAGATAAGTTAGCACAGCTGGTTGAGGAAAGGTTCCAAGAACTGGTTGAAAAAGGAACGAACTAGGATCTTCAAAGAGCTTGAAGTTGCAAGCTAGAAGGAAGTAGCACATGTTTGCGTGTTCTCATGATTGAGGGATACATGGGCAAATTGTATGAAATTGGGTCACCCCTTGTGATCGGGAGTTAAGCATTAGCTCGACTCGCTGATCTGTTCATCCAGATGAACAGAAAGGGTAACCAGATAAGACAATCATGGAAATGCATTCAATATCGACTCAATATGAGTCGTTCATGGAGAAGCATAGTTCCATTGATTTAGCTGCTTCAGGATTGAGTCCAGTATTAAGGCGCATCAAGAAATGATCCAGATCGTCTGGACCGATTGTTCGATGTCTCAAACTGGGAATCCACAGGGTGGGACACAGTCACAGAAAGATTGGAAAAATGCTCCAAAGCCAAACAGGTTGGCAACTCAGTAATATCTTAAAAACTCAAAACACCTGATCCTCATTTCCTTGATACAGGATGTGTTTCTCACATTTGCTCTGTATGCACGGACTCTGTAGGATGCGGCATGTTGTCGCATAGGAGCATATTAAGATTGGATCTGGAGCTCGTGTAGTTTTGGAGTTAAGCTAGATATTTGTTCGTGTTATTAGTTTATAGATGCATATGACATTGTTTCGCATAATACATCGTTCTGAGGATAATTTTGGTTTAATAAAATATTTTATTTTAAAACATGATTATTTCAATTATCCTCGAAATGTTATGTGAATGTGTTGATGACGTAAATGGTAATAACTTGAATGTTGATACATCCAATGGGATTGGATTTATGAATTGTGTTCCTTATGATTGTTAAAGTGAATTTTATGAGAATCACTTCAACCAAAGGTCCAGTTGGACAGGACTTTGGAATCATTTGACTTAGAGTCACATGATGAATTGAGTTCTTAATAAAATCAGTTGTTGCAAGAAATGCATCACCCAAAGATCCAATCGATAGGATTTTGGAATCAACTGACTTGGAGTCAGGTGATGATTGTCTGTCTTGAATAATATTAACAAAGTCATAAATTTACATAGATATGTAAAAGACCTTAAGGTTTTGAGCAACATACACATAAGTTACTGTGTATTGCTCGAATCTTCGAACAGAACATAATTAGTTATACTTCATGATAATTGCCAAATAGTTTGACAAATATGGCTTCGCTTATCGGAATAAGCGATTGATTGGAACCTTGAAGTGTTCAAGGATTTCAAAGGAAGTGTAAGATCAACAGAACCTGAGTGACAACATAGACTGAGAAAATGTTTCACAGTTTATCCTCTTCCAAGAACATTAATAGTTATAATGTGTCTTAGGGAAGACGATGGAGCATTGATCGAAATAGTTTTGATCCTCAATGTATAAGATACATTTCCGATTAGTATTTCAATGAATTAAATATTCAAACAGTCAAACCGCAGAAACCATATTCCGACCATATCTTAGACTAAGTAGGTTATGCCAACGCTGTCTGAAATGTAAAGCTGGGATCGTCCCACTGGTACATAGAAAGTCCAGGGTCATGTAGCATTCGTCTGAATCTCATGACAAGCCTGAAACTGATAAGCGATGTCGTTTCATTGGCCATCCCGGTTATCCTTTGAAAGAAGAGTCCTTTTAGAAAGAGCTCATGTTCTAAGGAAACAGTGGGAGTAAGAATAATTTTGAAGGAGTTCAAGGATTGGCCAAGTGAAAGAACCTTTAGTCACCACTGGGCCTTGATACAGGATGTGTTTCTCATATTTGCTCTGTATGCATGGACTCTGTAGGATGCGGGATGTTGTCGCATAGGAGCATATTCAGATTGGATCTGGAGCTCGTGTAGTTTTGGAGTTAAGCTAGATATTTGTTCGTGTTATTAGTTTATAGATGCATATGACATTGTTTCGCATAGTACATCGTTCTGAGGATAATTTTGGTTTAATAAAATATTTTATTTTAAAACATGATTATTTCAATTATCCTCGAAATGTTATGTGAATGTGTTGATGACGTAAATGGTAATAACTTGAATGTTGATACATCCAATGGGATTGGATTTATGAATTGTGTTCCTTATGATTGTTAAAGTGAATTTTATGAGAATCACTTCAACCAAAGGTCCAGTTAGACAGGACTTTGGAATCATTTGCCTTAGAGTCACATGATGAATTGAGTTCTTAATAAAATCAGTTGTTGCAAGAAATGCATCACCCAAAGATCCAATCGATAGGATTTTGGAATCAACTGACTTGGAGTCAGGTGATGATTGTCTGTCTTGAATAATATTAACAAAGTCATAAATTTACATAGATATGTAAAAGACCTTAAGGTTTTGAGCAACAGGCACATAAGTTACTGTGTATTGCTCGAATCTTCGAACAGAACATAATTAGTTATACTTCATGATAATTGCCAAATAGTTTGACAAATATGGCTTCGCTTATCGGAATAAGCGATTGATTGGAACCTTGAAGTGTTCAAGGATTTCAAAGGAAGTGTAAGATCAACAGAACCTGAGTGACAACATAGACTGAGAAAATGTTTCACAGTTTATCCTCTTCCAAGAACATTAATAGTTATAATGTGTCTTAGGGAAGACGATGGAGCATTGATCGAAATAGTTTTGATCCTCAATGTATAAGATACATTTCCGATTAGTATTTCAATGAATTAAATATTCAAACAGTCAAACCGCAGAAACCATATTCCGACCATATCTTAGACTAAGTAGGTTATGCCGACGCTGTCTGAAATGTAAAGCTGGGATCGTCCCACTGGTACATAGAAAGTCCAGGGTCATGTAGCATTCGTCTGAATCTCATGACAAGCCTGAAACTGATAAGCGATGTCGTTTCATTGGCCATCCCGGTTATCCTTTGAAAGAAGAGTCCTTTTAGAAAGAGCTCATGTTCTAAGGAAACAGTGGGAGTAAGAATAATTTTGAAGGAGTTCAAGAATTGGCCAAGTGAAAGAACCTTTAGTCACCACTGGGCCTTGACCAGGAATCAGATTCCTGTTAAACCTGAACATACCCTCTCTTCGCTTGACGTGTAGTTTTGGTCACCGTCATAAGGAGTTATGATCTGGGTGACATACCGATTAGTGGTAAAACACTAAAGATGGTACGGATAAGTAATCCGACTGCTAGGAAGCATTGGTGAGCCCGGTTGCTGCCAAATAAGAGAACCTTAGCGCGAGACACAGTCTATGTGATAGTTTGATTGATTTTACAACTGGTCTAGGAACCAGTGGGAGTAATTGAATCATCAAAAGAAGGGAACATAGAAATGTACTTACAGAACATCTGGTTGAATGAGTCATCACTTGGGGTCAAGCAATTGATTCCGAGAGAGGCACTCTCAATAGAAGATGAAATCCGAGAGGATTCTAAGTGGCATAGTGTGAGTCGTTAGTGGAGCGTGTGTGGTTTACCGGCACACTAATACAGACTCACATAGAGCATGCCATTACAAAAGGTACATGGCCCCGGGATTCGTCCCATGGGCATCTCGCAAGAAATGATATTTGGATTCTCAAAATAGGCCAAAAGGTTTGGATTTTGTGAATAGCCTGGAAGATTTCCTTTAATATGTCGGAAAGGTTTGGATTTCGGTTTCGCAAAATGTGCCAAAAGTTTTGGATTTTATGAATAGTACGAAAAAGTCATATAAGCGTGTCAAAGCCAGTGGGAGTATCGTTGTTATCTGCTATCACATGTATGTGGGTTACATACTGGTTTTAGGAAACGTCTCTTATCATTACAAAGTGTAATGACTTGGTGTTAAGAAACGGTTCGCTATGAAAGACTTTAAGAGATACAACATACTTAGGTGGTCGTGAAAATCTATTAGATAGATTGAAATTCTGCCAATATGATATTGATAAGATTCAAGATTCATAAACCCAGGAAAAGAGTTTCCTATCATTGCAAAGTATGATGACTTGGCATGAAAGAAATAAAGAAGGTGCAACATACTCACATAGTTCACAGACATCTATCGGATAGATGAAATTGACAGTATAGACTTAGCCATTGAGAATATGGTCTTGATGAGGTTCAAGATGCATAAGAAAGAGTCCCCGAAAGGAAATGGTTTCCGGAAGTCATGACACAAGGATTATCAGTAATATTTGGATTCCGAAAGGGTTTGGGATGAGATCACATCAGGTTCCACGAGATTCCAGGACCGATCAGAAGTGTTATGAACATATCCTGATGACTTGATGCTTAGAGCATAGTAAGTTGGATTCAAGATATGACCTGGCTGAGAATACTAAATGGATTTTGAACACGCATGAGAAATCATTGGGTAATAATCAGGGTGAATGTTTTGAAAGGAGTTTCAAATCAGTAATTGTTTACACCAGGACGTGGTGCTGTAGGACTTCATGGTTAAAGAGTTTCGTTGGTTTCTGATGGAGCGCGTGTGGTTCACCGGCACATCATGATACCTCGAAATAGTCTTAGGGTGTAGTCATGTAGACTAAAGATCCTGAGAACCATGGGCAGTCACGGTACACATCACCGGAATGGAGTTGTGAGAGAGAAAGACAAAATGACAAATTGAGATATCATCGGAAGAGTATCCAATAGGATCATCTGCAATAAAGTGTATAAGTGTTAGACACTTGGATACATAGAAAGAATGAAAAGGTCATTGAGTTAAAATAGACATAGATATAAAAGGCTTGAATTGAAAGTTTAAAAGAGAATAAGAAACCGATAATAGTTATGATAAATCCGACTTGGTGATTACCTCGTGGAGACTTGGTAATAAGCAAGTGTAGCTGCCAGTCAGATTTTATGTTTCGCTTTTGCATGTTTTACTTCCTGAATAATTGGATTATTCAAATATCCACAGTCGCTCATACTTTTAGGGAGTAAGTGTGAAGGAAGACTGTCATGAATTGGTTTGTAGATTGTCTAAGGAGTTAGACATAGCAATAAGATTGCTGCAACGTTCATGAGTACTTGGAAATGGAGATTTGAGTATTGGATAAACCCGCGCTGACAACGCCTAGTGATATTACATATTTTAGTCGTTGTTGAGCCCTATTCTTAGTGAAATTATATCATATACATCGTGGTATTCTCACTTTTCGTGCCAGTACTTGTTTGGAAGAAAATAATGAAAACATGGACCAAAAGCGTGCAAATTGGAGGATGTTTGGAGAAGAAGGCAAAATCAGGAAATTACGTACGCGCGCCGCGGAAATCAAGAAGGCGCGACGCGGATCTAAGGCGGTGGAACAAAATTCAAATGCCGATAAAACGGGAGAAGATTAGTACGCGCGCCGCGGAAACCATAATTGCGCGGCGCGGCTACGTAAAATTTGCAACGATAAATAGAGGTGTTTTCAGCCGAAAACCCGAGCAAAACCCTGGTGAAAAATCGACCGTGAAGGCTCTTTGACTCCAAGAATTCGTTTCAGCAACTACCTTTTTGGTATTTCAGGTTTTTATGTTTAATTTCTTTTAGCTTAGTAGTTAGCATTAGTGGCTAGGGTCTTTGGGAGTGACAACCACTGACCTTGAGCATTTTAGTTTACTGTTTTTCAGTGTTGGTTACTGTATTGGATGATTGGAATTCGTTTTGGGATTATAACAATCATTTGGTTACAAGTATTATTGGTTTTTCGGTGTTTGATGCTTGATATTGGATTGTGTTTGTTTGTTTGATGTTTGGTTGTTGTTTTGACCTTGATTGGACTGACTTCCTTTGCTGATTTCAGTAGCCAACTAGGTTAGCTTTCTAGGTTTGAACTTTAGCCAGTGACTGTTCAGTTGGACCTTAGTTATTGGTTTAGTTTATACCTTGGTTTATGTTTGATTGTTTGCCTTTGTTTGCTTCTGAATTAGAGATGTACTTCTGATTTCAGTAAGTGACTAGGTTTTTTTGGAGTTTAGTTTAGGTTTATGTTTGGTTGGAATTATTTCAGTTTATGTTTTCTGGGAATAGTAGTCAAAAGCTTAGGAACTAAGTCCTCTGACTATAGCGTGACACTATAGTTGGTAATCTATCACCTGACTTGACCACGTAACTCCTGCGGATCGACCCTCACTTCCACTGTGCTAAGTGAGTGTGTTAGGTTTTTCTTATTTTTGACCGCATGACGACCGCTGCGATGTCAAATTTTGGCGTCGTTGCCGGGGAGTTGTGAGCTTAAGATTAGGTGATTAGTAGGAGCTTTAGTTTCTGATTTTCTTTTGTAAGTTTCATTTGGTTAGTATTTTGCTTTTTGATATTTTTTCGGGCATGTTGCATCAATGCATGCGTACCCGCAGGGGTGAGCAAGTATCCCCTTTGCATTTTGATCCTGAGATTGAGCGAACTACGCGCAAAATCCGTGCACGTAGGCGTCACAATATCATGAGTTTTAGTAATATTAGCAATAGTCCACAGCATGTTGCCCAGGAACCCTTGGGTGAGGCAACAGGGATGTCTTTTATTCCCCCGGTTTCGAAGTTTCATTTCGGGAGCACGAGTGCTTCTGGTGGTGCAGTTTCAGCCCCTGTACCCATACCATCATGCACTCCGCCATCGATTCCACCAGTATCACAACCACAATCCACAAACCCATTCACCTCTGCCATGTCTTGGGGAGCGCCGACCCGTGATGGCACCCCAATCTCTAGACAGCAGATACCTATTTCACAACCACAACCAGTAATTTTCAAACCTCAACCTACACAACCGCAACAATACCAGCAACCTCCTCAGCAACAGTACCAATATCCAGAGATCGAGGAGAGATACGATGAGGAAGATGAAGGATGGGTTCCACCAGCGCCACAACAACCTTGGAACCGAGGTCGGGGACCTCCCAGAAGAACACAACAGCACCAACAACCACCAGGTCAGCAGGGGTATAACGATCAGCACTTCTACGGTAATCCTGCTCAACCTTTGTATTTTGCACAACCGAGAAGGCAATCGGTTGCATCACATTTCCAGCCATGGGAATATGATGACTCGTCGCCAATTTATATTCCTGACAATATTGAATCTCTAGTAGAAATAAGGCCTCAATTGTTAGGGATATTACCAGAGTTTAGGGGGTACAAGCAGGATGACCTATACAATCATTTGTATGAATTTATAGCGATTGCCAATGCTAACAACCCCAGGAATACTAATAGGAACATCTTTAGGCTTAGGTTATTCCCATTCACTCTTAAAGACAAAGCCAAATACTGGTTTACGTCTTTACCAGCAAACAGCATCACCACGTGGGACCAACTCAAGGCCAAGTTCCTACAAGAATTCTATCCGGCAAGCAAAACAACTGAGATTAGGAGGGTTATTCAGGACTTTCAGCAAAAACCAGGAGAGGCTTTCCACGAAGCATTTGATCGGTTAAAAGAGTTACTGCGATCCTGCCCACACCATGAGGTTCCCAAATGGCAGTTAGTAAAATTGTTCTTTGAAGGAGTCAGCGAAACACATCAACCAATGATAAATGCCTCGTCAAGTGGGACATTTATGTGGCAAGATCGAGAAGAGGCTTGGCAGTTCTTGGAACAATTAAGCAATGGCTCCAAAGCAAACTTTTCTACGAGAAAAACTGTAGGCACAGCAGCAGCAGTGGGAGCTGATGCTGATTGGAAGAAGGAGGTAAAAAAGGAAATAAGCGAATTAAATAAGAAATTTGACAGACTTATGTCAACGCTGTAGAATGGACCTCAAGGTCAACCACAAGGAGGTCAAGGAGGACCGAAAACTCAGAAGGTAAACCAAGTTTATGGCCAGGGTCAAGGTCAGTATAACAATGGACGACCCTACTGACCGTATAATCAAGGGCAGCAGCAGAATTACAACAACCAGAGGCAGAATAACCACCAAGGTCAATCATCAAATCAGCCTAGGTCATACCAGCCCGCAAGCAATAATGGAAATGCGAGTGGGGGTGGTAGCAACAATAATAATAGGGGGCCCGACACTGCTGTCAACAATGCCCCAGGGACGCAAGAAGACTTGGTTGCAAAAATGTATGAGATGCTTAGTGCTACTCGGTAGCAGTTGATAGTGCTTTATTTTTACAATAAAACACTATCATTAAAAGACCGTTTTATCGCATAAAGACGCTCAGAGGCACACGAAAACCGTATTTTTGTGCAACACAAAGGAACTCAAAAACTGCCTTAAAACATGCAAAATGCTTCTCTATAACAGATATGGTTCATACAGACCCGTCTAACCTACCTCGTCTGTTAAACAAATAGATCGTATTTCATATAAGAATGCATGTTTTACTAATATCCAGGCAAAAGCTCACATTCCAACGGCAGCTCCTGATGCACACCACAGACTCCCAAAAGTCTGGCAGTGATAATAGATCTACTGTCGGGTCATCACTAGCCCAAGCTAGCCATTTGTTTTCGCATAGAAAACATCTCACAAATCACGGGGAAAGCCTATTATAATGTCATTATTCTCTCAAAAGAATTATGATTAATTTGTCTTTAATCCCCAGACATCCTCACTAAAATTGCAAGCTAACGAGAGAATATCTCATTTGTTCATATACTGCACATCACGGCCCACTGCTGTGTTGCAGATGCAAATCTGCCAGAACTATGGTAATTACCATAGGAAATCCTGATAAGCTCAACATCAAAACAGGCTTATATTAACAGGTGGCTAAACATGAATTACGATTCATGTTTAACTTGAACAGAGTTCTCCGGAGCTGCTGGTGTGAGGAAAACACGAGGGATTTGTGTGCTAACTTTTATGGCTTTATTTCAGGAACAAGAATGAATCAAGACCCAAGAAACTCTGATTAAACAACCAAACCCGAGGAAGTGATGCTCCAAACAAAAGAGCAAAAATGCGAAAAACTCATAAAAGCTACAGCATTCGCGACATGACAAACCCCTGTGTCGCGACGTGACAGACCCCTGTGTCGCGACGACACTACTGGTCGCGACGCGAAGACCTTGGACGCGACAATACCAACTTTCAATCGCGAGGCTACCAACAAGACGCACTAACCAGACCAGTGGCCGACAAAAGCAGCACTAGGCCGCACCCTCGCGACGCGATGGACCCTTGGTCGCGACGCGAGCCCTGTGTTTCAGCAAGTATAAATAGCAGCCTTCTATGCACGGTTTTAGACACCAATTTACAAAACCAAGACACCAATTCACCAATTCACACAAGAACACTCTCAATCAGCTGTAATAGTTAGTTGTTTAGAAACAGTAGATTCTCCATTTCGGTGGTAATTCTAGTAGTAATTCAAGTTAATTCGAAGGGTAAAAGCACCAAGCTACATGCCGAGGAACACCAAGACTATCGACACGATCATCACTCGAATGGAAGGCTAATCTCTTCAGATTACTTCCGGTAATGTTATCATACCTTTAGGGTAACATGTTTTTACTTTGATTCCGACCAAATGTTTTACTATTGTAACTATTAAACTCTCATATCATTGAATGCAACTAGTGAATCATTTGTGTTTACTTCTACTTGTTATCATATTTTCAAGACATAGTATTATCAACTTATTATTCGTGCCTATCTCATCTAAATAACGAGTTAAGACGAATAATCGCTTAATATACTTTGTGCCCAATTAATATGATTAATAAGTTGTAATGTCACTATTATTTAGATAAAACATAATATTGCCAAACCATTGTTTGTACCTAATCTACTAAATTGTTAGACAAAGACAAACAATTGATTCAACATGTTATGTATTTACCCATCTAATAGCAATTGTTAGTAAACTATAATTATGTCAAAGTAATTATATCGGAATCATTATAGTAAAACATGCGAACCTAATTGTTGATAACTAAACCGGAAGTAATTCTTTCTCTATTTTCAAGTTACTATTTCAATATTTTTACCATCACAATCAATATTTACTTTACAACTCGTTAAAGATTAACCACTAAATCCCTGTGGACTCGACCCCGCTTGCCCTATCTACGTAGTAATAGTGGGTTATAAATTGTTTTTGATGCGTGTGACGATCGCGTTGTCAAAATGGCGCCGTTGCCGGGGATTATGTGCGCTTAATTTCTAAAGAGTTGTTTTAAAGTTATTATTATTATTATTATTATTATTTTGTGCAAACTCACTTGTTTATGCATACAAGACATAGCAGCAACAATTCACCATTGTTATTTAATCCGGAACCTGAAAGAACTATTAGAAACAATCGAATCGCAAGACGTTTATTTGGAACAATGAATTTGGACGAAGTGTTAGTAGAAGATATTCCCGATGAATCACACATACAACCTCCACAAATTGGTCCTCATAATCCCATACCACAAGCACATCCACTAAATCCTCCACAATTCCGAAACAATGGCAATAATGGTGGATATCAAGGAGACAACACCAACAATTGGAACGGCACAAATCGACACAACGGTGGCTTTCATGAAGGTAATCAATTCCAATCTCATCCTCGTTACTTTGAACAACCCAATAGACACTCTGTAGCATCTCACTTTCAACCAGGAGATTATGATGATCCTTCACCTATAATATTTCCACATGGAAATGAACATATTGTAGAAATTAAACCACAATTAATTGGAGTAATTCCACTTTTTCGCGGTTATAAAAATGAGGATACTTATAATCACTTGTATGAATTTCTTGCAATGGCTAACGCAAACACACCGAGGGAAACCAACAGAGATACCTTTAAACTACATTTATTTCCATTTACTTTAAAAGAAAAAGAAAAATATTGGTTTACATCACTTGCTCCTGGAAGTATTAATACTTGGGATCAATTGAGAACCAACTTTTTACAAGACTTTTACCCAGCTAGTAAAACAACGGAAATAAGAAAGGCAATACAAGATTTTTCGCAAAAACCCAATGAAGAATTTCATGATGCTTTTGATCGTCTTAAGGAATTACTACGATCTTGTCCGCATCATGAATTCCCTCGTTGGCAACTTGTAAGATATTTCTTTGATGGAGTAGATAACACGAATCAATCCATGATAAATGCTGCCTCGAGTGGAACGTTTATGTTGCAAGATAGTGAAAATGCTTGGAGATTTTTAGAACAATTGAGTAATGGTTCAAAAGCTAATTATTCAACAAGAAAACAAGAAAATCCAAATCAAACTGTTGCAACGATAGCACTAGATAAAACATGGAAAAATGGAGTAAAATCTGACATCATGTCTTTAAACAAAAATGTTGACTTATTGCTTACAAGCCTTGGAAAAGAGAAAGGTGCTAATGTTTTGCAGGGACAAAAGCCATGTGCAAATTGTGGAAACACTGGACACAATGTGCACAATTGCACAAAGACTCATGAAGAACTCAACCACTTAAGTGGATATGGTCAATACCATAATCCACAAAGACCATACAGACCCAACAATCAAGGAAATTTTCACAATAACAATCAGAGAGGACCGCATCAAAACCAGCATCAAAACCAACAGAGGACATTTCAACCCAACCACAGTGGAAGAGAAGAAAGTTCAAGCAGAAAAGAACCAGAAACCGAGGGAAAAAAGTTAGACAAGATAATGGAATTCATCACACAGACGTACCAGAAGACCGATACCAACACCAAAACAATCGCAGCAATGGAGAAACAAATAGCACAGCTCGCTGAACAACTTGGGAAACGAGAATAAGGAAAGTTTCCAAGCAGCACCACTGTGAATCCTTCTCACAGTCAAAGACCAGGGAAAGAACATCAAGTCAATCAAGTAAGCATTTTAAGAAGTGGAAAACAGGTCAACAATCAGGTAAGTTCTCTTCCCAATCCAACTTTAGAAGAAGAAAGTGATACTGAGGAGATCTACAATGAAAAAGAGGAAATAGAAAAAATTTTAAAAGAAAAAGAAATGAAAAATGATCAACAAAATAACATCGCACCATATCCTTCAGCCCTTGAACCATCGACCTCTAAAGACACAAAAAAGATTAAGTCGGAAGACATGTGGGAAGTCTTTTCCCAAGTCAAAATAAACATTCCCTTAGTCAAATTAATCAGAGAAGTCCCTTCGTATGCGAAATTTCTGAAAGATTTATGCATTCAGAAAAGAAAATTGAAATCGCGTCTTCCCAAGAAAGTAAACTTGACGGAATATGCAAGTTTCATAATATCCAATTCTCTTCCTCCCAAACTCATAGACCCAGGAGCACCGTTAATTTCTGTTACCTTGGGTAACATTAACATAAAAAAGGCACTCTTAGATCTCGGAGCAAGTGTCAACATTCTTCCTAGAAATCTGTTTGATCAATATGAACTAGGCAATCTAGAACATACTGATATTATTTTACAACTTACTGATAAATCCACAAAAATTCCAAGAGGAATGTTAACAGATGTTATAATCAAGGTATATGACTTCTATTACCCAATTGACTTTCTAGTACTTGACACTGAGCATACCTATAAAGAAAGTCAAGCTTCAATTATTTTGGGACGGCCATTTTTGGCAACAACAAATGCCCTAATTAATTGTAGAATGGGAGCGATGGACATGACTTTTGGAAACAGGAAACTTCAATTAAATGTCTTTAGCACATTTAATAACTCATCAACGGAGCACGAGTGTTATCAAGTTGATATGGTTGATGATTTAGTGCATCAAGCTACACCAACCATTTTACATTCTGATAAATTGGAAAGTTTTCTTACTAACAACAGGGTCGAGGATATAAAAACAAAGGAAGAATACATGATGGAAGAAGTTTTCCAAAGTCAAACACAACACAAGAGATACTTTTTATCTCGATCCAAGAAGAAAAAGAAAAACAGAAAAAGGAGGAGAACCGTTTAAAGTAAATGGACAACGGTTAAAGCCTTACGTTCAATTGGTGGATAACTCACAAGCAGTGTTTGAAAAAATTGCTTTAACTAATCAAAAAATCTAACCAATTGAACATAAGGCACTGTGTCCGGCTGAAGACGTTAAACTTAGCGCTTTTCGGGAGGCAACCCGAGAACTTTGTGGGTGTGTTCACTGCAAACCCTCATTTACACTTATGCAAAGCATAAGTGTGTAGTGTGTTGATTTGTTTGTTTTTATTTTGTTTTATTTCATAAAAACATAAAAAACATAAAAAAATTGTGTTTATTAAATGAAAGGGCACACAGGTGAAAAGAGGGGGTAAAAACAAAGTTTGAAAAAGAAAAAAAATAGACCTCTGAAGATCCCTCGCGACGTGACAAACATTTCTCGCGACCGCAAGACGAGTAAAAACGCGCACAGAATAGACAGAATTTACAGTGCTCGCGACGCGACCATTCACACCGTTGCGACGCAAAGAAGATTTGACCAGGTAAAAACCCTAGCTCTTAAGGTTAGCCGCATTTTTACCCCATATCTTCTCTCGCGACTCTCTCTCACGGCGTGGACTATTCTCAACCAAAAACTCGATTTTCTTGATTTTTTCTTGTGCAAATCATCATACAAGGTACGTATAACACTCCTCTACTCTCGATTAGAGATTCTAGATGCAAAAACATAGCAAAATCATGCGGATTTGGTCCGAATCCGAAGGGTGCGATCGGATGAGATAAACTGTTGTTATTTCCTTGAATTAATGCTTATACATGTTAGATCTAGCACCTAGGAACCTTGTTGACTTAATACATTAAGTTAAAACCTGGTTAAACGTACGAAATCTGACTGTCCCGTCCGACCGATCGCCGCTCGCGATCGCGACCACGCCAACCCTCGCGACGCGTAGCTTGAACAGGACAGGACGCGACCAGGTCGCGAAGGCTGTGCAGAAACCAATTTTTTTGCTCATTTTTGCTATTTTCTTGCGTGTAAAACCTGATTGATGATTTATATAACTTGAAAAATTGCAGATATGGCACCACGAAGAGAGCAAAGACAACAGGCAGTGCAAAGGGACGATCTCCCTATGCATCCATGGTTGCAATTTCCACAGACTCTCCCTTCTGTCAGGAAGAACTTGTATGAGTCAAATTTACAAAAACTTAGACGACGAGACGTCGAGGCAGCCCCAATACTGGACTGGAATTTTGCTAATAATGTAGGGATCACAGCAGCACTTGATCAGTACCTGATCAAGACCGATGGCACCTACACTTGTTATGCATGGAAAAACCTGCTACAGATCCGAGAGCCCAGTTATAAGGAACTGATGCTGGAGTTCTTTTCCACGGTAACCTTCGACCCGACTGAGGAGGATATGTATCAGCGGGCGGCCATTTCCTTCCGACTTGGAGGGGAAAACAGACAGTGCAGTGTTGCAGAGCTGGGATGGAGATTGGGTCTTTACCCACATGGTGAGGCCCGCTCACCCGCATTCAGACAGTATCTATCTCAATGTCTCACCGGACCGATTGAAGAACTCAGCAACACCGACTTCTGAGGGGAGATTGCTGACACCCTGTATCTTCCCGAGACTACAGTAGAGAGCGCGATCCGCTCTCCCATTCACAGATTATTAGACCGACTTGTTGCCACTTCCGTCAATCAGCGAAAAGGCAGCGAGAAGGTCCCAGCTGCAGATCTCTTCTACTTATGGTGTCTTTTGACACCTGGGAGGCACTGCAACCTCCCATACTCTCTGGCATTTTTCTTGGCCCGAAAGGCCACAGGGGCCAGGTCCTCTAGCCCCCTCTGCGGTGGCCATTTGATCACACGCCTAGCCCAATCATACAACCTTTTAGCATTGCCAGAGATTTGAGTCATGACCGCGAGCGAGCCCAGAGCCATAGGACGCCAGTACTTTGAGGCCATGAGGGTGATCAGACAGTCGGGTGGACCGGGTGGATATGAGATTGCCGAGCCATAGCAGGATGAGCAGGCACCTGATGCTGCTCAAGCACCACCTGCACCTCTTAGGCGACGTCAGCGCCAGCGCCAGAGATCCCCTACTCAGCCACAGGATCCCGAGCCCGAGATTAACCTCGGGACCATTTACCAACAGATGCAGTCATGACATCTAGAGAGTCAGACACAGTACCGACAGATGCAGGATTGACACCTGGCCAATCAAGTCCAGCATCAGTGGATGGCCGACTCGATGACCGACTTCTTCGAGCAGCAGGGATTTCAGCCCAGACACCCATATCCAGGTATTGTTCCACCTGTACCTGATTGGTATAGAGGTAGAAATCCACCGGGGGATGGGGCTGGCCCGTCAGGGACCCAATTTGACCATGACGACGAGGATGAGTGATTTTATCTTATTTTCTTTTGTTTAAAAATTTGGTATGTTTAAAATACTGTTTGGTGTGATTTTTAATATTGCATGGTGTGATTTTTTTTATGTTTGTGCAGAATGACGTTTTGTTTGTTTTATTGATTATACTACAGAAGGTGATGAAACATGCTGGCAGTAAGTTCAGCGCCCAATCGTATCAATTGATTCCGCCGAGAAAAAAAAATAAAAAAAAATAAAAAAAATAAAAAATATATATATATATAAATAATAAAATAAAAATTTTCCAAAAAGAAGACAGTTGCGAAAAACTCAATTTTGCTTGAGGACAAGCAAACATCAAGTGTGTAGTATTTTGATAGTGCTTTATTTTTACAATAAAACACTATCATTAAAAGACCGTTTTATCGCATAAAGACGGTAAGAGGCACACGAAAACCGTATTTTTGTGCATCACAAAGGAACTCAAAAACTGCCTTAAAACATGCAAAATGCTTCTCTATAACAGATATGGTTCAGACAGACCCGTCTAACCTACCTCGTCTGTTAAACAAATAGATCGTATTTTATATAAGAATGCATGTTTTCCTAATATCCAGGCAAAAGCTCACATTCCAACGGCAGCTCCTGATGCACACCACAGACTCCCAAAAGTCTGGCGGTGATAATAGATCTACTGTCGGGTCATCACTAGCCCAAGCTAGCCATTTGTTTTCGCATAGAAAACATCTCACAAATCACGGAGAAAGCCTATTATAATGTCATTATTCTCTCAAAAGAATTATGATTAATTTGTCTTTAATCCCCAGACATCCTCACTAAAATTGCAAGCTAACGAGAGAATATCTCATTTGTTCATATACTGCACATCACGGCCCACTTCAGTGTTGCAGATGCAAATCTGTCAGAACAATGGTAATTACCATAGGAAATCCTGATAAGCTCAACATCAAAACAGGCTTATATTAACAGGTGGCTAAACATGAATTGCGATTCATGTTTAACTTGAACAGAGTTCTCCGGAGCTGCTGGTGTGAGGAAAACACGAGGGATTTGTGTGCTAACTTTTATGGCTTTATTTCAGGAACAAGAATGAATCAAGACCCAAGAAACTCTGATTAAACAACCAAACCCGAGGAAGTGATGCTCCAAACAAAAGAGCAAAAATGCGAAAAACTCATAAAAGCTACAGCATTCGCGACATGACAGACCCCTGTGTCGCGACGTGACAGACCCCTGTGTCGCGACGACACTACTGGTCGCGACGCGAAGACCTTGGACGCGATAATACCAACTTTCAATCGCGAGGCTACCAACAAGACGCACTAACCAGACCAGTGGCCGACAAAAGCAGCACTAGGCCGCACCCTCGCGACGCGAGCCCTGTGTTTCAGCAAGTATAAATAGCAGCCTTCTATGCACGGTTTTAGACACCAATTTACAAAACCAAGACACCAATTCACCAATTCACACAAGAACACTCTCAATCAGCTGTAATAGTTAGTTGTTTAGAAACAGTAGATTCTCCATTTCGGTGGTAATTCTAGTAGTAATTCAAGTTAATTCGAAGGGTAAAAGCACCAAGCTACATGCCGAGGAACACCAAGACTATCGACACGATCATCACTCGAATGGAAGGCTAATCTCTTCAGATTACTTCCGGTAATGTTATCATACCTTTAGGGTAACATGTTTTTACTTTGATTCCGACCAAATGTTTTACTATTGTAACTATTAAACTCTCATATCATTGAATGCAACTAGTGAATCATTTGTGTTTACTTCTACTTGTTATCATATTTTCAAGACATAGTATTATCAACTTATTATTCGTGCCTATCTCATCTAAATAACGAGTTAAGACGAATAATCGCTTAATATACTTTGTGCCCAATTAATATGATTAATAAGTTGTAATGTCACTATTATTTAGATAAAACATAATATTGCCAAACCATTGTTTGTACCTAATCTACTAAATTGTTAGACAAAGACAAACAATTGATTCAACATGTTATGTATTTACCCATCTAATAGCAATTGTTAGTAAACTATAATTATGTCAAAGTAATTATATCGGAATCATTATAGTAAAACATGCGAACCTAATTGTTGATAACTAAACCGGAAGTAATTCTTTCTCTATTTTCAAGTTACTATTTCAATATTTTTACCATCACAATCAATATTTACTTTACAACTCGTTAAAGATTAACCACTAAATCCCTGTGGACTCGACCCCGCTTGCCCTATCTACGTAGTAATAGTGGGTTATAAATTGTTTTTGATGCGTGTGACGATCGCGTTGTCAAAATGGCGCCGTTGCCGGGGATTATGTGCGCTTAATTTCTAAAGAGTTGTTTTAAAGTTATTATTATTATTATTATTATTATTTTGTGCAAACTCACTTGTTTATGCATACAAGACATAGCAGCAACAATTCACCATTGTTATTTAATCCGGAACCTGAAAGAACTATTAGAAACAATCGAATCGCAAGACGTTTATTTGGAACAATGAATTTGGACGAAGTGTTAGTAGAAGATGTTCCCGATGAATCACACATACAACCTCCACAAATTGGTCCTCATAATCCCATACCACAAGCACATCCACTAAATCCTCCACAATTCCGAAACAATGGCAATAATGGTGGATATCAAGGAGACAACACCAACAATTGGAACGGCACAAATCGACACAACGGTGGCTTTCATGAAGGTAATCAATTCCAATCTCATCCTCGTTACTTTGAACAACCCAATAGACACTCTGTAGCATCTCACTTTCAACCAGGAGATTATGATGATCCTTCACCTATAATATTTCCACATGGAAATGAACATATTGTAGAAATTAGACCACAATTAATTGGAGTAATTCCACTTTTTCGCGGTTATAAAAATGAGGATCCTTATAATCAATTGTATGAATTTCTTGCAATTGCTAACGCAAACACACCGAGGGAAACCAACAGAGATACCTTTAAACTACATTTATTTCCATTTACTTTAAAAGAAAAAGCAAAATATTGGTTTACATCACTTGCTCCTGGAAGTATTAATACTTGGGATCAATTGAGAACCAACTTTTTACAAGAATTTTACCCAGCTAGTAAAACAACGGAAATAAGAAAGGCAATACAAGATTTTTCGCAAAAACCCAATGAAGAATTTCATGATGCTTTTGATCGTCTTAAGGAATTACTACGATCTTGTCCGCATCATGAATTCCCTCGTTGGCAACTTGTAAGATATTTCTTTGATGGAGTAGATAACACGAATCAATCCATGATAAATGCTGCCTCGAGTGGAACGTTTATGTTGCAAGATAGTGAAAATGCTTGGAGATTTTTAGAACAATTGAGTAATGGTTCAAAAGCTAATTATTCAACAAGAAAACAAGAAAATCCAAATCAAACTGTTGCAACGATAGCACTAGATAAAACATGGAAAAATGGAGTAAAATCTGACATCATGTCTTTAAGCAAAAAGGTTGACTTATTGCTTACATGCCTTGGAAAATGGAAAGGTGCTAATGTTTTGCAGGGACAAAAGCCATGTGCAAATTGTGGAAACACTGGACACAATGCGCACAATTGCACAAAGACTCATGAAGAACTCAACCACTTAAGTGGATATGGTCAATACCATAATCCACAAAGACCATACAGACCCAACAATCAAGGAAATTTTCACAATAACAATCAGAGAGGACCGCATCAAAACCAGCATCAAAACCAACAGAGGACATTTCAACCCAACCACAGTGGAAGAGAAGGAAGTTCAAGCAGAAAAAAACCAGAAACTGAGGGAACAAAGTTAGACAAGATAATGGAATTCATCACACAGACGTACCAGAAGACCGATACCAACACCAAAACAATCGCAGCAATGGAGAAACAAATAGCACAGCTTGCTGAACAACTCGGGAAACGAGAAGAAGGAAAGTTTCCAAGCAGCACCACTGTGAATCCTTCTCACAGTCAAAGACCAGGGAAAGAACATCAAGTCAATCAAGTAAGCATTTTAAGAAGTGGAAAACAGGTCAACAATCAGGTAAGTTCTCTTCCCAATCCAACTTTAGAAGAAGAAAGTGATACTGAGGAGATCTACAATGAAAAAGAGGAAATAGAAAAAAAAAATTTAAAAGAAAAAGAAATGAAAAATGATCAACAAAATAACATCGCACCATATCCTTCAGTCCTTGAACCATCGACCTCTAAAGACACAAAAAAGATTAAGTCGGAAGACATGCAGTATCCTTTCGGATTTCATCTTCTATTGAGAGTGCTTCTCTCGGAGTCAATTACTTGACTCTGAGTATCGTCTCACTCAACCAGATGTTCTGAAGGTACGTTTCTGTCCATGCTGCTTTCTTTTGATGATTTAATTACTCCCACTGGTTTTTAGACCAGGTGTAAAATCAATCAAAATGTCACATAGACTGTATCTCGTCCTAAGGTTCTATTAATTGGCAGCAACCGGGCTCACCAATGCTTCCAAGTAGTCGCATTGTAAATCCGTACCAACTATAGTGTTTCACCACTATTCGGTATGTCACCCCGATCATAACTACTTATGACGGTGATCAATACTACTGGTCAAGAGAAGATTATGTCAGTATTAAAACAGAAATCTGATTTCTGCTCTAAGCCTAATGACGACTAAAGGTTCTTTCACTTGGGTAATCCTGAACTCATTCAGGACTGTCCCAACTCCCACTGTTTCCTTGGAACATGAGTTCTTTCTAAAAGAGCTCTTTCTCCTCCAGGTACAACGGGATAGCCAGTGAAACGACATTTCTGATTAGGTTCGGGCTGGTCATGAGGTTCGGACGAACACTACAAGACCCTGGACCTTTAATGTACAAGTGGGACAATCCCAGCTTTACATTTCAGACAGTGTCTGCAAAACCTACTTAGTCAAAGGATGTGGTTGGAATATGGTCTGACTGGTTTAGTATTCAATTTATTGGAAACTAATTGGCAATGTATCTCATACATTGAGGATCGAACTGTTTCGACCAATGCTCCATCATCTTCCCTAAGACACATTATAACTATTAATGTTCTTGGAAGAGAATAACTGTGAAACATTTTCCCAGTTTATGTTGTCACTCAGGTTCTGCGGATCTTGTACTTCCTTTGAAGTCCTTGACCGATTCAAGGGTTCAATCCAATCGCTTATTATGATAAGCGAAGTCATATTCGTCATACCGAATGACAAATATCGTGAAGTACAAACAATTGTGTTCAATTTGAAGATTCGAGCAATACACAGCAACTGATGTGTTTGTTGCTCCTAATCTCAACGTCTTTTACATCTCTATGTAAATTTATGACTTTGTTAATTATGTTCAAGACTTGCGATCTTCAGTTGACTCTAAGTCAGCTGATTCCAAAATCCTATCCTTTGGATCTTTGGGTGATTCATTTCTTGCCACATGTGCTTTATGAAGAACTTAATCATCATTCAACTCTAAGTCAAGTGATTCCAAAGTCCTATCCAACTGGATCTTTGGTTGATTCATTTCTTCACACATTAAGAACTCAATTCATCAAGTGACTCCAAGTCAAATGATTCCAAAGTCCTGTCCAACTGGACCTTTGGTTGAATTGATTCTTACAACATTTATCTTAACAATCATAAGGGACACAATTCTTAAAATCCAAACACTTTGGATGTATCAATATTCAAGTTATTACTAATCATGCATTCAACACAATCATACAACATTTCAAGGATATTTCAAACAACATGTTTTAAAAGAAAATTTGAAAATTTTATTAAAACAAAATCCTTGAACAATGTATTATATGATAGGCAATGTCATACGCATCTGATAAGCTAATAACATGATTTCAACATCTAACTAAACTCTAAAACTGCATGAGCTTCAGATCCAATCTGAATATGCTCCTATGCAACAACATCCCACATCCTACAGAGTCCATGCATACAGAGCAAATGTGAGAAACACATACTATATCAAGCAACTAAGGATCAGGTGTTCTGAGTTTTAAAATATTCCTGAGTTGCCAAACTGTTCGGCTTCGGAGCATTTTCCAATCTTTCCGTGACTGTGTCCTACCCTGTGGATTCCCAGTTTGAAACATCGAGGAACCGGTCCAGACGATCTGGATCATTTCTTGATGTGTCCTATTACTGGACTCAATCCTGAAGCAGCTGAATCAATGGAACTATGCTTCTCTATGAACGACTCATACAAAGTCAACATTAAATGCACATCCATGATTGTCTTATCTGGTTTCCCATCCTGTACATCAGGATGAACGGATCAGCGAGTCGAGCTAATGCTTTAACTCCCGATCAAAAGGGGACCAAATTTATACAGTTCACCTATGTGTCTCTCAGTCTTGAGAACATGTGAACGGGTGCTACTTCCTGCACACTTCAAACTCTTTGAAGATCTTAGCTCGTCCTTTCTCAACCAGTTCATGGAACTTTTCCACAACTAGCTGTGTTAACTTATCTGACCCCAGGAATTCTAAATTCCTGTGGAACTCGGGGTCAATGATCAATAGTATTAGGTAACGAACTTTCCTTGACTTAACAATCAAGGAGTCATGCTCATCACAAGCTACTGTGTGATGTCATGCTTTGGGGAGCGGACACTCAGTCAGATATGGCTTGCCAGCAAAACAGAGAACTATTCTCTATTTATAAAGCCATACCATATAGTTAAGGCCAGTCAGCCTTTCCATATTTAGCAGGTGCTTTCTGATGCTCTCAGAAATGGGTGAAGGAGGAGAGGAAGGAGAATAGACACTTGATTCAGACATCTACAATAAACAGAATTTTATTAGTTTAATTAATCCTTTTTAAATAATTACCCAATATACTATTTATAAAGGCTAGGACCCAAAATACCCCAACTATGGTGTGAAGAGGGATGCCGTAATCACAACATAATGGTCATTAAGGTAGATAATACACTTATAAATTTCATCTTATGAAATTCCTAGATCTGTTGAGACACATTGAACTATTCAATGGCATGTTTAGTCTCGGATGTGCCCCACTGTTTGTGACTGGGATGCCGAGGATCACAAACCGGGTGTGAATAACCATGCAAATTAGCTTGGTACTCTCGAAGTCAGTTGTCATCTCTAATTAACGTGCCGGTTAACCACACACGCTCCGTTAATAATGACAAAATCGAGAAACCCATTGCAAGACTTTGTGAACCCCTATTGGTGTGCCGGTTAACCACACACGCTCCACCAATGTTTCACAAATTGCAATGTGCAATTTCATGGATTAGCACCAATTCACATTTTTAAACTTAAAGTAACTAGATTTGGATTTGTTTGAGGTTCTAGTACTTTTAATTATAGCATTATACTTTTAAGAGGCTTAGCGGTTCTATCAAACCCGTTCGGCTAACGACACTCGACTGACCAGGAGAGCGGTGGGTAAGAGTGGATACCCATTAGACTACCATTTTATAGACAGTCGCCTTATACCATCTTTATAGGACAGTTTTGTGAATGAGGCCTACTAACGGTAAGACTAACCAATTTTCTTATATATAAATAATTAACTTTTAATCATAAATATATAAGATATATTTTAATCTTATTAAAATATTTTAGATCTAATTTTCTAAGAATTTTCGAGAATTTTACATGTATTTTTCGAAAATTTTAATTAAATCTTTAAGCTGATTTAATTTATCCTTTAATTAACAATTAATTAAATTAATCAAATCTAATAAGGGAATCACAAAAATTAATCAAATTAATTTCCTAACCCTTATTCCCTAATCTCGAAAATAACATGCCAAGAATAAGGGGTTCCAGTTATTTAATTATCAAATAATTACCAAAAATAACACCTAACTTATAAAAGGCAAGTAAATCAAGCAATTAAGGGAGGGGACCAACTGGGTGGCGGGTAGGGTTAGGAAACCCTAGCCAAAAACTCGAAATTAACATGCAAGGAATAAATGTTCAAGTTATTCAGAAGATCTAGTTACCAAAAATAACAACCAATTATTCTAGGCAGCATGCAATTCGCAGATAAGGCAAGGGAGGCTAGGGTTTTTGAAACCCTAGCCACCATGGATGAAAATATGGCCTCCCAAGGGGTAATTTTCGAAAACCCCATGATCACATAAACAGTTTATATCAAATTCATAAGAAAACAAGCCTAAGCTCTGATACCAATGAAGGGTTTTCTAGCAAACAATGAACACAAAATACATATGGTTCACATGCAACCCTAGAAAGATCTATGTTTTCTTCTATGAAGATAATAAACTAAAACCTAAAGGCCAACAATAAATACTAAAGTTTAAATCAGAAGAACCAGCCTTAGAATCTTGTTCTTGAAGCTAGCAGCAAAAGTATCCTGCCTCAAATGCAAGTTACACCCAAAGAAATGGAGAAGACAGTCCAGCAGAGTTTATCTGGTGAAAGTGGCGCGAATAATGGGGAGCCAGAGGGTTCATTTTATAGCCTCCTAGGGTTACACCTGAAACCCTAAGGAGCCTCCAAGTGGGCAAGCCTGTTGACCACTTGGACCAGATCCCTAAACCCTAATTAGGGTTTTCGCCAACCCTAGAGAAGCCTCCAAGGGTGGCGCCACTTTTGGCCCCTGGACTTCTCTTTGCCAGTTATTCAACTATTGAATAAATACAAACCAGTCCTCACACTTTTAATTAATTAATTTAATCACTAAATTAAATCCAATTAATTTTAGATTAAATCTCAATTAATTATTATAGTTTCTAATTAATATATTAACACTTAAATATATTAATAAACCATTTAATTAATTCTATTGATTTATTACACAATTAATAAATCAACCTTTTACTCTACCGAACTCTATCCTGACCTCTAGCTATGAGGGCAACCCAAATGGACTTTGCTTCAATTAACAAGATAAATATAAATATAAAGTCATGGCTTAGACACCTAATCCAACATATGTGATATGGCTTTGCAAATAGAGAATGGTTCTTAGTTTTGCTGGCAAACCATATCTAACTGAGTGTCCGCTCCTTATTCTACCAAAGCATGGCATCGCACAGTAGCTTGTGATGAGCATGACCCATTGACTATTAAGTCAAAGGAAGTTCGTTGCCTCAGGCTATTAATCATTGACCCCGAGTTCCGCAGGGATTTAGAATTCCTAGGGTCAGATAAGTTAGCACAGCTGGTTGAGGAAAGGTTCCAAGAACTGGTTGAAAAAGGAACGAACTAGGATCTTCAAAGAGCTTGAAGTTGCAAGCTAGAAGGAAGTAGCACATGTTTGCGTGTTCTCATGATTGAGGGATACATGGGCAAATTGTATGAAATTGGGTCACCCCTTGTGATCGGGAGTTAAGCATTAGCTCGACTCGCTGATCTGTTCATCCAGATGAACAGAAAGGGTAACCAGATAAGACAATCATGGAAATGCATTCAATATCGACTCAATATGAGTCGTTCATGGAGAAGCATAGTTCCATTGATTTAGCTGCTTCAGGATTGAGTCCAGTATTAAGGCGCATCAAGAAATGATCCAGATCGTCTGGACCGATTGTTCGATGTCTCAAACTGGGAATCCACAGGGTGGGACACAGTCACAGAAAGATTGGAAAAATGCTCCAAAGCCAAACAGGTTGGCAACTCAGTAATATCTTAAAAACTCAAAACACCTGATCCTCATTTCCTTGATACAGGATGTGTTTCTCACATTTGCTCTGTATGCACGGACTCTGTAGGATGCGGCATGTTGTCGCATAGGAGCATATTAAGATTGGATCTGGAGCTCGTGTAGTTTTGGAGTTAAGCTAGATATTTGTTCGTGTTATTAGTTTATAGATGCATATGACATTGTTTCGCATAATACATCGTTCTGAGGATAATTTTGGTTTAATAAAATATTTTATTTTAAAACATGATTATTTCAATTATCCTCGAAATGTTATGTGAATGTGTTGATGACGTAAATGGTAATAACTTGAATGTTGATACATCCAATGGGATTGGATTTATGAATTGTGTTCCTTATGATTGTTAAAGTGAATTTTATGAGAATCACTTCAACCAAAGGTCCAGTTGGACAGGACTTTGGAATCATTTGACTTAGAGTCACATGATGAATTGAGTTCTTAATAAAATCAGTTGTTGCAAGAAATGCATCACCCAAAGATCCAATCGATAGGATTTTGGAATCAACTGACTTGGAGTCAGGTGATGATTGTCTGTCTTGAATAATATTAACAAAGTCATAAATTTACATAGATATGTAAAAGACCTTAAGGTTTTGAGCAACATACACATAAGTTACTGTGTATTGCTCGAATCTTCGAACAGAACATAATTAGTTATACTTCATGATAATTGCCAAATAGTTTGACAAATATGGCTTCGCTTATCGGAATAAGCGATTGATTGGAACCTTGAAGTGTTCAAGGATTTCAAAGGAAGTGTAAGATCAACAGAACCTGAGTGACAACATAGACTGAGAAAATGTTTCACAGTTTATCCTCTTCCAAGAACATTAATAGTTATAATGTGTCTTAGGGAAGACGATGGAGCATTGATCGAAATAGTTTTGATCCTCAATGTATAAGATACATTTCCGATTAGTATTTCAATGAATTAAATATTCAAACAGTCAAACCGCAGAAACCATATTCCGACCATATCTTAGACTAAGTAGGTTATGCCAACGCTGTCTGAAATGTAAAGCTGGGATCGTCCCACTGGTACATAGAAAGTCCAGGGTCATGTAGCATTCGTCTGAATCTCATGACAAGCCTGAAACTGATAAGCGATGTCGTTTCATTGGCCATCCCGGTTATCCTTTGAAAGAAGAGTCCTTTTAGAAAGAGCTCATGTTCTAAGGAAACAGTGGGAGTAAGAATAATTTTGAAGGAGTTCAAGGATTGGCCAAGTGAAAGAACCTTTAGTCACCACTGGGCCTTGATACAGGATGTGTTTCTCATATTTGCTCTGTATGCATGGACTCTGTAGGATGCGGGATGTTGTCGCATAGGAGCATATTCAGATTGGATCTGGAGCTCGTGTAGTTTTGGAGTTAAGCTAGATATTTGTTCGTGTTATTAGTTTATAGATGCATATGACATTGTTTCGCATAGTACATCGTTCTGAGGATAATTTTGGTTTAATAAAATATTTTATTTTAAAACATGATTATTTCAATTATCCTCGAAATGTTATGTGAATGTGTTGATGACGTAAATGGTAATAACTTGAATGTTGATACATCCAATGGGATTGGATTTATGAATTGTGTTCCTTATGATTGTTAAAGTGAATTTTATGAGAATCACTTCAACCAAAGGTCCAGTTAGACAGGACTTTGGAATCATTTGACTTAGAGTCACATGATGAATTGAGTTCTTAATAAAATCAGTTGTTGCAAGAAATGCATCACCCAAAGATCCAATCGATAGGATTTTGGAATCAACTGACTTGGAGTCAGGTGATGATTGTCTGTCTTGAATAATATTAACAAAGTCATAAATTTACATAGATATGTAAAAGACCTTAAGGTTTTGAGCAACAGGCACATAAGTTACTGTGTATTGCTCGAATCTTCGAACAGAACATAATTAGTTATACTTCATGATAATTGCCAAATAGTTTGACAAATATGGCTTCGCTTATCGGAATAAGCGATTGATTGGAACCTTGAAGTGTTCAAGGATTTCAAAGGAAGTGTAAGATCAACAGAACCTGAGTGACAACATAGACTGAGAAAATGTTTCACAGTTTATCCTCTTCCAAGAACATTAATAGTTATAATGTGTCTTAGGGAAGACGATGGAGCATTGATCGAAATAGTTTTGATCCTCAATGTATAAGATACATTTCCGATTAGTATTTCAATGAATTAAATATTCAAACAGTCAAACCGCAGAAACCATATTCCGACCATATCTTAGACTAAGTAGGTTATGCCGACGCTGTCTGAAATGTAAAGCTGGGATCGTCCCACTGGTACATAGAAAGTCCAGGGTCATGTAGCATTCGTCTGAATCTCATGACAAGCCTGAAACTGATAAGCGATGTCGTTTCATTGGCCATCCCGGTTATCCTTTGAAAGAAGAGTCCTTTTAGAAAGAGCTCATGTTCTAAGGAAACAGTGGGAGTAAGAATAATTTTGAAGGAGTTCAAGAATTGGCCAAGTGAAAGAACCTTTAGTCACCACTGGGCCTTGACCAAGAATCAGATTCCTGTTAAACCTGAACATACCCTCTCTTCGCTTGACGTGTAGTTTTGGTCACCGTCATAAGGAGTTATGATCTGGGTGACATACCGATTAGTGGTAAAACACTAAAGATGGTACGGATAAGTAATCCGACTGCTAGGAAGCATTGGTGAGCCCGGTTGCTGCCAAATAAGAGAACCTTAGCGCGAGACACAGTCTATGTGATAGTTTGATTGATTTTACAACTGGTCTAGGAACCAGTGGGAGTAATTGAATCATCAAAAGAAGGGAACATAGAAATGTACTTACAGAACATCTGGTTGAATGAGTCATCACTTGGGGTCAAGCAATTGATTCCGAGAGAGGCACTCTCAATAGAAGATGAAATCCGAGAGGATTCTAAGTGGCATAGTGTGAGTCGTTAGTGGAGCGTGTGTGGTTTACCGGCACACTAATACAGACTCACATAGAGCATGCCATTACAAAAGGTACATGGCCCCGGGATTCGTCCCATGGGCATCTCGCAAGAAATGATATTTGGATTCTCAAAATAGGCCAAAAGGTTTGGATTTTGTGAATAGCCTGGAAGATTTCCTTTAATATGTCGGAAAGGTTTGGATTTCGGTTTCGCAAAATGTGCCAAAAGTTTTGGATTTTATGAATAGTACGAAAAAGTCATATAAGCGTGTCAAAGCCAGTGGGAGTATCGTTGTTATCTGCTATCACATGTATGTGGGTTACATACTGGTTTTAGGAAACGTCTCTTATCATTACAAAGTGTAATGACTTGGTGTTAAGAAACGGTTCGCTATGAAAGACTTTAAGAGATACAACATACTTAGGTGGTCGTGAAAATCTATTAGATAGATTGAAATTCTGCCAATATGATATTGATAAGATTCAAGATTCATAAACCCAGGAAAAGAGTTTCCTATCATTGCAAAGTATGATGACTTGGCATGAAAGAAATAAAGAAGGTGCAACATACTCACATAGTTCACAGACATCTATCGGATAGATGAAATTGACAGTATAGACTTAGCCATTGAGAATATGGTCTTGATGAGGTTCAAGATGCATAAGAAAGAGTCCCCGAAAGGAAATGGTTTCCGGAAGTCATGACACAAGGATTATCAGTAATATTTGGATTCCGAAAGGGTTTGGGATGAGATCACATCAGGTTCCACGAGATTCCAGGACCGATCAGAAGTGTTATGAACATATCCTGATGACTTGATGCTTAGAGCATAGTAAGTTGGATTCAAGATATGACCTGGCTGAGAATACTAAATGGATTTTGAACACGCATGAGAAATCATTGGGTAATAATCAGGGTGAATGTTTTGAAAGGAGTTTCAAATCAGTAATTGTTTACACCAGGACGTGGTGCTGTAGGACTTCATGGTTAAAGAGTTTCGTTGGTTTCTGATGGAGCGCGTGTGGTTCACCGGCACATCATGATACCTCGAAATAGTCTTAGGGTGTAGTCATGTAGACTAAAGATCCTGAGAACCATGGGCAGTCACGGTACACATCACCGGAATGGAGTTGTGAGAGAGAAAGACAAAATGACAAATTGAGATATCATCGGAAGAGTATCCAATAGGATCATCTGCAATAAAGTGTATAAGTGTTAGACACTTGGATACATAGAAAGAATGAAAAGGTCATTGAGTTAAAATAGACATAGATATAAAAGGCTTGAATTGAAAGTTTAAAAGAGAATAAGAAACCGATAATAGTTATGATAAATCCGACTTGGTGATTACCTCGTGGAGACTTGGTAATAAGCAAGTGTAGCTGCCAGTCAGATTTTATGTTTCGCTTTTGCATGTTTTACTTCCTGAATAATTGGATTATTCAAATATCCACAGTCGCTCATACTTTTAGGGAGTAAGTGTGAAGGAAGACTGTCATGAATTGGTTTGTAGATTGTCTAAGGAGTTAGACATAGCAATAAGATTGCTGCAACGTTCATGAGTACTTGGAAATGGAGATTTGAGTATTGGATAAACCCGCGCTGACAACGCCTAGTGATATTACATATTTTAGTCGTTGTTGAGCCCTATTCTTAGTGAAATTATATCATATACATCGTGGTATTCTCACTTTTCGTGCCAGTACTTGTTTGGAAGAAAATAATGAAAACATGGACCAAAAGCGTGCAAATTGGAGGATGTTTGGAGAAGAAGGCAAAATCAGGAAATTACGTACGTGCGCCGCGGAAATCAAGAAGGCGCGACGCGGATCTAAGGCGGTGGAACAAAATTCAAATGCCGATAAAACGGGAGAAGATTAGTACGCGCGCCGCGGAAACCATAATTGCGCGGCGCGGCTACGTAAAATTTGCAACTATAAATAGAGGTGTTTTCAGCCGAAAACCCGAGCAAAACCCTGGTGAAAAATCGACCGTGAAGGCTCTTTGACTCCAAGAATTCGTTTCAGCAACTACCTTTTTGGTATTTCAGGTTTTTATGTTTAATTTCTTTTAGCTTAGTAGTTAGCATTAGTGGCTAGGGTCTTTGGGAGTGACAACCACTGACCTTGAGCATTTTAGTTGACTGTTTGACAGTGTTGGTTACTGTATTGGATGATTGGAATTCGTTTTGGGATTATAACAATCATTTGGTTACAAGTATTATTGGTTTTTCGGTGTTTGATGCTTGATATTGGATTGTGTTTGTTTGTTTGATGTTTGGTTGTTGTTTTGACCTTGATTGGACTGACTTCCTTTGCTGATTTCAGTAGCCAACTAGGTTAGCTTTCTAGGTTTGAACTTTAGCCAGTGACTGTTCAGTTGGACCTTAGTTATTGGTTTAGTTTATACCTTGGTTTATGTTTGATTGTTTGCCTTTGTTTTCTTCTGAATTAGAGATGTACTTCTGATTTCAGTAAGTGACTAGGTTTGTTTGGAGTTTAGTTTAGGTTTATGTTTGGTTGGAATTATTTCAGTTTATGTTTTCTGGGAATAGTAGTCAAAAGCTTAGGAACTAAGTCCTCTGACTATAGCGTGACACTATAGTTGGTAATCTATCACCTGACTTGACCACATAACTCCTGCGGATCGACCCTGACTTCCACTGTGCTAAGTGAGTGTGTTAGGTTTTTCTTATTTTTGACCGCATGACGACCGCTGCGATGTCACGTGCTCAATAGATTGCTTCATGGATTACATCACGAGCAATGTTGAGACGATAATATCTTATGGTCTTGAAGTGGAGAGATATGAGTTATAATTTACGAGGCGGTTGTTCATTGATAGTACGAAAATGCATCGGTAACTCGGTGTTATAAAACGTGCTGTTGTGAATGATTTGTCTGGTAAAACATTTAAGCATTTGAGTCGAAGCTTATTCGTCCCTTGACCCTGACGAGAAACAGATATCTGTAGGCCTCTCGATGATTTTGAAGTTGACTAAAGTCCTGGCCAGCCAGGACTGAATTGATATGTTCAATTAGAAGTCTTATGTCATATGCAAAATCGGAAATCGGGAAACAGTGTGTCAGATAGAGATTGATCTCAATCCATGTCTCATGTCTGAAAATATTTTGTTGGATGTAGGATCATCTGATCACTTATCTATGGACAGAACTGACTAGGTCAGAGTTCGGCAGCAGTTTCTAGGAAGGTACAGTTTGCTGATTAATTAGAGGTTAAATTGGTAATTATAGTCATAGACTTATCCAAGTGGGAGACTGTTGGATTAGGTGTCTAAGCCATGACTAATAATTAGTATTTACCAATTAATAGTAACAAAGTCCATTTGGGTTGCCCTCATAGCTGGAGGATTGGTAGAAAGTTAAGTAGAGAGAAAGGTTGATTTATTATGTGATTAATAAATCAATAGGAATAAAAGAAATAGTTTGTTAATATATTAAAGTGATAATATATTAATTAGAAACTATATTAATTGATTAATAATTAATCATGAATTAATTGGATTAATTTCTGTGGCATTAATTAGATTAATCAGGAGGACAGGGGCTAAAGTTGTTCAAATTCAATAGTTGAATTAACACGCGTGGCGCGCTAATGTATAGGCTGTGACGCGCGTATGAATAATCCGGAAAATGGCTTAGAGATTGGGTTTATCTCTGTTTGAAAGTCAAACGAGGTTTATCTCTAAGGGTCATTTGGTTGCCTATAAATAGGGACCCCTGGACCTCATAATCAGTTGCTAATTCCTCTCAATCTCTCTAGAATTTCGTGACCTATCCCTCCTGCTCCCTGGGTGTGATCTCATTTGAGGCAGGACACTTGTGCTGCTTAGCTTCAAGATAAAACTAAAGGTTAGTTTTTCTGATTTATTTCTTTTGTAATTTTTATCTAGCCTTTTAGGAAATTAGTTACATGTTCAAAGTAAGAAAACATAGATCCTATCTAGGTTGCATGTGAACTTAGAGTTTTAGTTCATAGATTTGCAGAAAACCTTTCATCCAAGCCACATCCTTCTTCCATTTGGTAGTGGTTTGTATGTGCTGAGGTGTGAGGGTGCGGATGCAAAGAAGCAAATCGTAGCTGCATAATCTGTTTTCTTGAACACACCACACCCTTTGGAAATTTTAAGGGACAGGTGTGCTTATGGTTCAGAGGGAGGGATTCAACATGATCATGATGTGGAAACATACTTGATATCGATTCGAAGTGTCATTCGTCAAGAGCTTAATCGTATTCGAAAGAGGAGGCAACAACATGTTTGGTGGCAACTTGTGCGGGTGAATCAGAGTGAAGTGCACTTGTTTTTTGTATGGTGGAAGATAGTGTTTGAAATGGTTAAGGGTGGTGGTTGCCTTCAATCACATGCATTTGCTCAATTTTCTCAGATGGTTGATCATGGAGGCATGTAATTAGATCATACGAAGATGAAGGCCACTCATGTAAGGGGATCCATATACAAGCAACTAAGTCTTTGTAATTATAATATTTTCAAAACATCAAAGATAAAGGATTCTGGATGTTTTAATATTAGACATGTTGATTTCTAATCCTTTGCATATAGATACTCGTCTTTAGTTTCATATTGTCATCATAACAGGCTTTGAGTCTCTAGGTCAAGGTTGTTGAACTCGCTAAATCCTCATTCATAAAAGTTAAGGATGTTCATGATGAGCATGTTTAATCGTCTTTTAAGATTTTAATTACCTATCTATGTTTGTAATTGGCTTTGGCTTTAGCTCCAACATGTTCGATTGAAAGTTTAATACGAATTCTATTATCATATAGGACTTTTGATGTGCTGAATTTTAGGATGATAATATCTGAAGTATAATGTATTGCAGCACTTTAAAAGAGCTTGAAGTAATGGAGGTGGTGCTAGAGAGAGAGAGAGAGAGGGTACTGGGTGCATGAGAATGGAGGAGAGGTGGGTTGGTTCTTTTAAATAGAAAAAGAAACAAGAAACTAAAAGAAAATTGTTCATAAATGGTCTTTATTATGGAAAAGACCATTTTGCCCTCATCCATTAAGTATTTAACAGCCAAAAGTTGACGGATGGACCATTGGCGAAAAGTTTTCAAACCACAGGGACTATCCTTGAGGTTTTTGAAAGTTAGGGATTAAAGTCGATATCTTCTGAAACCACATGACCATTTATGAGGTTTTGTCTTAACTATGAGATAATTATTCTTATACTAAAATTAAAGATTGATGTAAATTATTTATATTATCTTTAACTATAAGATAAAAAAGACATTTATTAGAAAGTTGAAAATAAATAATTTAAAATTTATATTAATGGAATCCAATTAACGAAATAATATTCAGATTATAATGTTTCAAATAATTAATTAATTTTATTTCGCATCATAATTATGTATCTATCAACAATAACTACAAATAAAATATAAATATAAACACAAATATACTAAATTTTTAGCGAATATCATCTTCAACCTTAGTATATCATTATTATTCTTAAGATTGACTGTTTTCGATATCGTACACAACTACACTTGAATAACTCACTCATCTATCAATGGATTAACCTATCTTATCTTAGCATATGTCATCACAATGGTTAAGTCCCTAGTTGAAATAAAGTTTTTTCATGTTGTTTTATTAAACCACATATTTAATGAAAACAAACTAAGTCCGATGAATATTTATTTTAACATCAAAACTCTCTAAGTTCTAATTAATCGTATACAATTTAAATGGTATTTTTAACTTAAGATGGTTAACTGATATTTATGATACTTAAAGCAACGAAAAATAAAAAATATCATATATTTTTCAACATCAACTAAATTAGTTCTTGAATGTAAATACAAAAATTATTAATTTTAAAACACGGATTTTTTGCGCTAAATTTAGCTAAAAATATTTCAATTGATGAATTAAATATCATTATCTAAAAATGGCTTTAAATTGTAGTCGTTAAAGAGACAAAAAATGTTTCTTATAACAAAACATTAATGAATTATTATTTAAAAAACGACTATATACTAAAGTTTAGAAAGCACTAATTATTTTAAATACAAAATAATAATATACATATTGGTAAAGCTATATCCTGATAAGATAAACATCTAAGAAAACAGTTATGGCCCAAACATAGAGCCAGCAAATGTTAAATTTGAAGGGTTTTCTAGCAATCAATGAACAAATAATAACTTATGGTTCACATGCAACCCTAAGATGATCTATGTTTTATTCTATGAAGATTATAAACTAAAACGTAAGGCCAACAATAATTTCTAAAGATCAAATTAAGAATAACCAACCTTTTGATCTTGTTCTTGAGGCTAGCAGCAAAATGATCCTGCCTCAAATGCAAGTCACACCCAAAGCAATGGAGAAGCAGTCCAGCAGAGTTTTCTTGGTGAAAATGGCGCAGGTTTTAGGGTGGCCAGGTGCTTCCTTTTATAGCCTCCAAGGGTTACAACTGAAACCCTAAGGAGCCTCCAACTGGGCAAGCCTGTTGACTAAATGGACCAAGCCTTTTCTAAACCCTAATAGGGTTTCGCCAACCATGGGGAATCCCCCTATGGTGGCACCACTTTTGGCCCCTGTCCACTGGCCAGTAATTTATTCAACTATTGAATAAATACAAACCAGTCCCTGCACTTTTAATTAATTAAATTAATCACTAAATTAAATCCAATTAATTCCAGATTAATTTCTAATTAATTATTATAGTTTCTAATTAATTTATCAACACTTAAATATATTAATAAACCATTTAATTAATTCTATTGATTTATTAAACAATTAATAAATCAACCTTTTACTCTACTGAACTCTATCCTAACCTCCAGCTACGAGGGCAACTCAAATGGACTTTGCTTCAATTAACAAGATAAGTACAATTATAAGTCATGGCTTAAACACCTAATCTAACAGTCTTCCACTTGGATAAGTCTATGACTTTAATTGTCTGTTTACCTTCTGATTAATATCAGTTTCCCAGAAACTGTCTTGAACTCTGACCTAGTCAGTTCTGTCCAAAGATAAGTGATCATATGATCCTTCGTCCAACAAGATATTTTCAGACACGAGACATGGATTGAGATCAATCTCTATCCGATACTTTGTTTCCAGATCTCCGATTCTGCTTATGACTTTTAGACTTCTAATTGAACACATCAATTTAGTCCCGGCTGGCCAACACTTTAGTCAACTTCAAAATCATCGAGAGGCCTACAGATATCTGTTTCCCTATCAGGGTCAAGGAACGAATAAGCTTCGACTCATATGCTTGTGTCTTTTACTTGTTAAAATCGTACACAACAATGCGTTTTATAGCATCGAGTTACCGATGCGTTTACGCAATATCAATGCACAACCGACTCGTAAATTTCAACTCATATGTCTCCGCTTTAAGATCATAGGATATTATCGTCTCAATCATTGCTCGTGATGTAATCCATGAAGCAATCTATTGAGCGCGGGTTTATCCAGTACTCAAATCTATATTTCTAAGTACTCGTGAACGTTGTAGCAGTCTTACTGCAATGTCTAACTCCTTAGACAATCTACAAACCAATTTACGACAGTCTTCGTTCATACTTACTCCCGAAAAGTATGAGCGACTGTGGACTTTTGAATAATCAAATTATTCGGGAAGTGAAACATGCAAAAACGAAACATAAAATCTGACTGATGGTTACTCTTGCCTAATTACCAAGTCTCCACGAGGTAATCACCAAGTCGGATTCTTCATAAAACTATTATCGGTTTCTAGATTCTTTTTAAACTTTTAATTCGTGTTATGTATCTATGTTTACATGACCTTTCACTCTTTCTATGTATCCAAATGTCATACATTTATACACCTTATCCAATTGGACATCCTTTCGATGATATTTCAATTTTGGTCATACTGTCATTCTCATTAACAACTCCATTCTATGAACCGTGACTTTCCATGGTTCTCGGGATCTTTAGTCCGCACGACTGCACCCTAAGACTATTTCGAGGTGTTACGATGTGCCGGTGACCCACACGCGCTCTATCGGAATACTAACGAAACTCCTTAACCATTAAGTCCTTCTACTTATTTGAAATTCTTTTCAAATTATTAACATTCACCCCAATCATTTTCCAATGATTTCTCATGTATGTACAGAATCCATTAAGTATTCCCAGCCAGGTCATGTGCTGAAACTGACTCACTATGCTGTAAGCATTAAGTCATCAGAACATGTTCATGACACTTCTGATCGATCCAAGAAACTTGTGGGATTCGATCTAGTCCTATTCCAAACTCTTTTGGAAACTAAGGATTATTTATAATCCCTGTGTCACGACTTTCGGTAACTATTTCCTTTCGGAGACTTTTCTCATACATCTTGATACTTATTAAGATCATGCTTAATATGGCTAGGTCTATACTGACTGCAACATCCATCTGATAGATGTTTATGGATCATGTGAGTATGTTGCACCTTCTTTATATATCTCATGCCAGATTATCACACTTTGCAATGATAGGAAACTCTTTTCCTGGGGCTATGCATCTTGAATCTCATCAAGATCATATTGGCAGAGTTTCGATCTATCTCATAGACGTTTATAGCCACCTGAGTATGCCATATCTCTATCAAGTCTTTCATAGCGATCCGTCTCTTAACACC